>CM049401.1:21245000-21792500 GCA_026929865.2 Hyperoplus lanceolatus
TTCATAGTGTCTTCGTAAATTGTAATCCTTCTTCACTGCAACACTTTCCTTGCACATTAAACAGACACATTTCCCCTCTTGTTAAATGCCAATGATAGTGTCTTCTGCTTTTGCGTCCAATGTCCAGCTGGGTAAAAATAGTATCCAGCCGAGATCCCGACCCTTGTAGGAGGGTCCGAGGGTATGACCCCCCGGGAGATTTTTTCAAGTTTTTAAAGTGAAATGCAGGAATCTGGTGCACTTTGAGAGGGGAATTAAGAGGCTAAATCTGAAGAATTTTGTATGAAAAAAATGGAGACACTGTGTCAGATGAATTAGAAGCTATTGGAGAAGGACACATATATTTTCCATAATAATATTAATTTAAAATAAAATATTATGCAGTGTCCTCTGGGATGGGCTTGGTGCTCTTTTTCTTTTATGGGACACATTTCTCTGTAATATAATGAGTGCATTTAAATTAATTAAAAATTAAAAGGGCCATATTACATTATATTTTTAAAATGTGCCACGGGCCAATCAATCAATTATTGACACCCCTGCACTAGTGGGTTAACTAAGAAATGCAATTTTTTTCATTTTTTTTTATTACATTATATTTTTAAAATCGGCCGCGGGCAGCCCGAGGCCGTAGTTTGGACACCCCTGATTTAAGATTAATTCAGTGCTACTGAAAACACTCCACATTATAGTCTGGATTCTGAATCTCTGGCTTTTACATCTACTGCCTATGTCTGGCAACATTAGTCTTACAACACATCAAGACATTTCTCGTTAGACCAGAGGGTCAGCAAAAATCCTCATAAGTCAATATTTTATGTTCCATTCGTATATTAGATAGAATGTAAGATTTTCTCTTCTGCTTCTGTATTAGTTACTCACAATCCGTAACAATCTCCTCTTACAGCTCCAGCCATGGCTCGTCTGGAACAGGTCATTACAAACATTGTGGAAATCTTTCTGGAGTACGCTGACGATTCAGGCAGCAAACGTCAGTTAAACAAGGAAGAGTTGAAGAAGGTGTTGGAGCTAGAAATACAAAGCCCTGAGCTCAAAGTAAGTAACTCATTCTATATGATGTGCACATACAATGCTGCTTCTTACGCATTCAGTTGTGCTAAAGTCAATCTCATGCTGTAATTTAACTGCAAGAATTAATTCTCCAGGGTAAAATCAATGCGGGGGACATTGGGGACGCCATGGAAATGCTGGATAAGAACCACGATGGCGAAGTCAACTTCCGAGAGTTCTGTCAGTGTGTGTCTGTCCTGGCCAGGTGCTACTACCAACTGCAGAAGAAAAACAAGGGTGGCAAGAGAAGCAAAGGCAAAAGCAAAGAACATGCAGAGGAACAGTCAGACTGAAGAAGATCAACTGAAACACCTTCAAATGTGTATGCACTGGGACCCATTAAAAAAAATAGATTTTATACGACTTATCAGCATGTATTTTAGATAATGACACTGCCGGTCCTCGAAAGTTTGAACATCCAGCATGACATTCAAGCCTGTTTTTTTGTGTTTTCCTAACTCTGTAAAACCTAGTCTCAAGTAACTGTCTGTTCAAAAACTTCCTGAAAATAAATCATTCAAAACTATGAAACTTGATTTCTTGTGGTCTTCCTCATCTGCGTATGGCAATCCATGCAAGTATACGGTTGCTGAGTTATCGGGTGTCATTGCCTTGGAAGGAAATTGAGAAACGTGGTACGTTCACGAAACTCATCACTTTCTTTGTTCTCCAGTGCACACATCACTGTTGGTGCTTCCTCAATGGAAATGTCTGGTCTAATCTGTACGATACTATCGACCGAAATCCCCCACAGGCTAAGGTTTTGATTTATATCCATTCTTTTTCATGTCATGAGCATTGTAGAAAATACCCATGTCTCTTTGGTTTCCATCTCTATTTGGATCTATTTGTGTCTAATAACATTTCTGCGCAAATGGGCAAATTTAGCAAGGATCAAGAAAGGAATGAATTTTAAACTGTAACCTTGTCTGAAAAAAATATCTCTCTTTCTAAACACAGTGATACTTTCAACCCCTCAATGTGTGTGGAATTGTTGTTATTATTTGTTACATTCAAAACACATGACTTCTATTTCAGAATCAGAATTGGGTTAATTGACAAGTAAGTTTACTTGTTGGTGCAGACAATAAAGATACAATGAACACAGAGAAGATACAGTAGTTCTCTATACATTAATCAATGTAATCTTCCATAGAATTGTTCTGAGGTGTGATACGGCCACTCTTGTCTGCAAAGTGTTAACTCACTACTATTCAGTCTTAGCTGTTCCTTCATTGCCATGCTCCTCCCTTCCCTGGAAGGCTTAAGTTGCTACTTTGAGGTTGGTAGTATAGGATAGGATAAGAGTTACTGTATTAAGCAAACTTAAAGATGTACGGATAAAATATATATATATATATTTTTTTTTTAATATAATTTGTTTTATATTTCAATACTTAGGAGAAAGGCTTCCAATGTGTGCCCTTGATATTTCCTGAGAGTCACGCCCATTTCTTGTGTGGTTGCTATGTTGACTTGACTGACAGCCATGTCACCGTATGACTGCATTCTCCAAGCTGCCTGCCAGGTAGAGCAAGTGAACCAAAATCACGTGAGAGCCAGGTGAGGATCTTCCAGCACAATGTTGGCTTTACCAACGTGACGTGTTCTCTCTTGTGTGCTCATAGTTAGATTTAACTGTACTTGACGTTTAGTGGGTTCACATGAACTTGTATCTCCTTTCAGATATAGCATGTTTGATATATTTTGAGGCTGAGAAAGCAATGCAATACATTATGCCTAAAATACAGAGTGAACTATGTTTCAGAAAAGAATATTCTCTTGCAAAACTCAAACCTTTTGATGAACTTTATGGAAGCTCTTTTCCAAGAGTGAACGAAAGAAAAAAATAAAAACAGAAAATGTCAAAAGTATAAAAGTTGAACATTTGAGATTTAAAAAAAAAGAAACAAAAAAATAACAATTTGTGAAGTCATCATAGTGAGATAAAAAGTAAATATTTTGACTTTCGTATCAAAGTTTTTATTTTATTAGGGCTTCAGACTTACATTCCCACTAGCTGCACTGCTGGTCCCAACTTTTTCTCAGTTGGTCGCCTCAACACATTATTCGGTCACACCCTGTTTTTTTTTTCTTTTTTTTTTCTTTTTTCAGCACATAGGCATAGACTAAACAATATGAGATAGACACAAGTGTATTCATTGTTTTCAGTTTTAGAACAAATTCAGTATCATTTAAAGCGGCTACGAGTAACATTTAAATATCTTTTAAACAGCCTCATGTTTCCTCTGATAATCATAAATTACCTTTAACAGCAAACGAGACCATTAGTGCAAAGAAAGATGTTTTTATATAGTTTTTTTTACTGCTTTTGGTCTGGTCGCACACCCAGTCCGATTTTCGGTTCACTCGTGCAGGCTCTAGGCAAGGCAAGGCAAGGCAAGGCAAGGCAAGGCAAGGCAAGGCAAGGCAAGGCAAGGCAAGGCAAGGCAAGGCAAGGCAAGGCAAGGCAAGGCAAGGCAAGGCAAGGCAAGGCAAGGCAAGGCAAGGCAAGGCAAGGCAAGGCAAGGCAAGGCAAGGCAAGGCAAGGCAAGGCAAGTTTATTTATATAGCACAATTCAAACACAAGGCCACTCAAAGTGCTTTACAGGGGCAAGATCAAAATACATAAAACACATTAGAAGACATTTAAAAGTGAATGAAAAGAAGTAAAACATTTAAATAAAATAAAAAGTACACGTTAAAATGGAAACAGAAAAGTCTTCAGACTCGATTTAAAAGAACTGAGGGTTGCAGCAGACCTCAAGTTTTCTGGGAGTTTGTTCCAGATATTTGGTGCATAAAAACTAAAAGCTGCTTCTCCTCGTTTAGTCCTAACTCTTGGGACTGTAAGTAAACCTGTCCCAGACGACCTAAGGGCTCTGGACGGTTCATAACGTATCAGCAGATCAGTAATGTATTTTGGCGCTAAACCATTTAGTGCTTTATAAACCAACATCAGTATTTTGAAATCAATTCTTTGAGTGACAGGAAGCCAGTGTAAAGACCTCAAAACTGGGGTAATGTGATCCACTTTTTTGGTCCTAGTGAGGACTCGAGCAGCAGTGTTCTGAATTAGCTGAAGCTGTCTGATAGATTTTTTTGGAAGGCCTGCAAGGACACTGTTACAGTAGTCAAGTCCACTAAAGATAAATGCATGGACAAGTTTTTCTAAATCTTGCTGAGACATAAGTCCTTTAATTCTTGATGGGCCGGTTTCGCAGACATGGATTACGCCTAGTTCTGGACTAAATTGTACTTTCAATGGACAATCTCCATTCAAAATTCCATTTAGTCCAGGACTAGGCTTAATCCATGTCTGTGAAACTGGCCCAATATGTTTTTAAGGTGGTAGTATGCTGACTTATTAATTGATTTAATGTGTTTCTTGAAATTCAAGTCGGAGTCTATGACAACACCAAGATTTCTGGCTTGGTGTGTGGTTTCTAGCATAACAGATGTAAGCTGTGCGCTGACTTTTAATTGTTCATCTTTGGCACCAAAGACAATTACTTCAGTTTTGTCGTTGTTTAATTGAAGGAAATTTTGGCACATCCAATCATTGATTTGTTCAATGCACTTACTCAGTGCTTGTATCGGACTGTAGTCTCCTGGTGATATGGTTATGTAAATTTGTGTGTCATCTGCATAATTATGGTAGCATAATTTGTTCTCTCTATGGTCACATATCCGTATTGGTCGCAAATTTCAGTGTGGTGCTGCAACGTGATTTGAGAAGCCTATCCCTCCAGGTGAGGGAAGGGGAGCAGGAGCCTTGTTTGAGCCTTTGTCGTCATAATGACTGATAACGGGGCTGAACCATCAAAGAAAAAAAAGAGAATGCAATAAACCTGCACAACCTGTTCTATTTCTACAACTCCCTTCTCACACAAAGAGAATAATCCCTGTCATTGTCATTTCAACATTTTTTTTCTTAAAGCCTGTATAGCAGCACCTTATGTCTGCAGGGGTGTGAGTGGGTTTACACTTTGTGGATTCAAATCCACTTGAACTATTAAGGTTCATTTTTTGACATTAATAAAGTTTTGTGGAGTTTTTCTCCTCAGCAGAGTAAGTGTGTTATTGAAACTTTTGAAGGGATCAGTGGCCAACAGAGTTCCAAATCACAGAGTGTATTGATTCATTCATGTAGCCTATAACAATTATGACTGCAAATATGGTGAACTCTGCCTTCTGTTGTGTAAACTTCTATGTAGAATGTTATGCCTCAATTACTCAGGTGCACATTAAAGGCATATGAATGTAATCTTGTTTAAATAAAGTTTCTTTCTGACTGAATAGAAGAAAATGAGTTTGCTTTACTTCATACTTTTGTTTTGGTCAATCAATATTTGGTCTGGGGTGAGCACATATGCCTCAGACCAGGTGTACTCTGTTTACTCAGCTTGAACTGGCTGCCATTCATAAACGTATGGTTTCAAACAGATGCGAATGGGCACAAACAGGTGGTTATATACAAATAGATGGATAGAGAGGGAAATCAAACACAACTGCAAATGCAATGATTGCCACAAAACGACAAGGAAGCACAATTCAAATTGAATTTCATAGTTTTTTTTATTTTAATCACATATTGGTGGTAATTCTTCAAGTGTTTCAAACTCAATCTTCTCTCTACTCATTCACTGTCCTCTTCACAGGGGGCTTTGCCCTTGCCTGTTTTCTTGTGGTAGTGGCATTTGGCCATCATACACACACACCTAGAAAACTCTTTGAAGTTGACCTGTCCGTCAAACCCACTCATCTTCCGCATGGCCTTGGCACCACCTTCTTCAATTTTAGCCTGGAGAACAAATCATTTAAGGCCATGAAGCACATCTGAAAGGTGAATAGGACGCAGGCTAACAGGGGAATGTCTTAGATGTAACAGTGTTATGTACAGTGAGTGTGTTGAGCTTCTTACTTTAATCTCAGGGCTTTCAATTTCTTTATCAAACAGCTTCTTCATCTTGTCCTTGCTCAACTTGCCATCGCCGTCAGAATACTCCACAAAGATATCCACAATGTTCTGAATGGCCTGTTCTAGACGAGCCATCACTGCTGTAGCTGGAAAACAAGGTGGAGATTGGAAAACCTCTCGATATCTGCAAATTATACATACTGTATGCTGTTTGACAAAAGTAAAACGGTCAGAACTAACAATGGTAAAAGTTTCAAATTTTTGTTTGTTTGTTCCTTCTCACAGTTTTAGGTATTCAGAGAGGTAAAAGAAGTCAGATGTTCAAACTCAATACTTTAAAGCAGGATGACATACGCTCAGTTAAAGGGTTAAGGGTTAACAGTTAGAGTTTTAAGAAAAGGTAAGGACATGCTATCAGGTTTTAGAGGCTGCCAGGCTGACAATATTAATTTCTTCTCCAACAGAACTCACCTTAGAGTTCACGTTCAACAGGTAAAGAGAGATCACGTCTGTGTCACAAGCTTGGTCCCAGATTAAACTGGTGTCAGACTGAAGGGAAGAGTCTCCATTTTATATTAGCAGACAAACAATGTGTGACACATGCAAATACATATGTAGAAAGAGACATGTGCAGTGATTCATGTACTGGACATCTGGCCCACTCCCATCAAACCAGCTCCACGGGTCCTTTTGTGCCAGTCTGTACGACTAAAAGGATTAATATAGTTTCATGTTTCAATAGTCTATTGATGAAATGTTTTGCATTGATCCGTGACGTGTTGTGTCTAACAGTAGATAGATAATCTGAGGAGATAAATCCTTCTTTTCATTGGGGAGATGTAAGGTTGGGCCTACTGTGGAGTAAGATATGTAATTAATGAAAAGCTACACAGCCAGTTGATTTGGTTCCAGTCCAAAATGTTGGGTATAAGTCACACTACATGTGTTAGTGTAAGTATCATTTGAATATGCAGCCTTTTTGTCGCATTTGGAAAAATGACTTATGCCTTAAGCCTTATGTTTGAGGCAATGAAGACGTGCCTGAGAAGTGGTCAGGTGATCCCTTTTGTGATGAGGAAGAATCGCTCGACTGAGAAAAACTGAATCTGTATTTGATCTCTGAGAAATTCTCAACCTTGTAATACCGTGGTCCAACTGAGCAGCGTTGCCAAATACTCCTCAAATAAATTTTGTGCAGATTCTTATCAGGAGTTTGAGGGGATCATCAACATAAGTTTAAGTTACAGTATGTGTCACATCTCCATTACATGCTAGGGCAAATACAGGAAGCAGAGTTAAATTAGCCATACTATACTTAAACCTGCATTCTCTTGATTTACTTGTGTGTAATGGATTCTACTTGTGGAGTAGAATAGGCATAGGATTAATTTATTCTTATGCTTTTGTTATAGCTTTGCTTTCGACAGTCACTGATTTGGGTCACCGGCAGAACACCTATTCATTTATAGTGTATTTACACAGAAATATTTTCAGTAGCCTACCTGTCTCTGGCAGTTTCATAAAATCTCATCTACACAAAGAAAGTAAACCTGTTCAGGGCATACTTTTTCTTCTTGTCTGATGTGAGCTGGGGTAGGATCCAGTCCTGCACATGATAAACTGATATGCATAAATGGATGCAAATAAAGATAAATGCAAAACTAGTGATAGCAGCAACTCTCACACACATACTATTATTATTCAGATGATACTTACACAAAAGCACAGACACTGCTATGACTTCTATCCAACATTTTGGACTGGGAATAAATCAAGTCGCTGTGTAGCTTGTTATTTAATGCCACTAGTCTCTCCAACATAGCCCAACCTTGAAGCTCCTCAATGAAAAGAAGGATTTATCTCCCTGGATTATCTCATCCAAACCTATAAACACAAAACGTCACAGAACAATGCATGCACATTAAGTCAAAGTGCAAAAAATGTCTTCAATAGACGACACAAACATGCCATTATATTTTGAGCGATGATAAATTCCTTTAGCTGTACAGAATGGCGCCATAGGACCGGTGGAGCTGGTTTTGATGGGAGTGGGCCAGATGTCATGAAACATGAAATCACTGCACTTGTCCCTTTGTTCATGTATGTTTTTTAACGTGTCACACATTGTTTGTCTGCTAATATAAAATAGAGACTTCTCCCTTCAGTCTGACATCAGTCTCATCTGGGACCAAGCTGGTAACACACAGACGTGAGCTCTCTTTACCTGGTGAACGTAAACTCTATAGGTGAGTCCTGTTGGTTTGCCATTACTCAGAATATACTGTAGTGTTATGTTTGTGTTGTCTATTGAGAAATGTTTGGCATTTCATTTAACTTTTATTTATCCTCGAGAGACCAGTTGAGGGGTGACCCTCATTTTCAATGACGTCGAGTCAAAACAAATTCAAAACAACAATACATACAAAACAAACAAAACAATTGAAATATTTACAAAGTGGTGAAGAGTGGCAGCAATTAAAAGGAATAAAGTACAATATAGCCTAATTAAAACAGTTACAAGTAGAGTTTGGCAGATCCAAGATAGTCTGTTTAAATTGGCCAAAGGATATGAATGTATTTAGTTTAATTTGTTGCTGTAAGTTATTCCAGGAGTCAGGGGCACTGAAGCTAAAAGCTGTCAAAGGCTTGTGGGACATAAAGCATAAGCATGTCAGTGGAGCGGGTTTGATAAAGCCCATCTGAAATGTGCAGCATTTCAGTTAAATAACGAGGAAGCTTCCCGGTCAAGGCTTTGTAAATAAAAATGTGCCAATGTGCGTCACGTCTCTCTTTAAGGGAGGACCACCCAACCTTTTCATATAAGAGACAATGGTGTGTATCATAAGCATCTCCTGTGATGAATCTTAAAGCAGAGTGAAAAACAGAGTCTAGGAGTTTAAGACATGAATGTGATGCATGCCGGTAGACCACATCACCGTAATCAAGGACAGACATGAAAACTGCCTCAATAATCCTTTTCCTACTAAATAAAGGGAAGGTGGTTTTATTCCTATAAAAATAGCCAATTTTTTGTCGTAGTCGACAAACAAGATTGTTTATATGAAAATGAAAAGTGAGTTTATCATCTAACCAGATGCCGAGATATTTATACTCTGTGACTCTTTCAATTAAAAATCCATTCTTTGTAAACATATTAAAATCATTAAAATGTGTAGTTTTTGCTCTGGAGAAACACATATATTTGGTTTTGTCTGTATTAAGAACAAGCCTGAGGTCCACTAGACAGTCCTGCAGGGTGTTAAAAGAGCTTTGTAGGTTCTCAATAGATTGGTGCACCGAATCGGAAATGCAATACAGTACTGTGTCGTCAGCGTATAGATGGGCGTGACAGTTTTTTAGCGATGAAACAATGTTATTTATATAAATTGTGAAAAGAACTGGACCTAGAATTGAGCCCTGTGGGACACCATTTGTAACAGTTAAAAACTCAGACTGGTATCTTCCCAGTTTAACTGACTGCTGTCTATCAGAGAGATAGTCCCTAAACCAGCTACATGCAGACTGATCAAAGCCAATGTCATGAAGCCTCTGTAAAAGCAAATGGTGGTCAACAGTATCAAAGGCCTTTGAAAGATCAATAAAAAGTGCTGCACAGTGCTTTTTTTTTGTCTAATGCTGTAATAATGTTGTCTACAACCAAAGTCACAGCAGAGACAGTACTGTGGCCTGCCCTAAAACCAGATTGGAATGGGCTCAAAATGGAAGCACTAGTTAGAAATGTTTTTAACTGATTATTAATAAGTGATTCTAGAATTTTTGCGAGGCATGGGAGTTTGGAAATTGGCCTGTAGTTATTAAGATTATTCTTGTCACCACCCTTATGTAAAGGAATTACATGAGCTTTTTTCCAAATTTTAGGAACTATTCCAGAGGAGATGGAAAGATTAAAAATATGGGTAATTTGTTTTGATATTATATGTGTAGAGAGCTTGATTGAAAAGGGGTCCAAATTGTCCTCTCCCATGTACTTCTTGGGGTTGATGGCGAGGAGCGCATCTACAACAACACTTGTGGGAAGAAGATCAAGGCTGAAAAGAGGAGTTTGAGAGACAGGCGATACGTTACTACTGGTGGTAGAAGGCCTATATCCTCCATTCTGAAAGAGTTGACCAGCAGCTACAAAATGTTTGTTAAAAGCTAAGCCAATCTCTTTTTGATCATTGAGAGTGTGACCATTTAATTTGATCTGAGTGGGAACTGTGCTAGAATTGTTTTTATTATAGTTCACAGCTTTCCAAAATAGTGCAGGGTTAGAGTAGCAGTTTGAGATTAATTCAAGGTAGTATTCAGATTTGGCTTTCCTGACCATGGCTGTGCATTTATTCCTAAGGTGTCTAAAAGTTGTCCAATTGGTATTATCTCTAGATCGTCTAGCTACAGACCATGCTTTATTTCTCTCGGAAAATAAATCAGAAAGTTCACTTGTAAACCAGGGGTTTGATCTATTTTTTACTCTATGTTTTTTTTAGGGGCGCATGCTTGTTTATAATTGAGGTGAAAGTATTGATGAAATGGTCTAAGGCTAACTCAACATCCGAAATTTGCGTAGTCAGTTGAATGTCACTATGATGTAGATCACTTAAAAAGGCTTGCTCATTAAAACCTTTAAAATTACGCTTAATTATGATTTTAGGTTGAGATCTTTTTAAATGAATACTTCTGATACAGGCCACTGGGCAGTGATCACTAATCCCAAGCTCAAAGACACCAGCTGAGGCTATTTTATTTATTTTATTTGATAAGATTAAATCTATTAAAGTTGATTTTGCTGGGTTTTTTAGATTAGGTCTTGTGGGCTCAGTTATTAATTGTGTAAGATTAATGTTGCTACAGATTTCTTTGAAAGATTCAGAGGCACCAGAAAGCCAGTCAACGTTAAAATCACCCATCACAATTACCTCTCTATTTACATAACTGGAGAGCATATGTGCTAGATCGTTTAAGGAGCTAGTTGTTGACCTTGACTACATGTCCAGGCATGTGAACGCATTGAACCGCCAAGTGTTGTGTGCATAGGTAGGGTAGGGTAATCCAGGGAGATAAATCTTTCTTTTCACTGAGGAGCTGCAAGGAATATATGGAGGGATTGAATAGTGTCTGTAAACTGGCAGCCTCCTTATTGGTCCAAAACAATGGAGCCTGTCCTTACATTTCTCAAAGCTTTAACTGTTAACACAAATAGCACTGAGCGTATGTCATCCTGAGTTTAAAGAGAGAAGAAACAAACAAAAAAACTTGTGACTTCTACCAATTTTTTTTTTTTAACCTTTATTTATACAGGTATATCCCATTGAGTCCGAAGACTCTTTTGCAAGGGAGACCTGTTCCCATTTACACGTTACCATTCACACACACATTCATACACCGATAGCAGGCTAACTATCGACATTCAAACGAGGCAAGGTGGGTGAAGTGTCTTGCCCAAGGACACAACAACTATGACACAGGTGGCAGGGCGGGGATCGAACCTCCAACCCTCTGATCATCGGCCGACCCGCTCAACCAACTGAGCCACAGTCGCCCATTGTTAATTCTGACCGGTAAACTTCCATCAAACAGCATATGTATCTAATATGCAGATATCGAGAGGTTTTTTAAGACTTTAAAATAAGGGTTCTGCAAAAACCAACCAATCTCCATCTTGTTTTCCAGCTACAGCAGTGATGGCTCGTCTAGAACAGGCCATTCAGAACATTGTGGATATCTTTGTGGAGTATTCTGACGGCGATGGCAAGTTGAGCAAGGACGAGATGAAGAAGCTGTTTGATAAAGAAATTGAAAACCCCGAGATTAAAGTAAGAAGCTCAACACACTCACTGTACATAACACTGTTACATCTATAAAATACATTCCCCTTTTACCCTGCGTCCTATTCCTTAACTGTAATGATCTCTTCCCCAGGCTAAAATGGAAGAGGGTGGTCCCAAGGCCATGCGGAAGATGGGGAAAGATGGACAGGTCAACTTCAATAAGTTTTCTAGGTGTGTGTGTATGATGGCCAAATGCCACTACCACAAGAAGACAGGCAAGGGCAAAGCCCCCTGTGAAGAGGACAGTGAATGAGTAGAGAGAAGATTACTTGAAGAATTACCACCAACATGTGTTCATTCAATACTGACTGATGAAGAAAATAAATGAAAACTATGGCAATCATTTCATTTGCAGTTGTGTCTGCTTTCTATCTCTATTCCCATGTATTTGTATATAATCACCTGTCCTTGCCAATTAGCATCTGTTTGAAACCATATGCTTATGAATGCCAGCTAGTTCAAGCTGAATAAACAGAATGCACCTGGTCTGAAGCATATCTGCTCACCCCAGTAAGAATATTGATTGACCAAAGGAAAGGTAGCCCACTAAGTAAAACAAACTTGTTGGGTTGAGTGTCTCAATAAGCTTTTACAAAAATCAGTGATTCTTGAGAAGTGGGACAAAACAGGGTGCAATGTTTAAAAAATACAAACCCTATGTTTCGGCAAATTAAATTACATGTATGTATCCAATATATACTAAGCTACTGAGCAAAGCTTTGACACAACCTCCCAGCTTTTTTTTTAAAATCGTCATTGGTCTATCACCACCGTCAGATGTCAACTCCATCAGATTTCCTGTCTGACGGTGTTGAGATATTTAATGTTTCTTAAACATAACAAATGGAATTTATCTAGTAGCCATTTGGTTTTTCTGTTGATGTTAGGGGCTTGTATGAACTACTTCAGGAAAATAAAATTATCAAAAAATGTCAATAACTTCTTCAGAAATTGTAAATCGGTGTTGACATATCATGGTTGTGACACAGGACTTTCAAGATTCGGAATGTAAAATATTCTAAAACTACAACACTTATCAGAGGCTGTCTGATTCTAATGTCCTCTGCAGAGGTAGAATTTGACAAGAGGTCCTTCAAAGTGACAGTTGCCCCTTATTTCGCCTGATTTTATTACATTTTACATAATGAAATGTCTGACGGTATTGACTTACAGTAAAGTGGTCCCACCACTTAGAATCCTTATAAAACATGAATGTGTTAAAAACTGTTTTTATTGATATGAGAGATTATTTAGTGTTGCTTTTGATGAAAACAGCTCTTTTTAATCATTAAAGTATATTTTTAATAGGTGTTAGAAAGATTGAAACCCTTTCTGTGGACACACTGTTTTGGACGTTGTGAGAAGATAACAAGTGTCATATATTTGACATAATAATGATAAAATAAAATTTTAGGGGATAATTGTGCTCCAGACATTCTATTCTTAATCCCTAATAACATCTACAATTTTAAATATTTTTAGTTTTAAACATAACAGCAGTTACATAATATGGAAGACGGCCTTTTGTCCTGGTTCTCAAGAATCACTGAAATATGATTGAAAATACATTTTCATAAATAGGCCTATTAGAAAACTTAGTTAAAAAAACAGCTGTCATACTAGCTAGACCGTTTGGCAGGGGTGTGGCCATATCAAATAGTCTCCATGGCAGCAGTCATTATTTTTATAGAACATTCGGGCAGAGCGCTATGATGGGTTCGAAACACTTATTGTGATATTTAAGATTATAGCCTGCCTCATCCAAATCAAATTTTCGTTAAGTGTATCAAACTTAAATGACAATATTTTAAATTTAGATTGATTAATATCTCTAACTCTTTTCATATGTTACTATCATGCAACTAGCTCCCCAAATCACATAGTTAGAAGGATTTGGTGGATTTGGGTTTACATGAGAGTGTTAATCAATAAACTCTCATATAGTGTCAATTTAGCACTCTGTTGCTCACTGATCCCTCAAGAGCTTCAATAACACACTTAGCCTATACTCTGCTACTCTACTGCTGAAGAGAGAAACAAGAGAAATGTTTCCACAACATCCAATAACACCCTAGCAGACAAAAGGTGATGCTAGTGACAAGACAGACAGAAGAAGTAGAAAACAATGTTGGAATGGTAATTATCATGTTGGTGTGAGAGAGCAGCAATAGAATTAGAACAAGTTTTGCAAGATTTTCATCTTCAACAAGTTCAACATGTTCCCCCATCTCTGCTAGTGTTGTTAACATATAGATTTTGGGTTAAGTGTTGCCAACAGAGATATTAATAATAATATTATACATAGGATTTATATAGCGCTTTTCCAAATGCTCAAAGACGCTTCACAATAGCAGCTAAATCATGCAAAACAAAAACAAAACAAAACAAAATAAAAACATTAAAAGGTTAAAAGCATAGGTGACAAGGTGTGTTTTACGGCTGTTTTGAAGGATGAAAGAGTGTTGGCATTGCAGGTGTGGCTGGAAAGGGCATTCCAGAGGGAGGGGGCGGCTGCATCAAAGGTCAGAGATGGTAAGATCACTGTCATTTCTCATCAGTGAGTTTAATACAAACATACGTACGTAGTTGTGTGGCATATTTTGCCATATAGCTCAAAGACTGGAGGAAGAAAGAAAAAAGCTAATCCCTCAAATTGTTGGAAATGTCTTTTCAAGAAATGTAAATAGTAAAGTTAAATTTATATTTTAGAACAGATAGAGTACCTTAATAAAAAATTCATGTACATGTTGTTTCTTCCATCTCCAGGATAAAATACAGTGTTGTGCGAAAGTTTGTGAACCCCTTGAGCCTTTTATTTAGCTTTTAATTTTATTTATTTTAACCATTATTAACAAAAAATTTTCAATACCAGTATTTTTTATATGAAATAACAGATGTTTGTTTATCAATTCAACATTTTTCTTTTCCAGAAATCATTTGTTAAAACAGTTAAAACAAATTATTTGACAAATGTTGTATGTGCAAAGGTTTGTGAACCCTAAGCTGCATTGCTTAAATCGAGCAAGGTAAACACAATCAGGTGGGCCAAACTGATTGATGAAATAGACCAATGTAGTGAGAGATCTTTAGGGAAGAAATTGGGCGCCACTAGATAAAACAAAGATAAAACCAGGTCAGTTTAGGCTCACCAAACTGAACCCATACAGGTCAGACATGCTCAAAGGGGAAACAATCTCAGAGGATCTCAGGAATAGAGTTTTGATGTTGCACATTTGTCTGGGGACAGCTATACATTCGTATAAAAAATTTTGAGCTCCATCGGCCCACCGTGAGGCAAATCATCTACAAATGGACAGCTTTAAGAGTGACTTAACATCTGCCTAGAAGTGGACTTCCTTCAAAAATATCTTCAAGCACCACAAGAAAAGTGATTTTTCAGGTAAAAGCCAACCCAAACATTACATCTGGAGATTTGCAGACCATTTGCCATCACCATTCTTCACTTGGGAGAAGGTTCTGTTGGTGGTAGGCAGAGTTGCGTTTTTGCCCAAACATGGCGGTTTTGGTTATGACCAAACAGATCAATTTTGGACTAATCTGTCCACAGAATAGACTTCAGGTATCTCCAGGTGCTCTCTGGCAAAGCTGTGACAAGCAGTTTTGTTCTTTTTTGAGAGCAGAGGCTTCTTCAGCAACCCTCCCTTGAAAGCCATGTTGACTGAGTTTTCTTCTTATTGTGGAACCATGCACATCTGTCCCAGATGTTGCAAGAGAGGTCTGCAAATCACTAGATGTAATGTGTGGGTTGGCTTTTAACTAAAAAAATACTTTTCTTGTGGCGCTTGAAGATATTTTTGAAGGAAGTCCACTTCTAGGCAGATGTTCAGTCACTCTTAAAGCTCTCCATTTGTAGATGATTTGCCTCACCGTGGACCGATGGAGCTCAAACTTTTTTTGAATTAATTTATAGCTGTCCCCAGACAAATGTGCAGCATCACAACTCTATTCCTGAGATCTTCTGATATTTTTTACCCTTTTAGCATGTCTGACCTGTATGGGTTCAGTTTGGTGGGCCTAAACTGACCTGGTTTTATCCGTGTTTTATCTAGAGGCGCCCAATTTCTTCCATAAAGATCTCTCATTACATTGGTCTATTTCATCAATCAATTTGGCCCACCTGATTGTGTTTACCTTGCTCGATTTAAGCAATGCAGCTTAGGGTTCACAAACTTTTGCACATACAACATTTGTCAAATAATTTGTTTTATCTATTTTAACAATTGATTTCTGGAAAAGAAAAATGTTGAAGTGATAAACAAACATCTGTTATTTCATATAAAAAATACTGGTATTGAAAAAAATTAATTAATAATGGTTAACATAAATAAAATTCCAAAAGGCTCAAGGGGTTCACAAACTTTCGCACGACACTGTATATGTTTTGTGGAGTTGAATGGGATCAGGGTTATTCATTCATTCATATGAACACACACATGTCCAGTGATTGTAGGTGCCTTTCAGACAGCTTAATAATGTAGTGTAAGGTATGTATATAGAGAATAAATTTAATTTTAAACTGGATAAAATCTAGTTATTGTATGGCTTTCCATTTTCAAAAGTAGCCGTAGGAGAAAAGACATTCAAATCTCACTTTCTCTGGTCTACTATCACGAGAGAACTTGTTGTACTTGTTTGATGGCACCATCTTTACAAATGTGTTCTTTAGTTCAAGCTGAATAAACAAAATGCACCTGGTCTAAAGCACATGAGCTCAGTCCAGTCCCATTCAACCAGTTGTTGTGTTGTGAATGGTTTTCGACCATAGTGCAGCGTAAATCAACACAAGAGGTAAGGTTTTCAGTCAGAAACCTTTTTGCAACCCCTCAATACACTGCAGGTTCTAGCATGAATAAAAAAATATACTGTATAACATACAGGTCTTCACCTGTTTAGAACAGGTTGTGCAGGTTGAGTGTTAATGCCAGGTGAAACAATGAAAATGTGCCACACAAACATCCAGCATACAGTAAATGTGACTCACTGTCAGTTTGTACTTTTTGTAAAATGTATTTATAACTCAAAACCTCAAGATTAAGGTACTTATTAACGCATTTCTCAGCTGTTCTAAATTATTAATTAAAAAAGATTGATGATGAACGACTGTGGAAGTCATAAGGCTATACCATAAGGACTGTAATCATTGTTTAACCTTAATGTCTATTTTACCCAAAAGTGACATATTATTATTCCTGAAGACCAGAAGACAATACACACAAGTATTGTGAATGCATGAATGAATGCATGTTTTTCTACAGTAGGTCTCAATGTCAAGTGTAAACTTCCCCTTGCTTCCAGTCTTTGTCTCACTATGTCATGGAGATGTGTACAGAGAAAAAACAAAAAGAGGTCATAGCAAAAACCAACAGAAACCTATAACAATTTTACTGCAATTAAAAGTATGCAAGAATACAAAAAATATAAAAACACATATTGTAGTAATTTGATTAGAAAATAAAACAAATACAGATATAAAATAGATAAGACAAAAAAAAAGTTACATCAGGCAATGCATACTGTAAAGCCATCTTCTACCGCTTGTCCCGTTAGGGGTCGCGGGGGGGCTGGAGCCAATCCCAGCTGCATTGGGCGAGGGCAGGGTACACCCTGGACAGTTCGCCAGTCCATCGCAGGGCCACATATAGGGACAGACAACCATTCACACTCACATTCACACCTATGGTCAATTTATAGAATCCAATCAACCTATCCCCATTGCATGTTTTTGGAGGTGGGAGGAAGCCGGAGTACCCGGAGAGAACCCACGCGTACACGGGGAGAACATGCAAACTCCACACAGAAAGGCCCCGGGCAACCCGGGATTTGAACCCAGAACCTTCTTGCTGTGAGGCGACTGTGCTAACCACTGCACCACCGTGCCGCCTACTGTAAAGCCGTATAGGTTATTTAAGTAATTTGAGTCAGTTGGTCTAATGGCACTTTTCCACCGTAGCTCTACTCGACTCAACTCAACTTAACTAAACTCGGTTTGGTAGCAGCCATAGATAGTAAATAATATGGATGTAGCATCCGGGCTGACCTCAGTTATTCACACGGCATCCAATAATCCTGGATTGTGCGCGTCGCCATTTTGTGAGATTTTTACTCCGCCTCACGTCGGGGGGAGGGATTAGAGATAGCTGACGTATACCTCCGAGGCAAAGTGAGGGACAACGGGCGGAGAGCTGTCACTCAAGAGATCGCGCCAATACATTTTAACCTCCGATAAAATAAAAACTAGCGTGGTCCAAAAAAATTCACCCCCCTCAGTGTTGTTATGGAGATATGACCTAAACATACAGACTAAAATGGTTTTGTGGCCCAGGCTGTAAATAGGTTTAATAAGACTTTGAAAACAGCCTGTCTAACAAGTGAGTCAAAGAAAAACTGCTCGGTCTTGGTACCACCCCCTAGTGGCACTTCCGGGTTACTACAGTTGTGGTCACTTCCTTATTGGATGCTGGTAAAAATCGCTGAGGTTGGGGCTTGGTAGCAGCACGGGTCGTTTTCCACTGCAAATAGTACTTCCTGAACGTGGACGGGGTCGTCATACAAAGGGGAAAAAAGCCGACTCCGGAGCCAAATAGCAAAGCAGAAATTACGAGCAGTTGTTGTACTATTAACTGAACCAACATCCAAAAATATGGATGGAAAATGTTCAAGAAATACCCTCCTTTTAAGTGTTTGCTAAAAGAAGCAGAAGAATATTGCGATGGGCCATTAAAAGGGAGGATTGGTGTCCCGATGTGTGACTCGGCCACTCAGTCAGCTGTAGGGAATCCGGGATGCGTCACGTACATCCCTATGCACGTAAATACGCATCATAAAATTGTCTGTTTTGTGCTTGTTTCAGGATACGTGTTTGAAAATGCAAGCCGTGTCTCAGCCTGAATATTTTATTGAAGTAATCACTGCAATGTAATGTAATCGCTCGTACACAACACAACTGGGTGAATAGAATATATGGACATTTCAATACGTTTTTTCGGATCTGTGATGCAAATCAAATGAAAGAGAGCCAGAGAAGGCTGCACGCCGCGAGACAAAATACACTCGAAAAGTCCAGAGAGTTTGGGAGTAAATACAACAGAATGAAGCCAGTAGTCTCTGGCTAATCAGTGGCCGGTAGTCGGCCGAGGTCACCTTTTAGCATTGGCTCAGCTCGCTTGGAAGCTAGAGCGAGGTGATACCAAAAAAACAGCCGCTAGCAGGGACCAGGTACCATGATATTGCGGTGGAAACGCCAAAAATGCGAGTTGAGTCAAGCTGATACCATGCAGTGAAAAAAACGCCATAATTCAGTTGAGCGATTTTCCCTGTTGATAGTCAGCAACCACAAGCAGGGAGAAGCAACACCCTACCCAGTTGTTATCAGCCCCACCTTCGCAGCCTGAGGCTCTGGGGCCTAAGAGTTGTCAGGTGTCTCCTTGGTTTGCCTCAGAGCACTTCCAGCCTGGAACGAGAAGTTACTTGTAATAAAGGTGGGTCTGGGTACTATAGTATAATTCCTTTTTTCATTGATATCAAAATTGAAAAAACAGAAAACTTCTGTTGGTTTCAAACCAATAACGGACTGAATTGGTTTTTTTGTCTGAATCGAAAAACAAACAGAACTGCCCAAAGTGCTCCGTTTTTTGTTTTTGCCGATACCTTTGAGCCATTTTCGATTTGAATTGAAGAAGGAAATGACTGCCAGCTGATTCCTTTTTTGATTTTGTGCTCTAAACGAAAAATGAAGTCACTTGGTGTCAAACAGGAAGGAGGTCCTGGTCCGTGTATAAAGTGTTATTTTGTATTAAGGGCTGAGTCCAAAGTGACAGAAAGGAATATACCGCTCGTAATTTCGTTTTACCATTGTCCAGCTGGAATGCAGAAACGAAAATTCCATCCGAATTTTCCTTTCTTGTTTATTGGTACAAAACGAAAAACGAATACGACAGAACAAGGAAATGGGTGAATGGAGGGTTTTGTTACTTTGTATTAAGAGCTTAGACCCTGTTTCCACCTGGCATTAATATGTGGTTCTGAGGAATCCGATCGTTATATGTAAATGTAATATGCTTGTTCACACCTGGCCTTAACAATGCGTCTTCTATGCGCGTTTGAGATCCGGATTCGAATTCCCCGCGCTGTATGGAAATCAGCTCGTACATCATTTCCGCTTATACACTCCATCTTCAATGTTTTCTGTTTACCTGCAACGGTGCGCTTTTATGACGTGAATTGTCGCGTGAATGACTACGCGTTTCCGCCCAGTCACTCGCTGCAGTTGAGTGGGCGGGGCCTAATGTGTATGAGATGCGCATACGCGTTTCCACTGTTAATGGGTATGTGGATAAGTGGTCTCAAACCACCTCCGAATGTGGATAATTTCAATGCGCATTCAATGCGCATTGAGCGTGTTTCCACCTGTAGTTAGCGCGATCGGATCCTAAAAACCACATATTAATGCCAGGTGGAAACAGGGTCTTAGTCCCAATTTAAGGAGCTATTTTGGTCAGTGTACGAAGTGTTATTTTGAATTAAGGGCCGAGTCCAAAGTGAAAGAAAGGAATATACCACTGGTAATTTCGTTTTACCGTTTTCCAGCTGGAATGCAGAAACGAAAATTCCATCCGAATTTTCCTTTCTTGTTTATTGGTACAAAACGAAAAACAAATATGACAGAGCAAGGAAATGGGTGAACGGAGGGTTTTGTTAATTTGTATTAATTATTTTGAATTAAGGGCCGAGTCCCAATTGACAGAAAGTACAATACCACTCTTAATTTCGCTTTACTGTTTTCCAGCTGGAATGCAGAAACAAAAATACCATCCTTTTCTTGTTTATTGGTACAAAACCAAAAACTAATATGACAGAAACAAGGAAACGGGAGAATGGAGCTATTTTCTGTCCGATTTCCCTTTGTTGGATTCAGATATGAAAACACATAAACGATCCTCATTGGCTATTGCATCTGTGGGTGGCTTTCTTCTGATTGGTTGCAGTGCTCTTTTATGTCCAATTGTAAAAGTGTCTAAAGTTGTCACAGAGCACCCTAAGACAACTTTAGATTTTTATTTACTAAATAGTTTATTTTTTCACAACTCCCTTTATCCTCAATAAAAAGGGAGGCATAAATAACCTACTGTTTATTGGTAACTAAACTTGATTATGTTCTTCGAAATGAGTAGCTTGGGCTATATACAGCCTAGAGGCTATATTGTCGCGCATCAAAATCTGACAATATTGGGACGTGATGGAAGTGCGACACCCGCTGTTCAGTTTTTGTTAGGGTCACTGTGGATAGTAGACCTGCGTTGACAATGTGAGTGAGGAGACTGAGTGTAATCTTAAATAAATAAATAAAATATGTGGGCTATTACTTTATTCAAACATGTATCAATTTTTAATCAGATTGTGCGGAAAATTAACAAGCCACTATAAAGGTCACTTTAACAATTAGACATAAAAGAGCACTGCAACCAATCAGAAGAAAGCCACCCACAGATGCAATAGCCAATGAGGATCGTTTATGTGTTTTCATATCTGAATCCAACAAAGGGAAATCGGACAGAAAATAGCTCCATTCTCCCGTTTCCTTGTTTCTGTCATATTAGTTTTTGGTTTTTTACCAATAAACTAGAAAAGGATGGTATTTTTGTTTCTGCATTCCAGCTGGAAAACAGTAAAGCGAAATTAAGAGTGGTATTGTTCTTTCTGTCAATTGGGACTAAGCTCTTAATACAAATTAACAAAACCCTCCGTTCACCCATTTCCTTGCTCTGTCATATTTGTTTTTCGTTTTGTACCAATAAACAAGAAAGGAAAATTCGGATGGAATTTTCGTTTCTGCATTCCAGCTGGAAAACGGTAAAACGAAATTACCAGTGGTATATTCCTTTCTTTCACTTTGGACTCGGCCCTTAATTCAAAATAACACTTCGTACACGGACCCATTTCCTTCTTCAATTCAAATCGAAAATGGCTCAAAGGTATCGGCAAAAACAAAAAACGGAGCACTTTGGGCAGTTCTGTTTGTTTTTCGATTCAGACAAAAAAAACAATTCAGTCCGTTATTGGTTTGAAACCAACAGAAGTTTTCCGTTTTTTCAATTTTGATATCAATGAAAAAAGGAATTATACTATAGTACCCAGACCAAGGTGCTTTGTTGGTGCTTGACTGATTGCAACAGTATACAGTCATTATTCTGTGACGTTAAATGCAGACCTTATTGACATCACAGCTATGCAAGCCTTGTCAGCACAAAATGCATGACAACATATCGGACTGCATTACAACAAATCAAACATTACGTTTCATTACGACTTCAATTGATTCAGTTTCATTGTGTCACGAGAGCATACTGTCAATAATAGCTTTATAAGCAGCAATTACATGAACTCCCTGAGCAGGCACCAGAGCCAATGAACTGAAACAAAGAAAGAAATCAAGACAAGGAGAGAGCAGATACTGGACAAACTTGTATTTCATTGTGTTGCACTCGTATTTTCTGGTGTCCAATGGTAACCTGCAGTAAACCAAGCTGCGTGGTAGAAGCAGCATTATTTTTGCTTAAACCACACTGCCAAGAGAACAGAGGTCCAGTTTTCGATCTTCCATTCCTTAGCCAGGATGCATTCAGCCAAACCATAGCTCATAAACGATAATGAACTCAAATGTATTACAACATAGCCTACTCTTGCATAAGTGTTAATGCCTAACAGCAACACGCTTGTTTTTGATCAAGCGACGTTAGGCCTAATTGATTGCATATGTTGTTTGCTCCTTCAATACAGGAACATGGATGACTTGTTTACATCGCGTCTACACAAAGTTACTTTGCATTTCTGTAGCAAGTTTCAAACAGACGAGCTCCAAACAGAGAAACTTTTAGCAAAAGATCAAAAGAACATGGCGGACATAATAGGGAGGAGCAAGACAGGGAAAAAATACTTTCTTTCTATCTTTCTTGTCTCGTTTCTCGTCTCCCTTTGCAGCTGAAACCAGTGCTTTACAATTGAGCTACTTCCGCTGCAGAATTTCCTGGTATCACACATGCTTACCCACATATGCAAACACAATCGACCACTGAGCTGTAGTGGAAAGTTTGTTTTGCTGTTGTTACCATGAGAGAGGCAAGGAGTAAACAGCACACAGCAACAGCCTGTTTTCCTAAAACTGAGAGCACTGCTCTAGACACAGCAGGGTTACTTTTCCTCACAAAAAAGTAGATTTTTAAAGTGAAACCACACTTCAGATAGTACACGTTTTCTTAAGGGGTTGTACTTCCAGTGGCTGTTTGAAGTGTCCTAAAAAAATATATCCATTATGAATAGGCTACTACATTTTTTTTTATATTTTCCATCTGTTTTTTTGCGCTTGGTACAGTTAATTGCATAACAACTCCTCGTAACTTCTGCTTTGCTGCCTGGCTCTGCTCGAAAGCAACAGAGAAGAGCCCGCTTCCTGCCTCATGTATTTGCACATATGTTCGATGACGTTGCACAGAAACCTGTCTATAATGTTAAGCATTTTCACCATCTACTGTAAGTTTAGCAAGTTAGCAATCTAGCAGGATGTTTATCATGATTAAACACAAAGCACAGCCGAGGCTTATGTAGGCCTATTATTTGCCTGCTAGTCATCTTTCATATCAGTGTTTCCCCCACGTTCACTCAGCAGCGGCGCTTGAACGTGCGCCGCTGCTATAAAAATCCTTCTCCTCCGCATTTTTTTTTTTGGTAGCCTACGTAGCTCCTTTTAGAAAATGGGCAGCGCGTCACGTAAATTGCACAGCACGCGGCATATCATCACGTAGCTAACATCAGAGAAGAAAAATATCCAAACACCGAGTGTGGCAGTTGTTGGCAGTAGGCCTAGTAGCGTAGGCTACACGGTTGCAAAGTTACGTTGATTCTAGCAGCGAGTGAAGCGGAAGAGCGAAGAAAGAAGGAAAGAGAGAGAGAGAGAGAGAGACAGAGAGAGAGAGAGAGAGAGAGAGAGAGAGAGAGAGAGAGAGAGAGAGAGAGAGTGAGTTTCTAAAATGTGTCCACCAGTGTTAAAAACTCTCTGGCGCGGCTGCTGAGGGGGGGGGGCTGGGGCACCGCCCCCCTCCTCCAACCCAAAAAATAAAAAATTAATTTTTTTTATTTAATTTGAGGCAACTAAACTATTTAATTTTACTTAAGAATGCACACTGAATTTATATTCTGGCACTGTATTTACATTTCATGGCGAAATTCAAGCTCTAAACTGACTAATTTGACTTCTACGGGCGCCAGTTCACGGCACCCCAAACCCTCATTCACTCAGAGTGGCCCTATCAATTTCTATTGCCATTCAGTTTTAACGGAGGGTTTGGGGCGCTAGGCATTGGCGCCCAGTAACTGGTTACCTGGCAACAATAACAACAACGTTCGGATCAACTACCGGTTGCTCGCGGAGTCGCGTGCAGTGTTGCCAACTTAGTGATTTTGTCAATATATATTTAGTGACTTTTATACCCCCCTAGCGACTTTTTTTTCAAAACAGCGACAAATCTAGCTTTTTTCTGGTGTTATTGGGGACTATTTCGCCAAGGCAAGTATCACTTTTAACTTTTCTCAACGAGCAGCGGGAGACTCCCCGGCCCCTCCCCGTCACAGAGCACTGATAGGCGGCCCGGTCCTTGCGCAACAGTCCCTCCCAGCTGCGGTCAGAGCAGGAGACACACACCTCTCTGCTCGTGTTCCGTTAGCATCCCTATTAGCAGTTGTAGTAGCAGCTTCCCCCCCCCCTCTTATACAGTCTACGAGTAGTGCAACTCAAAATGTTATGCAGTGCTTTTTTAAGCTTTGAGCATGTATGATTACTGCTAGACTTACCATTATCACGTTGTTTATGCGATTGTCACGTTCATAACACACCAGAACCTCATCTATTGCCTATGTTGGCATCATGCTTTTAGTGTGCATATTGTAAATAATTCTCTGCAAACCTATGTTGGCATCATGCTTTTAGTGTGCATATTGTAAATAATTCTCTGCAAACCTATGTTGGTGTCATGCTTTTAGTGTGCATATTGTATATATTGTGGCGTGCAAAGACGGGAGTCGGAGGCGGAGTGTCAAAAGACGGAGCTAACTGCTTTAATGACATTAATACACTTGTCGAGTAACAACAACGGAGCAGACAGTAAACTCCCGATAGTCTCAAAACGCCAGTTATACAAAACAGGAAATTCCCCCAGTCATAACAGTCCCCCTGGAACCCCGGAACTTCAGTTCCATAGGTGAATTATGTAAAAGCACTACACAAGCCCCCCCAGAATTCACCCATAGTCAAAGTCCCCGCGCCAGAAAGGCACGATGGCCCGGCCGCGACTAGAACGAGTGGCAGGGGCCGAAGAGGGGAGGGGCGTGGTGGGCGCAGCAGGACTAAGCCCAGGACTGGGCGGCAACGGCACCGACAAGGCGGCAGGGAGCCCAGCGGGGCGTGGCAACGGGGGGCGTCCACGGCGCGGAGCCTGGGCCAACTCCAACGGTCTGGAAATGTCCACGTGGGCAGGCTTGATCCTGTCGACAGAGACAGTCTCGGGCCTACCACCGATGTCCACGACCAGGCTCTTATCCCCGTGTCGCAAGACCCTAAACGGCCCGTCATAGGGGGGGCGCAACGGTCCACGGTGGGCGTCGTGGCGGATGAACACAAACTCCGCCGTGTGCAGATTGGGTGGCACCAGGGAAACGGGGGTGCAGTGCTGCGAAGTGGGGACGGGTGCGAACTGCTTGGCGACCTCCAGCAGAGAGGACCGCTGCCTGGCCGCCGACCAGGGTGTTGTGGCGTTCGGAATGAAATCCCCTGGAACTCGCAGCACCTGACCGTAGACTAACTCGGCAGACGAGGACTGCAGGTCCTCCTTAGGTGCCGTCCGGAGCCCCAGCATCACCCAGGGAAGTTTGTCCAACCAGTTGCCGTCCGTCAAACTGGCACGCAAGGCCGCCTTCATGGAGCGATGGAACCGCTCGCACAAACCATTAGCCTGAGGATGGTATGCGGTGGTGCGATGCAGTTTAACCCCCAGATCCCTGGCAACCACATTCCAGATCTCCGAGGTAAACTGTGAACCCCGGTCGGAGGAGAGGTCCGAAGGTGTCCCAAAGCGCGCGACCCACGTGCCGATAAAGGCACGGGCCACATCGGAAGACGATGTCGAGGTGAGTGGCACAGCTTCAGGCCAACGCGTCGTCCTGTCCACCATCGTGAGGAGGTGGGTGAAACCATGCGAAGGGGGGAGTGGCCCCACCAGGTCGATGTTGACATGGTCGAACCTCCTACCGGGGACAAAAAATGGCTCCAACGGGGCCTTGGTGTGGCGGTGCACTTTTGCACGCTGACAGGACACACACGAGTCGACCCAGGCCTGTACGTCCGTCTTCAGTCCTTTCCAGACGAACTTCTGAGAGACCAGCCTCACGGACGCCCTCCTGCCGGGATGGGACAGGCCGTGTACTGCCTCGAAAACAGCCCGCTGCCAGCCGGCAGGGACCAGTGGCCTGGGCTGGCCGGTGGAGAGGTCACACCACAACCTGACCCCTGAGTCGCCGATCGCCACTTTTTCCAGGCGCAGCCCGGTGTCCGAGTCTTTGAGGGACTGAAATCCGTGGTCCGTGGCCTGTTCCGCACTCATACGCGAGTAGTCGAGACCCAGCTGCACCGCGCCGACGATCACTCTGGAGAGGCAATCCGCGACCACGTTGGATTTGCCAGCGATGTGCCGGATGTCCGTGGTATACTCAGAGATGAATGACAGCTGGCGCTGTTGGCGGGCGGACCACGGCTCGGCTACCTTGGACGTGAGGGGTTTGTCGTCCACAAAAACCGTAAACTGACGGCCCTCCAGGGCGAAGCGGAAATGGCGGATTGCCAGCCAGACGCCGAGCAGCTCCCTGTCGAAAGTACTGTATTTGCGCTCCCGGGGTACCAGCTGGCGGCTGAAAAAGGCGAGCGGTTGCCAGGCGCCACCGACCCACTGCTCTAACACCGCGCCAACCGCGTATTCGGACGCGTCGGTTGTGAGGGCCACCTGAGCTCCGGGCAACGGGTGGACCAACAATGCGGCCCGGCTCAATGCAGTCTTAGTGTCCTCGAACGCTTTGTCCCTCTCTGCAGTCCAGTCGACGTCTTGGCCGGGTGTCTTGTCCTTGAGGGCCTCATACAGCGGGCGCATAGTGTGGGCCGCCCGGTGTATGAATCGGTGATAGAAGGTGACCATCCCCAGGAACTCCCGGAGCCCCCGGGCCGAACGTGGGCGGGGAAAGTTGGAAACAGCCTCCACCTTCGACGGAAGGGGGACGGCACCATCCCTGTTGATGAGGTGCCCGAGGAACTGGATGGACGGCACCCCAAAAACACACTTCGCCGGGTTAATGATCAAGCCGTGGCGGTCGAGCCTTGTGAAGAGGGCCCGCAGGTGTGTGAGGTGCTCCTCCTCCGAGGAACTGGCGACCAGGACATCGTCCAAGTAGACGAAGATGAAAGGCATGTCCCTCAGTGCCGAGTCCATCAGCCGCTGGAAGGACTGGGCCGCGTTTTTCAGGCCGAATGGCATCCGGAGGAACTCAAACAACCCAAACGGAGTGACCACAGCTGTTTTCGGGACATCTGCAGGGTGCACCGGAACCTGGTGGTAGCCCCGCACAAGGTCGACTTTGGAAAACAGGAGCTTCCCCGCCAGATGCACGGAGAAGTCCTGAATATGGGGCACTGGATAGCGGTCGGGCGTGGTGGCATCATTTAGGCGGCGGTAGTCTCCACATGGGCGCCAGCCGCCATCCTGCTTCGGAACCATGTGGAGTGGCGAGGACCACGGACTGTCGGAACGGCGAATGATGCCCAGGCGCTCCATGTTGGCGAATTCAGCCTTAGCAACCGCCAGTCTCTCCGGAGCGAGCCGTCGGGCCCTGGCATGGACGGGGGGCCCTTTCGTCTCAATATGGTGCTCCACACCGTGTTTCGTCGACGTGGACGAGAAGGTTGGTTGCAGCAGGCTAGAGAACTCTCTGAGCAGTTGCTGGTACTTGTCACCCTCAGAGATCGAGTTAGAAAGGCCGTCGTATGTCCCCTCATCGCAGACACATGCGAACGAGGAGAAGGTCAATGCGTCCACCAGGCGCTCGTTCTTGACATCAACTAGCAGCCCGTGTGCGCACAGAAAATCTGCGCCGAGGAGGGGGAAGGAGACGTCGGCTGTGACAAAATCCCATGTGAACCGTTGACCTCCAAAACATAAATCCACAGACCTCGTGCCATACGTTCGGATCGGGGTGTCGTTGGCAGATGTTAAGGGAGGGCCGTGCAACCCGCCGGCGGCGTCGTCTACCGTAGCCGGCACTACGCTCCTCTGTGCACCGGTGTCGCAAAGGAATTTACGCCTGGAGAGGGTGTCCACGATGAACAGCAGCCGGCCCTTTGTGCCTGCGCTCACGGCCACTACTGAGCGCAGGCCTTGGCGTTTCCCGCCGCGTTGAAAGTGCACGGAGAGCGGCACCTTTTGGCCTTGGCCCCGAAACGTGCATGGAAATAGCATAGGCCCGCAGCGGTAAGGCTGTCGGTGGACGCGTGTCCTCTGCCAAGGGGAGCACTGCTGCCCGGACGAGTGTAACTGCAGGTCGGGGCCAGCACATCCGGGGCGAAACGCTGGGTGGCCAGAAAGAACCTGTCTGCCTCCTCTGCCAGAGCCCGTGGCTCCGTGATGGATGTATTCGCGAGCGCTGTCTGGACGTGTGGTGGCATGTGTTGCAGGAAGAGTTCGATGAAAAGGAAATTTGGTACCTCCGAGCCCAGCAGGTTTAACATCATTTCCATATGTTCGGAGGGTTTGCTGTCCCCCAGGCCTTGAATGGCAAGAAGACGCCGGGCTCTTTCCGATCTTGACAGTTCAAAGATTTTGAGGAGGTAAGCCTTGAGCCCTGCATATTTATTTTGGGCAGGAGGAGATGTAATAAAGCTTACTGCCCTGGCTGCAGTGGAGCTCCCCAGTGCTGAGACGACGTGGTAATAGCGTGTGGCATCATCTGTAATCCCACGGAGGGTGAACTGAGCCTCTGCCTGTGCGAACCACGTTGCCGCGGACGTCTCCCAGAACTCCGGCAATTTGAGAACGATGGAAAGTGCCATGCTGTTGCGATGGATATTCAAATCAGTCTCGGAATCTTCAGCGGGACTGACGTCGGGGTCACCAATGTGGCGTGCAAAGACGGGAGTCGGAGGCGGAGTGTCAAAAGACGGAGCTAACTGCTTTAATGACATTAATACACTTGTCGAGTAACAACAACGGAGCAGACAGTAAACTCCCGATAGTCTCAAAACGCCAGTTATACAAAACAGGAAATTCCCCCAGTCATAGCAGTCCCCCTGGAACCCCGGAACTTCAGTTCCATAGGTGAATTATGTAAAAGCACTACAATATATATATATAGTTCTCTGCAAACCTATGGTGGTGTGACGCACACAAGACATATGGTCACAATTTGTGTTTATGTATTAATTTGATCAGTGATCATAATCACTTGTTTCCCAGCACTTGCTGATGATTTATTTCAACTTTTATTATCTCTTATTCAGTCTTTGAAGGCTTGTACTTCTGGGTGTGATACCGATTAACGCCAGAGAGAGAAAGAATGTTAACTTGTGTATAATTCTCAATTGTTATTGATGTATTTGCACTTTTAATCTTGCTGAATTCTACAAGGCAAATAAATTAAGTTAAAAGCTAGTTCCCCTACCCCATTTCTCTTTGTAAGGAAATGTTCTATTTTGTCTTTATTATTTCGTCAGAATGCTTCATTTGTATGTGAAAATCACCAAAAAATCTTCTGGGGGAGGATCCCCCCAGACCCCCCTACATGGGTTTGGTTTATAAAATTTCAGCCCCACCTAAAAGAAAATTCACCAGCCGCCACTCTGAGCCCTATTGTAATTTTATTTTATTTTATCTAGGCTATAAACCGCAACCTCCATGCCGTTTTTTCTCTAGTAGATTATTTGTGTGTGTGTGTGTGTGTGTGTGTGTGTGTGTGTGTGTGTGTGTGTGTGTGTGTGTGTGTGTGTATTTTCGGGAACTTTGAAAAATGAATCCATACTGTTAGATACGATGTTGTTTTTTATTGCCATATAAAATCCGTTTTCATCGCGTATTTTAGTTAGGGATTTATGCTAATCACCTGTAAGCATGTGGTCATTAGCATAAATGCAGGGAAAAAGCCTATGGACTTTTTAAAAGAGCATGAATAGTTTCTATTATGTATAACTTATATTTATTTTATAATTTTCTCATCACTTTTTGACTCCCAAGACTAAGAAGAAGTGTTTTAAGCAATAACAAGCTTAATCAATGTGCCTTTTTGTGTCATATCAATAAATAATTGTGAGATATTTTTTGCTTTTTTTACTGTCTAATTGATAATTTCCTACATTCAAACGACATCACTGCAGCACACATATTCTGATAATCCAGGTTGTGACCCAAATAAATGATAGCTTGACAGCTATGAAATATAGGGGTGATGAATGCAATCTTGATAAGAGAATAAATCCAGGCGAACCAAAACATCTAAAAAATTACTAAGGGCTCAGAGGTTAAAAGGCTGGTACAAGCTCTTAAGGGATGCACTGTGCACAATGTATATATACATATTTAATAATATATATTACATTTGCAGATGAGTCTAAAAAGCTGGGTTATTAGAAAAAGAAAGGCAGACGGGGACAATGGAGGAGCTGAGGTTAGTAAAGCAAATTAGGGAAGCAAACTTTCAAGCTAATGAGAATTTTCTTTTGGATTTGAATGCATAATGCAAGGTGATATTATTTGAACATTACAAATGCATGTAGATAGGTTAATTTGAAGGAAACAAATAAGATTTCTAGCATTTCTTACTTGTTGTTTAAAGGCCTTTAAGTGCTCAAGTTTATTACAGAAAATACAGGTAGACCAAGTAAGGGAGGAAAGAGAAGTGAGAGAGAAGCAAGGAGAACAAGAGAGAGAGGGTGCAGTGGTAGATCCTGAACAAGGAGAGGGACAAGGAGAATTAAATGCTCCCAGGCTGGATGTAGCCTTTGTGGATGAGCAAAAACTTCACAGTTCTCCATCTGTTGTCTTCTTTGTCCTCATCCTCCTGCAACTCTCTCTTGTTCTCTTCCCCTGACTCTCACTGTCTCACAAAGGAGCTCAGCTCACCTGAGGTCTATTTGTAGTGCTAAGGCTCACACTGATTGGTATTCAATTAGCTTTATTTTTTATTTTTCATGTGTGTGAGTCTGTGTTCTTTTCAAATTTTAGTTGTGGTTTGTAATTTAAAAAGTTGTGTTTTGCCCATTTTAGCAGGAGATTTCATTTTTGACCAATGTGTTTTATGTAAAAAACTGTGTGTAGTGTTTTGAAAGAAGTGTGTTGGAGAATTTTAAACACAGTGCAAAACACTTATTGTGTTTGTAGGGTTGGTGCTTTTGTTTAGGGCATGGTTACAAAAGTCAGAGGTTGTGATGCTTTGGGCATAGCAACCACGTTTAGTGTTTAAGCATTAGGCAAAAATCTGTAAATAAATTGTGCAAATTATTTTTGCGTTGTGGCATTTTTTGTTTAAATATTAATTTCTATACAAAAATGTCAAAATCTGTAAATGAAGACACAAAAGGCAAAGTTACAACACCAATAATCCTATCTACAGTAATACACAGGACTGTTTGAATAGGATTTAAGTGCATATTCTCCTCTCAAAGTGCACCAGATTTGTGCATTTCAATGTAAAGGGTACAAAAAAAATCGGCCGGGGGGGCATGCCCCCGGACCCCCCTACAGGGTTCGGGGACCACATCACCGCTGCTGAAAAAAATTCTGCGGGAAACACTGCATATATTACACTACTGTACAAATATTGGCTTGAAAAGTGTGCTATGGAAGTTAACATCAGCCATGGGCATAACTTTTTATTTATTTATTCAAATATGCTTTTAAACTGCTGTTTTAAATTCATTTGGAGAGGAAACCAAAATTACATGCTCTACATATCCCCACTAGTGCAGTTGAATAGCATAAAATGATTCACTTTGTAGATTTACATGTATAAAATTAATAGTCAAGCCACAATTTAACTGTACTTAAGGTGGAGTCAGCGATTCTGGACGATGATTATTTTCAAAATAAGTGAATATCCTCACGATCCGCTACCTGTCCTAAGTTTGTGCTCACTGACAAAAAGAAATCTGGTGTTTATACACAGCCTAGGCTCTGTAAACGGGCATATTGCTAGCTAGGGTACGCCACCATTGTTTACATACCCCAGACAAAGACATAGACAATTAATGAAACCATTACGCCTTTATCTCTCCCCCTTTAAACTTATTTTACAACCAATGGCAGAAGTACATAACAACTTGTGCTGCGATCAGTTTGGTTGGGAATTGTGCAATAATAGGCTTAGTAAATGTTTGAGACCCTGCCCTTTGAATTAACTTGATACAACACAATGACTCAGCCACAACCATGTGATGCTTCACCACGGGAACTCCCAACACGACATCTGTGTATCACTTTACAATGCAGTCTGATGACACGGCCCATAAATCTGGGTATAAATCCTAACTGGGAAGGGGTAAATTATCACAATAGTTCAGAAAACAATTGCAACATATTTTTATGGCTGGTGAACTGAGCAGATATTATTTCAGTAGATGTTTTGCTGTTTGTGAAGGGAGGACAGAATATCATCTACAGGGAATGGTTTGTTTAAACAACATTTGCTGTCCACAAACATTCTTTGACAGTGAGTCACGGTGTCCCCATACCACGCCTATCCCCGTTTTTTTTTTCCTCTTTTTACTTAATGCACTAGTGTATCTGTGTCTCATACCAACTCTGCAGAAAAAAAACTGCTCTACCCAACTCTGGTATTTCACAGCACTTTTTATTGGCTGTCACCTGACATGAAATGCAAACAAAGTGGAATGGGAAGAAGAATTTGCATAGCCTTGAAATATTTTACTCAGAAAGTATCAAGCCCTTTCATTTTAAAATATCAATCGTATAATAATTATCTGTTATCTTTTTGTGGTGCTTAAATTATACACATGCTGCATCTGTGCTACATCCGGCTGATGTATTTCTATTGGTGCAAGTTTAATACAAGAAGGCACCGAATCATTTCTTTTGGCTTCCTCATGTGTTTGGCTGTAAAATATTTTACCTGCAAAGTAAAAGCTGTGAGTAAAAGGCAAGAAAGGGGGCCTTCCAGCTTTTTATCATTTCAACATTTTGTTTCTACGTTTTTTCCGGAGAGACCAAGAAAAAAAGATTGAAAAAAAAGATATGAAGAGGGGTGGAGGAATGGAAAGAGGGTGTGTCATCCTCTATATAAAAAGGTTTGTGTTGATGTTCTCCGCACACATCTCCTCTCTTCACTCTCGACCCACACACCAAATTCATCCAGTTCGGTAAGTGGACATTTGTGTCAAACTTCCTTCTATACTGAGGCATTAATACTTTGTCTCATTTTTGCTTTTTTAAATGATATAATGCTTGATCCCTGACATGTAGCAGTTTGTGTAGCCTGACCTGCATGAATTGACACTTGGGTGTGGTTCGTCTATTGTGTATGGCGCTGTGTCTGGATAGGGCTGCTGCCATGTCAACCTCATGTCAATGTTTTCCATCTATGTCAGGTTTATAATGATATCATTTAAATATTAGAATAAATATCTGAATTTTATAATGTGAAAATTGTGAAATTGGAGGGGGATTCAGTAAACTAAGGTGGCCAAAGATTCCCCTCCATAAAAAGAACTTGAGGTATGCAGTAGGGTAGGAGGAATTAAAAAAGAAAATTAGTGGTGGGAGGAATGCAAGACAGAGCAGAGCAAAGCCGTCAAGAAAACAACAATTAGAGGGGGAGGCAGGGTTCAGATGCCTTGAATTTGTTTTTAATAAAGTGTTGCATGTACCAATGTATTTGCTTCTCTGTCGCCACTGGTTTAAAACCAATGCAAATTAACTAAAAAGAGCAAGACTTGGAGGAAATGAGAATGTGAACTGTTTACATTCCTGATCGTGGCTGTTCATCTACATACTTGCAGTGTTTTAAATAGATGCTCCAAAGCAGAGTCCAATGTATGTGTTACAATGATGCAGCCATGTAAAATGAACAAGTCGATACAAGTGAATAAAGAAACAAACACTGAATAACAGTCAACAATATGTTTTTCTTGTTTCAGCCACCATGTCAAAGTTACTAGCTGCATTGGCCACCTTGAAGTCTGTCTTCACACAGTACGCTGGAGGAGATGGAGACGCTAGCACCATGACCAAGAAAGAACTGTCCAATCTACTCCGTGATGAGTTTCAGGGGGGAAGAGTAAGTTGAAAAGATGGAGTGACATTGCAACACCGAGCTGTAAAGGCCTCTTTGACATAATTGATGTTTTTTTGTGAAGCCACTTACACATCCTAACTGTGACTGTTTTTGTTTTGTTCTTTTTCTTTCGCTGCAGCCCGGCAAACAGGCTGAAGTGGACCAGTTCTTCGCCGCTCTTGATGCTGACGGAGATGGAACAGTTAGTTACATGGAGTACGGTGTTTTCGTACTAACCCTCTCAGGAATGTTTTGAATTGAGTGCTAAATACTTTGGCCACATATGCCTCACAATTATCTTACCCTCTTTAATTTGTACTAAATGAAAATAAAACTGGGTGATCAAACTTCCACCAGCACTTCAGTCACATCCATAAATGTACATGTGTCATTATCATTTGTCCTGAAATTGACCCTTACTGTGTGTGTCACTGATTTTGAATGTCAGAGGTGATTAATAAAGAAATGAATGATGTCACATTTTACCAGTGTTTTAAGTGTGTATTCTTAAGAAAAACAACAACATACTGATTTGCTTTCTACTCCATATTCATGGGAATGAATGCCTTTAAAATCATCTTTAAAAATACATTAAATCTTTAATATAATATGTAGCCTAACTCAAATGGCAGTCTCTTCAGGGACCCAACCCACAATGAAATATGTCACTGTTTGGATTGGACATATAACAGGAAATAGAGAGAGAGGCAAACAGAGTTGTAGCCTATCCACATGTGGTCTTTAACATGCTTTAAACATGATTGGTTTAAAATGAGTAAAGTGCTATAAGTCCTTTCAGTTGCTTATTAAATCTCCACAAAACAGAGATGACATCTTAAAGAAGGCCTAATCTCCAGGGGCATGTTTTTAAAGAATTAATTAATTCTACTGTGCCCATGTGTTTTTAAACCTGCAGTGTGTAGAATTTTGGGTTTTATTTCCTAGCAGATTTTGTAGAAAGTAATTATAATATCCATAAGTACATTTAATTTAGTGCATAATAGCTGACATTGTTTTTTTGAATTATTATTTTTTTCCCTTAGAAAGGATCTCACATATGTCCATATTTCTGCATATTTTGGACCAAGGCCTAGTGCCGCCATCTTGAAAGTGTCATAGTTGGAATGTCATCAGGTGCATTGTTTAAAATTTAGAATTGTTCTTGTCCTTAAAGGCCACTGTAGCTTCTGTTATTATTCGAAAGGGTTGGGGTTACCCAGGGAGTGTTGCATTCTAGAACTTTGTAGAACTTTCTTGATGATGTCATATTACACACTGCACCTTTAAGATGTGTTTGTCAACGACAGATGCGCAGCCTTTCCAAGGCTGCCCCCTTGTGTTTAGCACAACAAGATTCAATGATGTGATGCCATCAAAATAAGAACAGGATAGTGAAACCTACCATTTCCAAAGGTGGATATTCGGAGTTAAAAAATAAAAAAGGCTACAGATTAGGCCTAGCAATATCTTTCCTATTCTGGAAACAACTCTCTCTCTCTCTCTCTCTCTCTCTCTCTCTCTCTCTCTCTCTCTCTCTCTCTCTCTCTCTCTCAGCATGTATGAAAACCATGATGAAAACTACCATCTACCATCAACTGGTGTACCCAGAGAACCCATTCACGGTTAGGTTAGGAACCGAACCCAAGCCAAAGAGTCAGTCTGAAATGACCCACATGGAACGCATCCGGGGGGCGGTCCCTCGCCAATCCTCGGCCTCTGTCGGTATTTTCCGGCGATGTCGGTCAGTTAGCTACATGATTAGCCTGCTACCACCAGCTAATGTTTGCAGGGTTATTTACCGTGAGCTGGACTGTGGAGTGGATGATAATAATAGTGTAGAAAAATGGCGGACGTCGAGGGACAAGGAATTTGTTCGCCTGTCCCTCCGTTGCCTCACCCTTCCTCTCGTAACGGCTACGGTAGCGGTAACATCACACCGGGCACCGGCGGCGGCGATTGCCAAACGGCAACCACGGTTACCTCAGGCCCACGGCTAGTCCGGATAGTGAAGTCCGACTCGGGCTATGGTTTCAATGTCCGGGGACAAGTTAGTGAAGGCGGGCAACTCCGGAGCATTAACGGGGAACTGTACGCTCCACTGCAGCACGTCAGTGCTGTCCTGCCGGGAGGTGCCGCCGACAGAGCCGGTATCTCGAAGGGGGACAGGATTCTTGAGGTGTAAGTGGCTACTGCTTTAGCTCACTCAACCCAAAGCATATTATTATGAGTAACCTACAGTTTTCATCCCTGAGTGATTGTCATTAAAAACCAAGGCAAGCAGAATAACATTCAATGTCTCTCTTTAATAACTGGAACCAGTGTGTGCATGCACCATCATCATACTGGTCTTCCGTGGGCAGAATAGCCGTTCATCCCAATGAAAAGAGTGTCTGTGTGTATGTCAGAGGGAAAAGATCCAGGGATCATTAGCAATTCCCGTCACGCTGAAACCTATTCCACTCATCCACAGCGTGCCAAAATATCTCAAGTCACCCCTTTATACTCATTAAGAGCTCTGACTGAGAGAAAAGCGATATATAAATAAAAGGTATTATTATTATGATTATTATTAATATGAGTGTGTGTGACTTACACCCTGCAGCCTAATAGCTTTGCTTGCATTAGTCACGAAGGTTAAAAAGAGGCCAATCGTGATCATCAGCGTCTCTCATCTTGATTCATTAACCAGACTTTTTTTTATGCATTTGTTGTTACTATCAAGTACTGAGTGAGTGCAATCGGGGTTCGGGTGGCTGTCCTACTGGCGCCATAAGTATGCATGGAGACGGCTTGTTAGGCTCTGTTACTATGGAGAGGAACGCGCAGCATACAGTTGAGCATCAGTACTGGCGCAACAGTGTGTCTGTTTGTGTGGATTAAAGGTGATGCAGGAAGGGAGGGATGCCTCCACTTCAATACTGATTGGCTTTGCTCTCTAAAATCCACTATCTCATAGGCAGGTTTTTGCACACTGCTTCGTTAATGGATAACCCCTGCAGAAACCTGGCAGTTTGTTGAACCCATTAGTTTTATATGCCAGCGATCAGTTATTCTTCGTCAACATCATCATGATTATTGGCTCTACTGATTGTGTTTATGTCCATAACTAATTTTTTTGTCCTCAGTGTAGGCTCCAAGTAACATGAGCTTTACTGGCCTCATTTGGGACGGTCTCATCAACTGTGCAGCGCATACAACAGGCCCAAATTTGACTAGATGCATGTTACATATTCATTGTTGTATTTAGCCTTGCTGTCAAGGCACAGCATGTACTCAATAAGTATGTCAGTGTGGAGTGCCTGTGTACTAGCTGCTGTACTGGCATAGAGCCTCTGCTATTAGCTATGCAATCAATACTTCTTTTTACAAACATCTCCTGCTTCCCAGCCTTTGCTGCAGAATAATCTATGACCCTGCATAACTTTTTCCCCCTGCCTCCTGAACAATACCCATTCTCTCTGTGTGCAGGTTATATTTTTGTGTCAGATTTAGCTTTGTTTTAGGTGCATATCTTGTTCTTTTGCTTGGATAAAGTACAATGTTGAAAAAAACCACCCTAAAAACCAAATTCTGAAGGATGCTTGTGAATATCACGTTCCGCTACCTGTCCGTAGTACTGTGTGTGTGCACCCAGTAAAGGCAGGTAGCATATCGTGAGGAGATATTCACTGATTTTGAAAAAAATATATATATAAAAAAGCATTCCCGAAGTCGCTGACTCCACCCAAAAGATATAACATATGGGGAAATGTCCCTTTAAAAGTATTTGTTATGCTCAGAAGTGCTGATAGTGCAAAGGCCGCCACCACATCAGGTAGTTGTTATATGGTCATAAAGCTGCTCCAAGCAAAAGGATTCCAAAGTGCTTCGTCTGTGCTTTGTCACGTGGCAGATGTGTGTGCTTTCTTTCTTCCACTGCACCTGCAAGATGGTTTTATTTGGGTCTCCCCTATCAGTCTTAGCTTATTTCTTCCTTCTTAATCATCTATCCTCACCAACGCTGGTTTCAACCTCGCCACGTGCGCCCTGTTTCTGCTTGCCATAGAGTTATTATTGAATGGTATTGGAGCGCCTGTGCCCACACTGAGCTTTAGCCATGTGTAGCCTTGGCCGCCATAACAGATCAGCTGTCAGTCACAAGCTCATTCTGAATACATACACAGACAGACAGACTAGACTGACTAGACACACACACACACACACACACACACACACACACACACACACACACACACACACACACACACACACACACACACACACACACACACACACACACACACACACACACACACACACACACACACACACACACACACACACACACACAGACAGACAGACAGACAGACAGACACATACGCAGTGTGAAAACGGAAGGACAACTAGGCTACAGTAAAAGGGAAAGTTGATGTGAGAATAGCTTTTTTTTTTTATCTCTCTGAGCAGCTCAAAGTGAATTTGAACAACATATTCTAACATCAACCTATTTGGAAAAACTCATGTATTAGAAAATCAGAGCCTGTCTTTGAAGAACCACTTATAGGTCTAGTCTGTGATTCTGGGAAAGCTTCTCGTCAAAATCAGTGAATATCCTCAATATCACCTACCTATAAACTGGTATTGAAAGGGGCACTGTTTAAAATTTTAAGTATTCTTTTAAGTGCATTCTAAAACTTTATAGAACTTTCTTGATGTCATATTACACAGTGCCCCTTTAAACAAAGTTTGGGTATGTAAACAAAAGGGGCCCACACTAGCTAGCAACATGCCTACTTACATAGATAGGCATATAGTATATTAAATGGTTATAGCATCCGGGCTGACCTCAGTTATTCCAACTACATCCAATTGTCCTGGCCTATGTGCTTCGCCATCTTGTCAGATTTTTACTCCGCCTCATTTCCTCTTACCGAAAAAGGGCATTGATATGATGTCAGGGGGAGGGAGATATGCCCATCTAGCTGATGTATACCTCAGAGGCGAAGTGAGGGCTAGCGGGCGGCTAGCTGTCAGTCAAGAGGCTGCACCCCTAATTATTTAAGTACATTTTAACCTCCAATATTTTAAAAACTAGCGTAATCCAAAACAAATCGTCCCCCTCAGTGTTGTCATGGAGATATGACCTAAATAGAATGGTTTTTTTTTTTACCAGGCCGCTGTGAAAACGGGCTATTTTGGTATCACCTCTTAGTGGCCACTTTTCTTGGTGAACTGAATTTTTTGTCACTTCCGCATTGGATGCTGGTAGAACTCGCTGTGGTTGGGGCTTGAGCCTAGGTCGTGTTTCGATACTGTATCCTTTTTCAGCGCACACACACAGTTCTACAGGTAGCAGAGCGTGAGGAGATATTTACTGATTTTGACAAAAAGTTATTTTTACAACAAGCATTCTCCAGAACCGCTGACCTTTAATGCCACACAAATAACAATAAAGATTTCCCCCAAGGTATTCATTGTCATTGCATTCAGGTTATGAAAATGAATAGCAAGAGACATTAAGGCAATTCTTCTGGCTGCTGTTGTTCTTGAAAACACTTAAACCTGCAGTGTGTAGAATTTTGGGTTTTATTTCCTAGCAGATTTTGTAGAAAGTAATTATAATATCCATAAGTACATTTAATTTAGTGCATAATAGCTGAATTATTTTTTTTAATTATTTATTTTTCTCTTAGAAAGGGTCTCATATGTCCATATTTCTGCATATTTTGGACCAAGGCCTAGTGCAGCCATCTCGAAAGTGTCATAGTTGGAATGTCATCAGGTGCATTGTTTAAAATTTTTAATTGTTCTTGTCCTTGAAGGCCACTGTAGCTTCTGTTATTATTCGAAAGGGTTGGGGTTACCCAGGGAGTGTTGCATTCTAGAACTTTGTAGAACTTTCTTGCTGATGTCATATTACACACTGCACCTTTAAAGGTACAGTGTGTAATATGACATCATCAAGAAAGTTCTAGAAAATTCTATAAAGTTCTAGAATGCAACGCTCCCTGGGTAACTACACCCCTTTGAATATTAACAGAAGCTACAGTGGCCTTCAAGGACAAGAACAATTCTAAATTCTAAACAATGCACCTGATGACATTCCAACTATGACGCTTCCAACATGGCGGCGCCAAGGCCTTGGCCCAAATTATGGAGAAATATGGACATATGAGACCCTTTCTAAGGAAAAAAATAATAATTCTAAAAAAAAAATTCAGCTATTATGCACTAAATTAAACGTACTTATGGATATTATAATTATTTTCTACAAAATCTGCAAGGAAATAAAACCCACAATTCTACACACTGCAGGTTTAAGTAGAAGCCAAGCCTACTTTTGCAATCATGTTAATATTTGCAATAAGGATTTTTTTTAAATTATTACAATGAAAACCGTTTCATTAGCACACAACATAAAGCATGGAATACTATATTTGAAGTCTCGTACTGGTGTGGTTTAAATATTTATTTGCCAAACTTTCCTTAACATTGGAATGAGTCTATAAAAAGAGTCAGAAACAGGCGTGCCAAGAAGAGCTTTTACAAGTGATGCTGCAGGCTGCTTTGAGTAAAGTTAACTGTAGCTCTGGTCTCGAGAACGCTGACATGCCTCTGACGCATGCCCGCCAAAGGGGCACACGCCCAGTGTTGCTCATGCTCAGCTGTACTAATGACATACACCAAAGGTCTTATTCCTGAGTGGGGGAGATAGGAGTTTTTTAAGCAACGCATAAACAAAAGCTGCTTCACTTTATTCGCACCAATATTTGTTTTTTCAAAAAGTATTCACCTACACCTTTTGGAAATTCTCTAGATTAATTTTCGCTATAGCCCAGAATTTGCAATAGACACAAATGACGTGACAGCACAGTAGTCTTGTTAAAAACTCAAAGCTAGTATTTATTGCCATGTTGTATGATAAAACGCTTTGCATAGATAAACAATAAACACTTTCCTTCACAATGGTGATAAGTAAAAGTGAACTATTTACCCCTTCACAGCCTTAGTTAAAGGAGCTGTAAGCGGAATGGTCAGTTTAGCTAACTTCCTGTCAGTTACTGCAGTTAGCAGTCCCCTCGCTCGTCCCTACGTCACCACATTAATGCACTGCAGTCTTCGAGCAGCAAGTTATCTAGCATCATCTCAGATCCATAAGTGTGATAAAACATGATAAAAGCCATCAAAACAGACATTGGGAAGGATTTGTACCTGCTCCGCCATTGTAGGCGCATAAACATTCACCCATGTGTCGCTCTGGCGTGCACCAGCAGTGAGACCATGAGTGGGACGTGTGTGGGTTTGTAGCGTTCTCTCTTGTGAGTGGATAACATTTTGGGATACTACATACATTTTAATTGCTGATTACATGCAGAGCAGCTGACTAAGAGATTGGCTTTATGTAACGCGCACATCGTGTAAGTGATTACTGTATGAATAAAGAATGATTTAACAGTTATATTATTATAAATAAACTGCTTACTTCACCTTTAACGTGGACATATCTCTTCATATGTGTTTTTTTTTTCCCAGTAATAGTGTAAATGTGGAGGGGGCGACCCACAAGCAGGTGGTGGACCTGATCCGGGCTGGAGAGAGGGAGCTGGTGCTGGCCGTGCTGTCCGTTCCTCCCCAGGAGGCTGACTGCCTGGATCCCGGGGACGACGTCTTAGCCCAGTCCTGCTATGACTACTCTGACAAGCAGGCCGTCCCCATCTCTGTGCCCAGCTACAAACACACCGAGCTCAGCCAGGAAAAATTTGTGGTGGGTGCTGCATGACTTTTATCAGAGAAATAGGACAAAGGTTTTTTTTTTTTTTTAAAGGTGCAGTGTGTAATATTTGGATATTTAGTGGCATCCAATGGTGAAAGTTCTAGAATGCAACCCCATCGCTTTTGAATAATAACAGAACGCTACAGTGGCCTTCAAGGACAAAAAGCTAGTCTTAAGATGGAATCATCCACCACTGCCTCAAGTCTTTCCACAATATCGAGTGATGAGGTGAAGATGTATTTTGTTATTTTTATTCTATATTACTTCTTCTTCGTCTTCCAACAGGTGCATTTCCCCAGGACACCCACTTTAAAAATGCATATGGCCATTACGTTTGTCCATTATGTGCTCCTGTGGAATTATGGCAGTGCAAAGTGGCAGCCTCCATGGTGGCAACTTAAAGCCACTACGAGTAACTTTGTCCATTGGCGGCCCCTTTGGACAAAAGCGGTAGTATTTTTATGACGCCAGCTGTCGTGAAGCTGTTTTCTAGCTCGTGCCGGGCGTGGGAGATTCAAATAATCAGGAAGCAATATAGTGCATGTCCGTGTGTTGAAAGTGTGAGGGCAACGGACTCTTTTCGGCTCCGTGAGAGTGGTTAGTGACACAGCATCAACTAATGCCAGTGCTACACACACCTGATTGCAATGAGTTGATGCAGTGTCACCGAACTACTCTCACAGAGCTGAAAGACTCCGTGTCCTCACAGAAAGCGAATGAACGAGAGGCGGCAGTTAGTATGGATCACGATGTGGTAATGTGTTTATGTTGTTGTAAATAATGACTATTTCAGATGAATAATGGTCGACTCGTCTGATGATGGTGAAGCAAAGTAAACGTTGCGTTAGTACCGCTCATTCATTTAGGAGTAAACACTGCAGTCTAGTTCGCTCCCGTGACATTGTGTATATGTTGCTTGGCAACGCCCTCCCGCTCGTCTACCACTCTCCCTTTTAGCTTTTCATCATTGCATTTTATTTTTTTTCTTTGATGGTTCAGCCCCTTTATCAGTCATTATGACGACAAATAACTGTCTCAAACAAGGCTCCCGCTCCCCTTCCCTCACCTGGAGGGATAGGCTTCTCAAATCGCATTGTTGCACCACACTGAAATCTGCGACCAATACGGATATGTGACCAAAGAGCCTGCACGTGCAAACCGAAAATCGGACTGGGTGTGCGACCAGACCAAACGCAGTAATACAAACTACATAAAAACGTCTTTCTTTGCACTGATGGTCTCGTTTGCTGTTAAAGGTCATTTATGATTATCAGAGGAAACATGAGGCTGTTTTTTTTTTTTTTTTTTTTTGCATTTTTTATGCTTTATTGATAGTGTAGAGACAGAGTTGAAATGGGGCAGAGAGGGGAGTGACATGCAGAGAATGACCGCGGGCCGGAACCAAACCCGGGTCCGCTGCTGGCCGAGGCCCATGGGGGGGACGCCCTGCCAACTGAGCTAAGGGCGCCCCCTTGAGGCTGTTTAAAAGATATTTAAATGTTACTCATAGCTGCTTTAATCACCGCTTTTATGTAGATAAAAAAGCTCATTCTAAGGAAATAAAAGAAAAAACAACTTTTATTTTCAAGCCATTATACATTATTTAAAACACACTTATGAATATTATATTCCATTTCTACCAAGTCTGTTCTGAAAAATTCCAATTAATTCTACACACTGCACCTTTAAAAGATATACATTTTCCTCGTCCTCTCTCTCTCTCTCTCTCTCTCTCTCTCTCTCTCTCTCTTTCTCTTTCCCAGGTATATAATGTGTACATGGCAGGCAGGCAGCTGTGCTCAAAGCGTTTCCGTGAGTTTGTTATCCTACACCAAAACCTGAAGAGGGAGTTTGCTAACTTCACCTTCCCCAAGCTGCCGGGGAAGTGGCCTTTTTCCCTGTCGGAGCAGCAGCTGGACGCACGACGCAGAGGCCTGGAAGAATACATGGAGAAAGGTCAGGGAGGATGACGGGCATGTTGTTGGCTCGGTGTAAAACTTTAGTTAAAGGTGGAGACAGCGATTCTAGAGAATAATTGTTGTTCAAATAATTTTTTGTCAAAATCAGTGGTGTGAATATGTGCTGACGATCCGCTACCTAGCCTTGTACAGTGCACTGAAAAAATATCTGATGGTAATACACAGCCTAGGCTCTGAAAACAAAGGGTAGATAAACAACGAGATCCACAGTAGCTGTCAAATTGCCCGTTCACAGAGCTTAGGCTGTGTATTAACACTGGATTTTTTTTTCCAGCGCACACACAGTACTGATAGGCAGCATCTTGAGGATAAATTCACTGATTTTGACAAAAAAAAAAGTGTTTTGAATGACAACAAGCATTCACCAAAATTGCTGACTCCAACTTAAGATCACAATGTACTTGTAGTAGTTTTTTTATAATCCTCTCTGTTCTTATAATGTAATATGAGCAATCCGTTAATATTTTACATACATTTTTTAACCGCAGTTTGCTCTGTGAGGGTGATTGGAGAAAGTGAAATCATGCAGGAGTTCCTGTCTGAATCAGATGAGGTAAATAAAAAACGAAAAAAGTGTGTGTGTGTGTGTGTGTGTGTGTGTGTGTGTGTGTGTGTGTGTGTGTGTGTGTGTGTGTGTGTGTGTGTGTGTGTGTGTGTGTGTGTGTGTGTGTGTGTGTGTGTGTGTGTGTGTGTGTGTGTGTGTGTGTGTGTGTGTGTGTGTGTGTGTGTGTGTCTTTCTGTGGCCTCACAGTTTTTCTCCTCTCCTCATGTCCTAGAACTACAACGGAGTTTCAGATGTGGAGCTGCGAATAGCCATGCCCGACAAAACCACGCTCACTGTCAGAGTTCACAAAAACTCCACTACCGACCAGGTCTACCAGGTAAAATACACACGCAGACCTGAGTGACGTTATTATTACGGCAATCTCTTCTATGTCTCTTTTCCTTCTCTTTTTTATCTTTCAGGCCATGGTTACGAAGCTAGGGATGGACAGTGTAACAGCAAGCTACTTTGCTCTCTTTGAGGTCATCAACCACACCTTCGGTCAGTAAGAACAAATGGGTATTTGAATTTATGTATAATGCCACTTTGCCACTTTCCCTTCAAGAGACAATCCTATTCAAAATATTCTAAAATGAGTTACCTGCATGTTTCTTGTTGATGTCATTTAAGACTGGTCCTGGCTCTTTTCAGTGCGCCACAAGAGTATGTCAGATTTCTTTTTAAAAACGTAACTAAATGAAATCTTTTTAGAATGAGTTCTTTTCAACCCACACAGCACCATTGAAGGCATTCTCCATTAACCGTGGGCCCTGTAAAGATAAATAAAGAAGGAGCAGCACAGTGGCAGTAAAAAAAACAAGTGATTTTGCAATCAGGTCACAAAGTTTCTTTCAGGCAAAGAATAGACCAGAAGTTCAATGGCATTTTTCTTCTTTCAGTGATTGTGAAGGAAGGCATCCATGTTTCAACCAATTGCAGATCAGATCATCATAAACATTTGCATTCCATCCACTCTAAAATATTTTTTTCATTGGGTAATAACATATTTGTGTTTACAGTACATGTTGGCAGTAAGTTTAAATTTTCTTTTCCCACTGCATACCAACACGATGAGAACTACATTCAGGGCTTATATGTTTTCACATATATTTGACACTACATTTTCTGTTGAACATGCAGAAAGATACTATTTTTCAAATTTAAAACAAACATTCAGAAAAAAATTTACTTTTATATGAATAATATGGGATGTCACTCTCCTTCCTGTCTTCCCTCTCTCTGTCCTGTCTTTCTCCTTCAGTGCGTAAGCTTGCCCCCAACGAGTTCCCCCACAAACTGTATGTACAGAACTATACCTCGGCCATCCCAGGGACCTGCCTCACGCTGCGCAAGTGGCTCTTCACTACAGAAGAGGAGATTCTGCTCAATGAAAACCAGGCTGCTGTCGACCACTTCTTTCACCAGGTGTGTGCATATGTTTCTTTGGTATGTGTGTAGTTATGTGTTTTTTTGTTTTTTTGTTTTTTCATCAGTGTCCCCTGTTTGGCTGTGTTATTGCAGGCTCTGGATGATATGAAGAAAGGCTTCATCAAAGCGGAGGAGAAGTCCTACCAGCTGCAGAAGCTGGCTGAGCAGAAGAAGATGTCCATGGTCAGTTTCTCACATAAATGGACATACACCACACATTGACTCTACTACTAGTTTACCCAAGTGTACTTATCATAGTGCAGAATGCCTCATAAAGCACTCTCTCCCACGTGTTCCATCTCTCTTTACTGTTTGAAACAACAATGTGGAAAAATGCCTTCAGAGATTGTAGATTTGACTTTAGTGTCAGGGACACAAATGAAAAAGAGAGTGCTTCAAAACATCAATAACTTCCCATCCCTTTGGAGTACTTAAACCTGCCCGAGTCTGTAAATACTCACACCTTTTCTCACCAGTGGAGCTGCAGGGAATAACGTAGTGTCTTTCTGTACTTCAAGATTTAAGATCAAGATCCTATTAGGTCACGTGTACAGCAATTACACAGCAGCAGTCGTCATATATATTCGTCATCTTAGGCTCCCTGCAATAACAAAGTATAAAGAAGAAAAGAAAAATGCAAAGAGAGGAACACACAAATGAAGAGAGAAATCTAAGATCCCACCCAAACAGAAAAACAACAACACATGAATGTGCAAAACACGATCTTTTTTAATGTAGGCCTACCAATAATGTAGATATATATATATATATATATATATATATAAAAAAGAAAAGGAAAATTAAATCACATGTAGATTACTGTAAAATGGAAATATTCATAGGCTACGAAATATGTGTGTAAATTAGGTGTGAAGTATGGTTCTACAGCATAGTCTAAAAATAGTTGAGTAACAAAAGGTACATCTAAACCTCAGTCAGTTGCAGACCTACTTCTAGTAATATGTTGTAGAAAAACTCTATCTTGTCTCTACCTCTTCTCTCTCCCAGTACCTGAGTTTGTTGCGGGATTGCGAGGGCTACAACGAGATCATATTCCCCCACTGTTCCTGCGACTCCAGACGCAAAGGCCACGTCATCACAGCCATCAGCATCCACCACTTTAAGCTGCACGCCTGTTCAGAGGAAGGGACACTTGAGGCAAGGCAAAACGCTTCCTTTAGTGTGTGCATCCTTTTTGTATGAACAAGATTGCTGTGTGTATAAATGGAGCGAGTGTACTAAAATGTACAATGCTGTGTTCCAGAACCAGGTGATCGCATTTGAATGGGGGGAGATGCAGAGATGGGACACGGATGAAGAGGGCATGGCCTTCTGCTTTGAATACGCACGGGGAGAGAAGAAACCACGTTGGGTCAAGATATTTACACCCTATGTGAGTGTCACACATACACATCATTACTGTACACGTGTGCTACCGTTCCTTAAAGTATTGTTGAGGAAAATACAGCTGATACAGTTGTACAAAAAAACATGAAGTAATGGAATGTTGGAACTATTACTTGAATGATAACAAAGGAAATTTATTTTAAATTTTCATAAGCTCCCTTGTAACGTGTCATGTGTTCTGTGATCTAATGATCACAGAACACATGACACGTCTAATGATGGCATAGATGGCCAGTTTCCTTGCAATCTTACTCACCTCCTATAACATTCATGAAAGCCTCTTCATTTGAATTGCTTGCTCTGCAGTGAAATTAAGTGAGACAATGCATACCACTCTCATGTGGTTTCAGTCAATATATGAGACTACCTAGAGTAGCCAGTTATCTTAGCATAAAGACTGGACAAGAGAATCAAACTACCAGCTCACCTAACACATTGTGACTCATTTGTTTTAATCCATACAAAAAAATTGTTTAAAAAACAATTTACTCTTTCGGCTACACTATTTAATGGCTCTGAGCAGTTGCCAGGCAACCAGCAGAGACTCCAGGAAGTTAGAGTCCTTGGAGTCTATCCCCAGCCAGAAAGTTTAATCCCCAACATGTTGAACTATGACTTTAAGGGACAGTATGAAAAACCTTTCAACATAATTCTTGTGTTCAGTCAGTGTTCTTTTCTAAACTAAATCAATGTTTCTTTCTTTGCATGGCCGGTGTTCAGTTTAACTACATGCATGAGTGCTTTGAGAGAGTCTTCTGTGAGCTTAAGTGGAGGAAGGAGGTAAGGACCATCTACTAACAAACTCACTCACCTTATTTCAAGCCTTTTATTCTTGTCCTTTATACTCATACCTGCTGTGTGTGTGTCTCTTCAGGTGGAAGAGGAGGCCACAGACAAGGACAATAAGAACTGCAGTAAAGATGGTATGTGTGGCAAGGTAAGGCTTTGCCTGCCTCTGTCCAGTCTATGATACAGTAATAGCCTTGGGAGGGAGGGGGGAGGGGGGGTGTGAATATGTATGTTTTTTTTCTGTCTCTGAGTGTGTCTTTGTCTCGTTTGTTGTCTCTGTTTGCAGAATATTTTCCAGCTGCTGAGGCACAGAAGGGATGGAGGCACCTAGGAAGGGAGATCGTTACCTCTTAACTTGACACCGTCGTTGTCTGGACACCGACTGCTGCGCTCAATTTGGGCCCTCATCTAGTCCCAGATCCAGCACCACTCAGCTATTAACTACATGCTCATCAATTACACTCCGTCGGCTACAACCTGAGAAGCCTCCCACCACACATGCAACATGCAACCAACGAGCATCTGCAAATGAACAAATCAAGAGAGAAAAAAAAAACGGAAAAATTCAAAGGCTACAGCTACGTGAACCAGAACTCTTAAATCCAACGCATCATAATCAAGCATTGAAGCAGGGCTCTGTCGAAATGAAATGAGGCTTCTATAGACTCAAAGTCATGGATCCATGCCAGTCCTCTTCTTGTTGGCAGGAAATTAAAGTGGAACATGACTTGTACATGAGGATGTTTTGAGCCTCCTCTGAAGCAGTCCCTACCAGTAAGACAAAGCCGAAGTCAATAAGGATATATTGGTGGACAAACAAGGGGAGAAAGTGGAAGCTGTTAGTTCTCACACAAGTGGGAACACCGATTGAACTGAACAGGAAATCACTACTTCTACACAGCTTCTCAGTTGATGGATCAGAGCAGCAGTGTCTTTTTGGCCCAGCTGTTAGGCGTGCAAGCTTGTTCGTGCATGTTAATTAATTAGGGCCAACTAGAGGCGGGCCCTAAGAATGTTAGTCAAATTTGTATTACGTCACATGCATACATTTTCATCTGTTTGCCGCTAAATTTGCATTTGTGAAAGAAAAGTATTAACATTGTAATGTGGAAACTGAGAGGAGGGAGGGAGGAGATTTGGATGCATAGAGAACACAGGCTGTGAGAATTTCACACATTAGCAGGAAAACGTTCCAACTTTTTAGACTAAAATGCTGCACTTTATTCAACAGTATTGGACAACCTAAGAAGCAGATGGTGGGCCTAATACTGGGAACTTGCCCTGTGCTTAGTTTACATACATGTTTTGACTGACGGAGTACAATATGCTTTTGTTCTGCAGCATCATATCATGTTATGTGCGGTGTGCGGAGCCATGCATTAAACCTTTATGTATTTATAGTATTATGTGAATACTCCGTGCTCATTTTTTTAAAGCAGCGTTGATGCAGAGCGCTGATCATGCAGTATGTGTGTGTTCAGTGTGTGCACTACCCATAAGAGACAGCAGGGGTCCTTCTCTTTCCATCTGCTCTCTGGAAGGCTTCGATTGATTTGTCTATGGGAGCTCCCATAGGATTTATAATGGGGCCTGTAATTCACTACTTTTCTCGTACTGATAAATCACTCATGCACTGCACATTCAGGGAGACTGGGAAGTGTTGGGGGGGGGGGGCAGCTTGCAACCTTAATCAACATGATAGACATGAAGATAACTGCGCACATTGACTGAAGGGTTTGAAGCTACTGATCCCGTAACTGAGGTCAATGCAATTGCCCACAAAGTCCGTCTCAATGAACCCAATTAATGTTCTCATTCCTACAATAAAATAATAATAATTTGATAACAAAATTATCCAATGATACAATGGTGCATCTAACAGATTTATTTTAGAGAATCTAGTTCCAGGTTCTAACATTATTAAAACTTCCCACTCCAAATGCTGACATTAAATATGTATAATTGCTCGGGTACAATATTTTTATTTCACCTTATTATTTAACCCATTGATGACTATGGCAATCTAGGATGCATGTCCTTAATGCCTGAGGGTTTTCTGAAAAAATAGTAGGAATTGTCAAGTCTACCAAAACCTTAATATCTAAGCCTGTGTAGCACATAGAAACATGAAATAAAATACATTTAAAAGTTAAGGTTCACAGGTTTTATTTAAACATGCTCCCTTAGCGCTTACAAACCAACAAATATTTCTAAAAATCGTCAAAATGAGATGAATTAGAAAATTATTAAATATTGTTAATAAATAGATGCAATGTGTTGTGTGATTTTCGTCAGTAGTCTATAGTAGACCTTGATTCTGCGCACCAAACGCCACTAACTGTTCTGTCGCCGACATAGCTGGCGTATTTTTTTAATTATTTTGTTTTATTTTATTTATTTATTTTTTTTTGATTGACGTGATTTTTGGCAAACCACACAACTTTTGGGTGGTCACGTGGTCTTAAAAAATCAACAAAACCCACCTCATGTGTATTTGAACCAATGACAGTGCATTCTATGCTGGGAATGCCATGAAAATTAGATAAAGTAATAATGCTGCGCGACGCAGCATCAGGCAGGAGAGCCAATGTGGCATCGCGCAGCAGCCGTCATCAATGGGTTAAGTCATCAAATCTTAAAAGATGTACTCTTTTATACTCATTTGGGAAGATACTGTATATATCTTACATTATAAAAGTTCTTACTTGAGAGTTGCTAGTTGCTGCTGCTTTTTATTTTATTTTTATTATTTTTTCTTACAAGATGAGCCCTGATACAACTGCTGAGTGATATGGTCGATTATCATGTAATAATAATATAGTCCAAAATCAATGTACCGATGCAAAATCCCATTACAGCCAATCAAACTCAGAGCAGATAGGATAAGGTCATGTGATTAAGATAGAATGCCAATGAATGTCAGAAAAACATAATGTTGAATTATCGCCCAGCCCTGACTCCTATGTAGCTCGTAAAAAGAATAGCAACATTATTTTTTTTGTTGCGAGCACATAAAGAGTCGTAGTATGAGAGAGTGCTTGTGATAACGATAGTGCCATTCATGAAAAGGCCACTTTGGTTGATTAATGAGCTTCAACAGACCTTGTGTGGGTGTGTACCGGGGGTTTAATTGAATGTGTTGAGCCTTGAATCGAGAGATTGAATGTGCAATCCAGCATTTCCCAAGATTCCTGTCTGTTCACTAGACCGTGTCTAACATGGTCGATTGTCTGATCCGCCAACTTTTTAAGCGTGTGCGCTTTCTCTCCCTCTCTTTCTGTCTCTCTCTCTCTCTCATCCCGATTATAGTTAAGTGTCACTAACATTTATTTCATTAAGATGCTATGTTAAATTTCCGCGTCTCTGTCGGTTTTTCACCTGAATTGGTTTGGCTTTTTAAAAATAAGTCTAGCTAGGAGGAACAGGACGGAGATTGACAACCTGAAGATGTGGAAATGTAAAAGTGTTTGGTTACTTCGCTTACTGTAATAAATTGTAACATATTCTTTTAAATAAACTGATTTATTGATGCAAAGTTCATTTTTTTATTGTGTGTGTGTGTGTGTGTGTGTGTGTGTGTGTGTGTGTGTGTGTGTGTGTGTGTGTGTGTGTGTGTGTGCGTGTGTGTGCGTGTGTGCATGGTTTGAACTTGAGACAACAACAGTGGGTAGGAGTAGTTCAGAGTCGACGACTGCCCAAATCGTGAAGCTACATACAAGCCTATCATTGAGCAGAGTGATATTTATTCTCAAGAATACAATTGTTATACCACTCTTCCTTTGTGTGCCAACATGCTTACCCTCTCTCTCTCTCCTGCATTTCCCTCCCCTACTCTCCGCAGCCCCAATGTCTTTTAATGAGATCTGGGAGACAATTACCCAACAGGCTGTGAAATAGCTGTTTCATATCGACCTGCATGGAGTGCCTTCACCCAGTAATTAATAGGTATTGACTGTCGGTGGTGGTGTGGGATGTTATCTTGGAACATCTGAATTTTGAAAAGAGAGACCTGTCCTTAGCGATGTCTTGTGAATGGTCTGACTTTAGTTTTGATCAGTTTGGTACCAGAACTTGATCACATTGAGGTAAGGAAGATGAAGAATATCCCTAACACAAATTTGGTGGGTTTTTTTGTTGCAGAATTGTTGCTCAAGTTTTATCTTTCATAATGTAACATTGGCGATCCAACATTTCAATACTGTTTTTGTCTCAGGTAGTTCAGCGTGTATGTAGGGGAGAACGGGGTAAGTAGGCACACTTTTTACTCTAGTGAGAATTGCTCATCTCCTAAACATCTTTCAATAGTCATTCCTACATTAAATTTAAGCTTAAGGTGTTGGCTTGAAATGTGTACCCCTCACTTTTTCTATCTTATTGTAATAAAGAAGAAATTAATCGTCAAAGACACCCTTACACATTGTGACAACCAACCCCATCAAGGGGTCGGTTGTCACACACTATGGGGTTGTTTTTCACAATGTTATCTTAATGGGAATAATCTTAAAAAGAGGACAAGAAAGCAGAACAAAATTTGAACGTGTAATTGCATTGTCAAGTTGACAAATAGGCCTACATAACTTACTGTAGCCTTGGCAGCTGGTCTAGTTTGGGATGCACTGGGTTGTTTTGATTTTGTTGCCCTTTTTTCTTTTGCATGCTAGCTGCCTTTTCCTGCTCTATTCTTTCCTTCTCTGGGGTGTCAGAGAGGACACAGCTTGACAATTTATTTCGTTATCGTGTTCCTTTTCTGCCTGCTGCCTTTGGATAACATGTGACAACCAACCCCCCAAAAAATGTGACAACCAACCCCAACTTGAATTTCTTGCTAGCATCAAGGCCAACAACCATCTGACAACTAATTGGCTTGCTAACCACAATCCAAACTATAGTTTACCCTTTCACACTTGTTATGGGTAACAAGTGTTTTGTTATAAACCCATTGTGTAAAAGCCTAGAAGAAAAATACTGAGGAGCTAAATATTTTCAATTTGACATGAAAAACACAAACAGTCCTCTCACCTCAAATTCAGCAGTCTAACTCCAAGGAAGACTATGTAGGTGACCTCTGACCCCAATTGTGGATATTTACATACCAAAATTTCACAGACAGCACCTTCTGGTTCCGAGATATAACGATTGTGACAACCAACCCGTGTGACAATTTACCCCGTTCTCCCCTATGTATACAAGTGTGGTATTTGCATATTCTTCCTGTACTGATGGGCTTTTTTTTAGTTTCCACCTATACTTTGCAAAGGCATTACTGGTGTGGTTTTCCGGCTGCACCAGCGCAGAGAAGGAGGCCATACACAGAGTGGTGAGAGCAGCAGGGAAGATCATTGGGGCCATCCTACCAGACAGCACTACTGTGTTCACCTCCCGCTGCATGCACCGAGTTAAAAACATCCTTCAGGACAATATACACCCAGCACACCACCTGTTTCAACTTCTGCCATCTGGCAGAAGATATAGGTCATCAGGGCCAAAACTAGTGGGCTGGCCAACAGCCTATACCCCCATGCAGTCAGGCTGCTAAATGGACTGTCTGCCCCCCCCCCCCCACTCCCCATTGGACACCGCTCTGTCACATAATTGCATTCCATACACCATAACTATAAACTGAACTTGCATCGCTGCACACCACTCAACAACCCTATCAACATCGAATGTATTTATTTATTATTTATTGCACCAAGCACCTTATAGGTTAGGGGAGTCTATGGGGTATTTATGATTTATGACATATATGAGTAGTTCAATTGGTGGACAACTAAAATGTTATGCCTGTTTGTTTGCTCTGACAACGTTTCGTTGTTACTTGTAACAATGACAAAATAGATCTGAACTGAACTGAACTGAACTGAACATGCAAATCAGAAGGAGTGTGTGTGTTCCCATTCCTCTCCTTTGCGGAGAAAGCTGACTGACTAGAAATAACTGGGTAAACATAATTTGCATTATTGTGTCATCGCATTCATTTGATATTTCTTTCATCTCCGTAACTCTTTGACATTTTGTTTCTATTAAAATACAGCATATTTTACCCACCACTCGCTCCTTGTATACTCTCTATCTCTTATTTGTACACTGCATGAGCAGCTGTGTGTGTGTGTGTGTGTGTGTGTGTGTGTGTGTGTGTGTGTGTGTGTGTGTGTGTGTGTGTGTGTGTGTGTGTGTGTGTGTGTGTGTGTGTGTGTGTGTGTGTGTGTGTGTGTGTGTGAGTGAGAGAGAGAGAGAGCTTTAGAAGTGTCTGTGATTACTGCATTAGGTCTGCAGCAGGGTCCTCACTTCAACACGTGTGAGTGGGTTTGTGGTTGCACACTGCTCCGTATGTCCTTGGAAGTGGGTGTAAAATGTGTGCAACAACTGCAGCCACACATTGCAGTGGCCCCTTTAATACCAGAGACAATCTTTTCTGTAAACCGCTTTGAATGGGTTTTCGCCTCCTCTGAACAAACAGCTATGCATGAGCTGCCAACTGAAGCAGGTGGATGACTGAGTCACCGCAAGAGGGAAGAATCTTGGATTTATTACTTGTGCTGTTTTGCATCTCTCAGCTGTGTTAGGCAGCATCCCCACAGTCCCACAGACAAAAGGGGGACTCAGTAGGCCGTTGCAAATGCTTTGTGAACTGGACTGAACAAACAAATTGAATGTACAAACTGCACACAATGCATACAATGAAGGAGTTTAAAGCGAAATGAAGAGCATCAGAGCTGGAGGTTTGAGCTTAGCAATAGCCAAGACACCAATTAGCTTAATTCAACTATCATGAAGTGTTTGTATAATTCATCCATGGTAAGTCATTTTACAAGGGAATGTTTGCCAAGATCCCTCTTGCATAAATTGTCAAAAAGACACCCCTTGCCAAATCAGAAGTGAGGTGCACTCTAATAAATCCTGCTCTACACACAGTAAAGCAGCAGCCGTATCCCAGAGGAGGAAAAGGAGGGGGGATACACTCCTCTCCTCCACAGTCCCCCCCCCTTTCCCTCTCTCATTAATGAGCAATCAGTTAAACAACTTTATCATCTCCTATTTGCGCCCTCAGCAGATTCTTTCCTCCTTCCTGTTTTTCTCAACCACCTAGTACTTTCCGTGCACTCTTCCATTTTGTATGGTCTTGATCTCTATTACTCTGCATAGCCCCCCTCCCCTCCATCACTCTTTCTGTCTCTTTCTTTCCTTTTTGCTCCCCCCCTGTATTGCTCTGCTTCACTGCCTCCATCTTCCCGTGACTCTCTGGCTCCTCTCCCCCTTCTCTTAAGTTCTGTCCTCTGTCATCTTCAAACTCAGATCGCAAGGAAGGCAATACAGAGAATAGAACATTTGCTACATGTCTAGACTGCTTATTTCACAATATTCACAGCTCGATCTGGCACAACCTAAGTGTCCTACACATCTGCAAAATGTATGGCACGATTTGCATTCAAAGCCAGGATCATAGAGATTATCATGTTCTGAATACACAAGAGTGTGAGTGTGCAGAGTGGATTACAAGAAGGTACTATATGATGTGGACATGTGTGATTGTGCATGTGTCAAAGAGATAAAAGGCCTTTTGAAAAGATTACATGACCTGTGAATTCTCTATTTTTCTCTCTCCCTCTCTCTCTCTCTCTGACACACATTATGCAAATCAAAACCTTAGCTGCGTTTCAATAGTTCCACTTCCCCTTGTTCACTTACACTCGGCCCTTGGTATGAGGTAACTGCATACGTCGCACTGAGGGAACTTGGAGCTCGGAGGGAGAGTGGGCGGGGGATTTAAATGGAACCCACTTGCCCTTTTCTACCTAGGTAGTTCTGAATGCAAATAATAGAGAATTATAACATTCTACTAAAGTATATTGCATAAAGCCATTTCCATAGCATGGCAAACATTGAATTTCGACATGATTTCTCAGATTATCAAGATATTGTTACTTACACTTGTAAATTGTTTGGTCCGACATGTTTTCTAGTTTCTGTCAGTTTCAACCAAAAACATCTGTTTTAAATAAGCCTACTAATTGGCAGCCATGGGCCTTATAGCGGCAATGTGTAAACTGCAATGCATTCACTGGATGGTAGGCTATAGTCTATGGAAATAGGATAGGCTAATTGAGGCGTTTTGGAATATTTACATATTTGTCCTGTGGGTGACAGCAATGTGCCTATAGGCACACAGTCTGCCGGAAAATGAAAGGAGAAGAAGAAGACGACTAACTGCAATGCACTATGGGTGATATCCACCTTGGAGTGACCATCGGTGTTCACTTGATCACTCAGCCCTCCGAGGGTCTATCTCACTAAGTTCACTTCAGTTTTCAGACAATTGGAACGACACTTATGATGGTGGCGGGGATTCCCCCAAGGGCAAGTGCCGAGGGAAAGTGAACAAGGGCATGTTGAACGAGGATTGAAACGCAGCGAACATCTGTGTACAATGAAAGACAACGATGTTGAACATCAAAATAAACCAAAGCCTCGGAAATATCTGTAGACACTGTGACTGTGAAGGAGCAATCATATTCAGGAGGGAGGGAGGGAGGGAGGGAGGGAGAGAGAGAGAGAGAGAGTCATGTGAGTCATGTATTACCCTGTCAAGAATACCAAAGGTAAAAAAAAATAATCTCCATGGCAGTATGCTGCATATTCTTCCAATAGATAGTATAGGATTACTGCAATTTGATACTAGTTGAGCATGATTGTGAAATGTGCTTCAGAAATAAATAGCTCACGTACTTGCACGATTATATTGTTGATATTCAGGCTGTCTTATATAAGAGTATGTGGGAGAAATACTGATCACAATGAATTTGAAAATCCGTGGATGCCCAAAATGATTTTTTTTTAGGAGAATTGAATATAAAATACAAATTCTAACAACAAAAAGGAAAATTATATCCTGCACAAACATTTTATAATACCTTCAGTAGGGGAAGGTGGGGTGATTTGTGCAACTTTTTACTCAAAGTGATTTTAAAGTGAGGCCTTGACAGTTATGTCTCCAACTCAAATATGTACATATATTTCAGGATGTTGTGCATCCCTGGCAATAAAAACTTTGGATCTGGAATAAACTGTTTAAGAAATATAGCTTTCGGAAAAAAAGTTGTCTTGTCGCACAAATCACCCCACGTAGTGGGGTGATTTGTGCGTCATTGTGTCACAATGACAAAGTCACCATCATCATCTTTCTGGCCATCTGAACTCTCATCAGTGGTGTCGTTAAGTGGAATTGAGATGTCACTCTCTCCTGAGCTACTGTAGACTATCACTTTCTTTTGGTGACCAGCGTATACAGCCATGCCACTGGCACAACTCTCAGAAATGTACTTTGCACTAGTTGCTCCGTGCTTGTGGAACCAACTGCCACCTGACAAATGTGATTCCCCCTACATTTCTGCCTTTAAATCAAGGCTCAAAACCCATATGTACACCCTGGTGTTTCCTCCCCATTAACCTCTGCACTACTTACTTACCTCTGCACTACTATCTGTGTTTATGTGGATGTATGGGCTTTACGTCTTTTATTTTGGTTATTGTTATTTTACCTTCATTGTTTACCTACTGAATGCACTATGTACAGCACTTTGGACAGTGCAAACTGTCATAAATGTGCTTTTATAAATACATTTTACTTACTTACTTACTTATAACTCACCCAGGCCCTTGCGCACAAATCACCCCATCCCCAGAATTTTGGATAATAGGCATGATGCAGCAATTTAGGGTTGACATTGTGCTAACTATATAGACTCAAAGTGTAGCATACCAAAGCACTAAAACATGTGTCAAATGTTTTCAAACGTGTCTATAATTGTTCAGACACAATAATCAAAAAACCTTGATTATGGAAATTTTACTTTGAAAGGCAAAACACAGTTTTTTGAGCTTAAATGTGCTTATATCTTATTCCTTGTGTCTCCCTTCTTTACAGGATGAGTCAAATGGATGGCTCTTCTTAAATATGTGGTCACATTTCCAATTTCTTCCACGGTTTTCTAGAAACAAGGGGTTTTGCAACTTCCAAAATGCACAAATCACCCCACCTTCCCCTATCATAGAATGGGTATTCATTATTTTCAGGAAAGCACAGAAATTCTGATCTGTTTTGTTAAGAAGAGTTTCCAATAAAAGCATACTATCAGTAATCTAGACAATTTTAATGTGCCTCTGAGAGGGAAATCAGTATGAGTGGGAAAGTTCATCTATCATTTTACATGCAGCACATCAATGTCCGGTTTTTCTACTGAGCATCTTCATGTAGCATCCCTAGATGGCAGCACAAGTACTTTAGAACAAATTTCATGCTTCACAGTTTTCACATCAATTCTAAAACAAATCCATTGAGAAATTTGACTTTCATGTGACAGTCCCAATAGTTGGAAAATGTTTTTTAAACTCGAGTGTGGCCTTTTAAAGCTACAAAAACATCAATGCAAAATTCAATAGAATCCAGGACAAAAATCATGTGAGCATGATTAGATATATTCTATCATGAAAAAATATCGAAGTAAAAGAAATGCTCCGTAATGTTTCTGAATCATATTCCACTCCAAATTGCCACAATCCACTCCGGCTTCTTCCAGAATTGCTGTTGTATCTCTCCTAGTAGTGGTGTCACTAATTAGAAATTGTGCTTACAACAAATCCTTGTCTGCATTAACGCTCCCACATCTCCCCACACTCTCCCTAAAAATCTCTCTTATTTTTTTGGCTCTGTCAGAGGAAGTCTTTCGACAGTGCTTCTCCAAAGTTGGGGGCGGCCATGAGTATAGCGATGGTGCAGATGACATTGAAAACGCTGAACCCCACCAAGAACAGGCGGTCGATGACGGCTGCCGCAAACTGCCACTGCTCCGCCAAGCTGAGCTGCCTGTCCTGCTCTCGAACGCGCTCCACTAAAAACTGCACCTCCGCCAGGAGAGCCTGCAGCTGGCTGTCTGCTGCAACCGATCGAATCCCACTGCTGCTGTGTCTGTGTACCCATCTCCCTGCTCCAACAACCTCAGTCTCTACTAGGCCACTGGCTCCAGAGGATGTGGTCGTTGATGGTGGGTCAGGGTCTGGAGACGCTGGAGTTTCCTGCGAGGCTGGAGGGCAAACAAACTTGGAAGATGGCGGCACGTAATGATGGATGGTTGGATCTCCCCCAGCTGCTGCTGCTCCCCCTCCCTCTCCTTCTCCTTCTCCTTCTCCTTCTCCTTCTCCTTCTCCTTCTCCTTCTCCACTTAGTCCACTGTTGGGCCTCCCGTTATTAATTGTACATCTGCTCCTCTGATTAACTGGCTCCAGGTCAGCTGAATTCTGTTGGAAGCCCATGTAAAGCAGATGACCGTTGGGCTGCTGGGGATGTGAAGTGCAGGGGCTTAGATCTCTGTGGCTGGGATTTGGGAGGAGAAGCACCTGAGAGTTGAGAAGCCGGTGGTGGGGCAGAGGGTGGGTGAGCTGAGCTAAGCTGGCCTGCAGGGAGTTGATGCTCTGGGGGAAGGTTGGAGGCGCTGGCCCCTTGGGGACGGTGTTGGTGGTGGGAGAGGAGGACATGGTCTTGCTCTGAAAGTCCACCGGGCCGTTGGAAAGATCCAGCTCATCTCCCTCTCCCGGGCGCTTCATCCGCAGAAACCAAGGAACCCATTGCAGCAGGACCAAGTGCACCTGACATGCAATGACATACTGACTGATGAGAACATTACAGCACGCAGATGGACATTTTCAAACACATCACTGGAGGATTCTTTACTATCTCCATTGGCCACATATTACTGCTCCAGCCCACGTACTGTACAGTACATCTCACGTTCCTTATCATGCAGCATTAAATCTTGGTTTAACATGACTTTTAATCACTATAGCTTTATCAACTTGGAAACATAGCAAATATTTGACCTGATGCTTGGTATTAAAGATTCTCAAACAAGCCTTTATTTCATCACATCTTCCCATTGTTGCAAAGCACTTTTCATCTGACTCTGAATCAAAAGTCCTCAGACAGGCTGCAAAACTCAGCCCGAAGGCTTTTAAGGAGAACTGAGAGTTTGGAAAAATATAACATCTGTTGCAGCTTCTCATCACTGGCTCTCTGTTTCGTTTTGGAATTGATAACAAGGTTTTTACTTTTAACTTTCAAAGAATTGCGTGACCAGGCACCAGGTATATTACTGATCTGACACGAGCCTTCACATGATCTGACAAACCCGGTACAGTGATCTCCGTTCTACAGTCAAATACAAAGACCAGGGGTGATAAAGCTTTTAATGTTAACACCCAGCAACACGCAAACAAACTGCCTGAACTGAATCCATGCTCTCTTTTAATTGACCTCTCAAATCCCAATTTTTCTTTTGTTTTGTTTTCCTGTTTTTGTATTTCATTGTACTATTATGTTTTGTTGCAAAGTGTTTTGAAAGGGGTTAGGGATGACTTTAACTATCTAACCCAATTTGATGTAGAAAAGGTTTTTAATATATATTCTGTTTATTATTACTTTATTATTCAAACTCACCAAATGTGGCATTTCTCCACTGTTGGGGCTGTGGTGATGAAACTGAAGGACGATGACTGTGGCTACCACTGACATCGCGACAATCACCAAGGTGGTGGCAAAGTACTGACCTGAATATAGACAAGAGGAGGGAAGCACATTTCACTCATTTGGATGTTGACAAACTAAATGCTTCAACCAATGTCAGTTCCATTGACAAAAAAATTAAACTGACCTATCAGAGGTACAGAATCTGAAGTGGCAGGCATTATCTCTGCGACCATCAGCATGAAGACGGTCAGAGACAGCAGAACCGTGATGCCTGGAGGGCAGAAACAAGGCACCAGGGAGTAGTGGGTTGGAAAAAGGAAAGCACTCCTAGTGTACTCTTTAGTGGAATGGTATATTTGGTATGTTGCACTTGACTTCTCGCCCTCGGATCATTTGTCTTACTGACACTCCCAGGAAAAAATTTGGTATTTTTGCCTTTTCTCTATCTCTCCACTACACACCACACAGAGGCTCTGCACAGCTGATTAAAAGTTTTCCAGTTACATTGACAAAGACAATATTTACAGCAGATGCACCCCCTTTTTTCTCCCATTGTATCATATTAAAACCATTCCTGCTGTAACACCATCCCCTCACCCCTGTTCTCCTCCACCCTCCACATATTATTCCCTTTTACCCAGGCTGATCTTTTCCCCCGAGTTGGCGGGCATCAGAAAGACCAGCAGGGCCATGGATGAGAGGAGCACACAGGGAACGAGGAGGTTGAGAGCGTAAAACAAGGTGCGCCTTCGTAAAGTCACCACAAAAGTAATATCGGGGTAGGGCTCTGCGCAGCAATCATAGAAAACTTCATGACGACCTCCAGGCACCTCTGAGGGAAGCAAGAAAAGATAAAAACCCAGATGCAGCGAAAAAAAACTACATATTTTTTGATTGAGTGAGAGGGAAATGGGATGTACAAGGCTGTGAAATGAGAAGAACATCAAGACAAGTCTGGCACAGGACCCGCATCATAAAAGATGTTATTGAACAGATCTGTTGGAAGGACGGTGTCTCAAAGAAATGTTTTATTACCAAATGATTCAATATAGCCTAAACTGTATCATACTTTAATTGCCTAAAAGCATATAACATAAATGGCCATTGTATTTTAATTTGATCAGTTTAGTTTTCAGTTCAGAAAAGGCTTACTCCAACAACTGCAATCACACATCTGTCTACATAAGTGGAATGAAGAATTAGGGCTTTGAAAGCTCAGGTATGACGGTAACGTGAACACTGTTACTAAGCAACACTGTGTTTGTTATCTTGGGCTTTGACAACCCGTCTTACCCACGAGGTCCCACTCCCCGTTGGGCATGTATCCTGTAACATCTGCCTCCTTCATCTGGAGGTCAAGCAGCCAGCCATCAAATGTCCAGGAGCCAAATTTCAATTCACAGCGCTGGATGTCAAATGGAAACCATCGAACATCCACGCTACATGTGCTCATAAATATTCCTTGCAAAGAAGGAAAAAACACAGAAAAGATCATTTATAGTGAAAAATAAGTAAATGTAAAACTCAAAGTACAATCATTACAATATGTAATGGGGACAAAACAAATATTTACTAAGTTTGCATGTGGAAACAACTGCAGAGTGAAATATTTGATTGGACTAGAAAATGATTTATTTTCCGCAGCCTTAGTTATACTGTATGTTCAGTATGCAGAAGAAGTACATTTATTTGTTCAATTAAGTTGATTAATAATACCTTACCTGGAGGAAGATACTCACAGAAGCCGCTAGAGTTAACCAGCACATTGGACTTAAAGGTGGCATCAAACTTATCATGAGCACTGGTGGATAGTGACATAGTGACGATATAGTTTAGAGCTCAGCAGCAGCACTGGATACATATGTGTGAATGTTAATAGGCCCCATACCTGTTATAAAGCAATATGTCAGGAGTCCAGACCTGGTCAGGAGTGAAACGGAGGTTCTTAACTCCAGGATACTCTGATTGGTTCCATTGGAGGTAGTGGTCGTACCACTGCTGGGAGACACAAGCGCAACACCGGTTTTGCATGTGGACAAAAACGATATACACAAATGTAAATGAATAGGACGAATGCTGTCTTTCTGATATTCCATATTGCACACACGTCTTTTGCATGTCTGTTTTATATCATGTGTGCTACACAGGAAGGGATTTGAGGTTAAAATTGTGATTTTCAGCTTTAGAAGATTGACTTCACCCAATGGATACATGTGTTGGTCAATTCTCATAACAATAGGAAGATATGGTAACAGTGTCCCAAGAGTTAGGGGTTAGGTACTATGCTCAAGAGCGCTTTGGCAGGTGAACTGGACCACTCCAGCTACCAGCCAATCCTATACCAGGCTGGACCTAAACTGGTCAACCTTCTAGTTGCCAAGACAAGTCCCCACGGATCGAGCTACAGCCACCTACACCAATCAGTATATCACTATTTATTGTACTCACCATCTGCAGCCAGGCGTTTGTGGTGATGACCTGGTTCTTTTCATCCTTACACAACACAAAGCAAATAAGAGAATCTGTGATTTAATGATTGAAAGAACAGGTTCCTATATTGTCATATATGTGTCTTAAAAACAGTGCTGAAAGTTAGTATGTTATCAGTCACTATAATTGTCCCTAGTTTCTGTTTTGTAGACATTATATATGTTCTAATGGAATGTACTGTTTAAAGTGTATTTTTTTTATCCTGTGACTATCTATTTACTCTCTGCAGACGTAGGCACTCAGTAATGTGCAATCTAGCTTCGACAGTAATGTCACTTTAATACATTCATATGGGTCTTATTATCATGCACTTCTCTCCATGTGTTACCATCCCTACGCTGTAGCCCAACCAAGAGTCACTGACCGTTGGAAATATGCTAAAATGACTTTAAGTTTGGGGAGATTCAAGAGGAGAAACAAGTATAGGCCTATTGACCGATAACTTTCTTAATGTACGTGAATACTGAATAGAGATAGGCTTGAAAAATGTGAGCATTTGGATACCTTAGCGGTGTGTTTCTTGTTTGGATGTATTATGTGGGTGTGTTCAATTGTGTGAATGCATTTTACTGCCTTTGCGTACCACATCCATGACCTGCAATAGAGTAAAGGAGAACTGAACAGTGAGAGCCCGCGAGTCGTTGGCCACCGGTCTCTCCATGGGGTTGTAGTCCCTCAGCAGCTCCCTGAGCAGAAAACGCTGGTGAGGACCCTGCACCGACACTGGATAAAGAAAAATAGCTGAGTGAGGGAGGACGAGAGCACATATGCAGAAAAAACAGTGTGATGGCGTTTAGGGGTAGCCCATAGAAAAAGGTAATGTTTTAAAGATGGACCACAACAACAAGAACACACAGTACTAGAATGGATGGCACAGGAGGACCCGGGATGAAATGTGTGAGAGAAAAAAGAGTGCAGACAGAAAATAAAATCCAGCTCCTCTTAATCAATTACACATCTGATTGATCGCCAGTGGACGGTCTTTTCCGAGGTCGTAAAAATGTCGGCCTCATTTCATCCAGGAAATAGTGAGGCTATTAAAAACAGAAACACCCCAGACAGACAGACACACACACACACACAAATGCACGCACGCACACACACACACACACACACACACACACACACACACACACACACACACACACACAGAGCACTAACGACAATGAGTGTGAGGGGCGCAACTGTCTCTCTCTACCTCATCGTTCCTTTTTTCGATTCAATCTTGATTCATTCTTCATGAGGCAATCACTTTGATGTGGAGGGAGCTATAATTGATGGCTATAAAAGGCCAGCTGAATGCGTTTCAAAACTACAATACACTTTAAATAGCTGCACCAGGCCTGTTCAGTAGACAAATACTGCATGCAGTGAGAGTGTTTAAAAGGTGTAAGGTATATGCTCTTGCAATGTTGACACATCAATATGCTTTGATTAGACAATCCCAGATGGATGGGTTGATCCATCCATCCATCTATCTATCTATCTATCTATCTATCTATCTATCTATCTATCTATCTATCTATCTATCTATCTATCTATCTATCTATCTATCTATCGGCCCATAACAGTGTTGCCGTATCTATAACAAAAAAATAAATGCACAGCTCAGCAATGTAACCTGCAGTAGCCTACAGATGGTTACATTTCATACTGTGGCTTGCTCTTACGCGTCCTCTGTCTGGCTGCACACCAACAGACATTCTCGTGTCTAAGTGAGCTGCTGTGTGCACAGTTATTATGAACTCCAAGGGGCACAGACACAGCACACACATGCAGAAAACACACAAACACTTGTTTGAGCACAGTCACACTCGAAGCACCAATGAAAAAGTCACTCACCCCGGAGAAGACTCGCAAGTATCAACAGCCAAAGAGCCACAGTCTGCCACATACTGCATTCCTCTGTACGGACAGAGAAAGTGAGGAAGAGAAGAGAAAAAAGGCGAGAAGATGAGAGAGGAGGAGGAGGAGGAGAAGGGAAGAGTGAGATAGAGAAGAAAGGTTGTAGAAAACAAGTGGCGAGAGTGTGATACTGGCAGTGGCAGAGGGGGAAAAAGGGGGGGGAGGAGAGAGCACAGGAGAGAGAGAGTGGGTGAGAAATGCAGGGAGGTTAATATTACTGAGGAGGGAGACGCTGTGTGTGTTGGAGTCACTCAGACACTGAGAGCTGGCCATACCCCCTGACCACCACAAGCCCAAACTCCCCCTTCCTTTATGCTTCTCAGATCATCAATTTCTGCAGACTTTCTAATCTGTCGGCACATCAGTCATCCAGTCATTTGAATGTTGTTGTTTTTTGGTCATGCAAGGGGGGGGGGGCTCATTGGCTTTGCAAGTTTGTAAAGAGGTATTTTTTTTGTGTGTAAGTCTAAGGATCCAATGTTTGCATTATATAGCCTAGTTGCAGCAGGTGTTTTTAACTCAAAGCTTTGAAAGGAAACAAAAGTTTAAATGTATATACACAATGCACTTCTCTGTTTAAACACACTGAGGACATAAAAGGAAAAATAAAATATTTCTAGATCAGTTGAAACATTATTACACTCTGATTATGCCATTTTTCCAATTCACACCAGCTGGCAATATTTAAAAGCTGTTTTGCTTTTCATCAAGTTGAATCTGACATTAGTGCATCCGGAGAGTAGCCTAATGCTGACACCTACTGGATATGTTTGAAAAGTCCCAGAATGTGCTCTGCAGAAACCTCTGTCCCACAAAAGATTAACAACAGATTGTTGTTATATTAAAATGTTGCATCCCGTTTGGCCCCATAACTGAGTGAAATTGGTCTAGAAATATTACATACAGGCAGCTAATATTTTTTGTTATAATCTGCATCTATTGTAGGCTACATCCAGTATTCATAATATTTCATCAGAATCTGGCCTAGCCTATTTGTTGATTTTTATTTTTTATTTTTTCTCAAATTTGAATGTATTTAGGCTATACAGAGAAGAGAACTGTGCTCCGGCTAAATTAAGTGTACTTTTGGCTGAATCACATTGCAATAAGTCTTCGGAAATTTAAAAGTGAGCGCATGTAGCCTACCTCTGTAAAGATCATAAAATATGTTGAAGCCAAATATAGTATATACGTTTGAAGCCTGCAAAGGACACAGCTGAAAAAGCAAAACCGAACCTTGCCTGAGAGGCTGCGCCATCCACGTGCGACGCCGTTGCTGTGCGTCGCTTCTGCGTGCGCCAGTTCTTTGATTGTTTGTATCACCGCATTAAAATATCGCTTCGCAACACGAGCCCGAGGAGGCGAAGCGCTGCGAGTTAAGGTAACCGATAGCACGATTAATGTTATTTAAATCATTATTATGCCTGTTGTGAGGGATTAGTTTTGGTGTTTTGTCGCGGCAGGCAAATAATTGGCTGTGCTACAGGCGGTATTTGGAAATGGTGCAGTGCCAGTGAGGAGCTAGCTGGGTAGCTAACGTTAGCTGGAGGAGGGACGATGCTCATTTGGCTTGCTGCTAGCTGCACGCTTTGTCCTTCAGTGTGGCTTCACTGTTAACACATTTAGAATGTTAAAACAATAAACTGAGTCTCATTAAACACAATTTCTAAGCTGTAGCCGTCCAAGTTATAGCTTTATGTTTCACCGAAGAACAAACGTTAGCTTGTTTTTCTTCATTCTGCGTCAAGTTATAACATAAAGACTTTCATCCGTCCCCTGCCAGTGACTGACCCTACTAAAATAATCTAATAATACTCTTGTTTTGAGTCGCTTAAACCCCGATGTTGAGTGTTTTCAATGCGTCAAATAACCATAGCTTGTACTTGTCTTGGTTTACTGTTTGTTATATTTGTATAGTGACTGAGACGTCCCTTTAAACTTGTCTCAAAGCATGGCATACGTTCGCCCAGATTAAATAAACGATGGTTAAACATGATAAACTATGTAAACTGTTTTTACATATCCTTACGCTGCATGGCTATAGCTTTGGCAATAAGTGTCCTACGTGTCCAGTTTTATTTTGTAATGCAGCTTGGTATGTGTAGCTGGCATAGATGCGAACAAAGATTTGATTGCATCGAATTGACTCATTAATAATTTTAATGTAATTCTGCTGTAATTTGGTGCAATCAGCTGTAGAGTAAGTGGTGGAAATCCTTCACCCTGATGTTATGTTTGACTTTGATGTGGACGTATCTGTGTGAGTGCATGCCCCCCTGTTGTTTTACATTCCAAGTTAAACATTTTGCATTTTCACAAGGGATTACATCAACGTTGCTAGGTCCATGTGTGGGGAAAAAAGGGGATTTTAACTTACGGTACAACACGTGTATTTTTGTAATGATGACCTTCACCCTATAGCCTATACTATAGTGTTATTTTATGTTGCTTATTTTCAACCCTGTCACAATCCTTCTACAAGATCGCAACGTTTTTCATGTGATATTTGTTGTATCCCACAACATGTATTACATTACTGAGTCTCCATCGTCCCGTTTTATATGTAATGAGAACATTTGATCTGAGTATTTGATGACGCTGTCTCCTCTGCCACAATGCACTGTCTTTATGACAGCATGCGTCAAGATAGCTTTAATCATGCAAACTGCCAGCCAGCCACCAAATAACTTTATTTATTCATTTGAACGATACACACGTATTCCCTCCGTTTTTCTTCTTGCACTCAGTGGCCTATACAGGTCACGTGACCACCACAAGAATCCTAACTTTTCCTCAGAAACGAAAGCGAAACTTGTCGTGTACTGTTCTATCCTATATTCACTTTCCTTATACACACTCGAGTCACGCTTTCCTTACCCTTTGCAATAGTGTAGCAACTTTTTTTTTTTACAGAACTGCATACATACAGTATTTATAAACCAGCGACGTCGCAGGTGTTTTTATTGTGGACGCTGACTAAAGGAAAGGACATCGCTCATCCAAAGCGGAACACAGCGCGTTGGGAAAATATTTGTTTGCTCTTTCATAAGCTAAACAATTGGATAGCTTCACAATATACACGCGTTTCCGTGCTTACTTCACGTGGTTACGGTTTGATAAATATACAGAAGTTATTCTTTTATAAAGTCTCATTTGAAGTAATTTGATCATTTCGAAGCTCCATCAGCAACAAGATAAACATCCTACCTTTTTTTCACCACTGCCACGTTCGTTTCAGCAGCTGTAGGTGAGACCCACAACCCTAGTTAGTCAGCCCATGGGGCCTTTCGTGACCAGCAATTAAGATGTGTTGAGTGGCTTGTGAAAACGTGCACTGAATGTGGAGCGTGTGGCAGGTTACATTTCTGCAGGTGCTAAGTCGACAATGGACACAACGGTCTCAGTGATGGGGGAACGGGTGAATTTTAACATCATGGCTCTCTGCATGCATTGACATGGCAGCATGTGGTGTGCAAAAAAGACTTGATTCTTCAGTGGTTTAATGGGTTGTCTTGCTCATGCCTCTTCCCAGCCTCTCAACACAGCTGTTATTACGGCTGTCAACTGTTGCCTTGCATCAGGGTTAAGATGAGTCAGCTCCAGCCTTGTTTGGCTCCTGGGCTGCCGGCACTGTCTGTCAGCCCATATTATTGTGATGAAGCAACACTATGGTGTTCTCTATTAATGTGTCCGCCATGTTCAGGCCTACTCAGCTCTATGTGACCAGTGATGCTGACTGGGCCAGAGGGGATGAAACATGACTCGGTATCAGGTCTCCCCTTGTTGTGGTGGGTCTCACTGATACAGACATTGTTGAGTGTTGTCAGATATGACACTGGAGGCTGAATCAATGTGTGTTGTACCATAGTAGGATATTGCAGTTCTGGACAGTTCAGGATTAACATTTCAGCACTATACGTACGTATTAATTTTTGTTTTTGGTGAAAGGAATTAATTTGATTTATTTTATTTATTTACAGCTCATGACCAAAATCTCATGGTACTACTACTTTGGAGCACGTATACTAACAAACAATACCGTACGTCATTGTCAAAATACAACAAATGTTACTTAAACAATGGGAGGACATCTGACCTCAAAAGCAAAAATAATTTTCAACATAGGTGGGTACTGCAGTTCACATAATACTTTGGCAGGTGATCATTCATTTACATTAACATGCTTACAGCTACTCTTCCCACATGGTTTTCTTTCCACAGCGTGTCTGTGACAGTCAGCCATTTTTACATTTGTGTGTCCTTGCCAATGTCCTTTTTGTCTTCATAAGTGTCTCACTTTCCCTCTCCGCCATGGATCCAGATCCAGCAATAATTTGTAAGGCCAGAAATAAAACAGAAATGTCACAAGAAGGTCTGAATTATTAATCACCACCCTTTTACCCTGGTGCTAAGTTTCAGTTTGACTGGGAGAGACAGCATGTCACCCTGCAATATCCTTGTAGAATGACGACGATCTGATATGAAGATACACAACATTGACAGGGTTGGTTTATGTTAGAGTCACCTGCATATTTTATAGTCTACTTTAAAATGTAAAGAAAAATGCATTTAGTTTCCTTGGGGCTGGTATACTGTCACTGACATAACAAAGGACATTTCAGCCAGCAGGGACTGAAGTTGTGTTATTGGCTGAAACAGCATTTTTTACTTGCCCTACCAGCTGCTGCTCATTTTCACTGTGTTTATTTTATTGTAATTTATTTCTGTTTATTAATTCTCTCTTGACTTTGTACTTTGTTTGTATTTCAGGTGCTCTCTGTTTGTTAATTGCCTGCACTGACTTTCCACTCGGGTCTGCTTTTTGTGCTTGAGGACGTCCACTCATACAGAAGCTGCACAGCCAGCTGCACCGGCCCCCTTCACGCTCAACCCCTGCGCTATGAGCAGAGGTAGAGGCGGGCCTTCCAAAGAACACTGCTACAGGCATCCACCACCAGACCTCCAGACGAAAGAGAGTTACTTCAGACCTGGCCAAGCCCCTCTCTACCCTAGGCCTGGCTCGCAGCAGATCCCATATTCAAGTTACCACCACAGCCCTGTTTGTCCCATAGGCTCCATACAGCCCACAGCTCCCCCTCTCATCCCCTCTGCCCCACCCATACCCAACCACAATAAAGCTTTCCCTAAACCAGTGACCCATACTAGCTCATTTAGTCCCAATCACTGTCTAAATCCAGCTCCCAATTCTTTTCATTACCAACAGGTAGAGTTCCTGAGAGGACAGAGCTCCGAGGCACCACAGTTCAAAGCAAGTCTAAGTGGAGGTGGAGTGGGAGTAGTGCCCAACTGGCAAGCTAGTTCCTCTCCCCAACCCCAGCCAGGCTACAGTAGATATCCAAACCCCAACAGTAGCCCTAGAGGTAGAGGGGGGTATAGCCAGGACCAGAGTCGTGTATACCCACGAGGCACCCCAGGCCCTCGACACCTGAATCAAAACCAGCTACAGGGAAATAACCACAACCAATACTCCAACAGGAAATGGTGCGCACAAACTGATAATTTTTTTGACCATTTTCAGAGTCTGTCCCTTCAAGACAGGCCCAACAGAGGAAACGAAAGGTTTGACAGACATTCTGCATCTAGCAGCTCGGCTAATTCCAGATTTACTAAAGTTAACATCACTCCCACTCCTGACATCCAGGAGCAGGTTTGCAGGGCTTTGGCTGCGTTAAAGCCAAGTGAGACTATATCTTGCAAATCTTTAGCCAAGAAGCTGCGTCTGCCCAAAAAGATAGTCAACCAGGCTCTGTACTCTTTGGAACACTTAAAGAAAGCCTCCAAGCAGGGACTGCATCCTCCCGAGTGGACTCTTTACATAGAACCTCTCAGAGGCGAGGAAGAGCACAATTCTAAACTACAAAGTCCACATTCCTATCCGTGTGTCAGCTCAGAACACCCTCCAAAACCGGAAGCCAAAGTCGAGCTAAAAACAGAAAGAGCAGAAAACAGGGGAGAAGAGGACTCCGACACAGAATCCAGTTCATCTAACTGCTCCTCTCTGGAGTCGTCTGACTCTGAAGAATCTCATTCACGAGCAAGAGGTCAACACCAGGAGAAACAACATCTCCAAACTACTGATCAGGAACTGCAGCTTCCCACAATGGCAGAGCAGAAGGAGCTCATTCTAAAGTACCTCTTGGAGGCCGAGGAGGCAACCGCTCTGGTCGTAGCCAAAAACATTGGTCTGCGGAGTGCCAAGCAGGTCAATCCCACTCTGTACGCCCTGGAGAAGCAAGGGGACGTCATTAAGAATGTGGACGTCAGCCCTCACACCTGGGAGCTCTCCCCCCACCGCAGCGAAAAGATGAAGAGGAGCATCAAAGCCGCACAGAGCATGCCAGCTGAGGGGAATCGGATGGATGTAGAACGCAGTAAAGACGAGAAGGGAGGAGGGTCCGTCTTTCCGCCGTCAACAACGACACCAACAATGCCAGGCCTCGAGTTACTGCCACTTCCTGAGGGTTGGCTCAAGCAGAGTAAAAATGAAGTGGTGCGTTAAAATGTTTGCGAAAAGAGCACATTACACCAATCTACTAATACATGGAAAAGTCGAGACTGCTCTGAATCCCTGTTTGTTTCCATCATTATGCCTGATTTTTCTTTTAACACTTTTTTTTTTGCCTCCGTACCCTCCTTCCAGCCTCCTTCTTCTACCCCAGGTCAAGACGAGGAGACCAGTGAAGGACAGTGGGCCACCGACGACATCCCGGAATTCCTCAACGCCATTCGCCGAGAGACGGACGCCGAGAAGCTGGGATCAGACGCCGTGGGCACAGTGGCTGTGTCACTGGCCGCGCCGCCTCCACAGAACCTGTGGGCCAAGCTGCAGGAGGTCAGGCTGAAGAACCCGGTGAGCGGCCTCATGGAGTATGCCCAGTATCTGGGCCACAACTGTGAGTTCCTGCTCCTAGACCAGTCGGGACCCTCCCACGATCCAAGGTTGGTTGGCGTAATTGTAACGTTTTTTTTCTGTTGTTTGTATAAAGTTTTTTAATTGATACAAGAGGCAAATGCATTTTAGCTGTGATCATTGTCTTCAAATTGATATTTTAAAATATGGATGCACCCAGGGCGAATACCGACTAAACTATCAGGTACAGGCTGCAGTGAGCTCTTGATTCAATTTTACCTTACATAAGAATGAACCCTTTATTAGTTATTGGGAAAAGGGGTGCCTCAATATCAAAGCAGTAATCGATTTCAGCAGATGAGTTGAGGTTAACGGTATAGAAAAAGCTCAAACGTAACACTACGAAGTATACTCCACTATCAACTTACGTACTTGGAATTGTTGAAGAGCTATTTGGTGATTTAATTATGTGATATGATGCACCATTTTTATTTTATTTTTTCACCCACTTGTTTGTTACCTTCTGTAGAGGACCTGGTGCCAAAGCTATCCGTTCAAAGTCTGTAATAATAAAAATCTGCATTAATGAAGACACGAGGCCGCCAACTAAGAATGAAATTTAGTTCACTCGTTATGCAGTATCTTCTCAGTTAATAATGTATTGACTGATCACTGTGTCTCCTCCGTATACTTTTTCTCTTCCTTTTGTCAGATTCCGAATGCAGGTGATGCTCAACAGTAGGCTGTTTCCTGTCGCAGAAGCTTCCAGTAAGAAGGTCGCGAAAAAGGACGCCGCCGCAGCCACTCTGCGCATTCTCATCGCAGAGATGGAGGGAGGGACGAGCACGGGCGGAGAGGGAAATACTGCCAATATGGACCAAGTGGTGGATCTTCTCCCAGACACCAGTGTAAGTTTAGGATTCAATGCTTAAAAAATAAAAATAAACTCCCATTTAGCCATCTAAAATGTAGTCAGGCACTTAAACATGTGAGCAGAATGCATAAAAGTAATCCCACAGAGCAGACACTGTAAAGGGGTGATGAATTTCCACCTCTGGTGAAACTAGGGAATAAATTAGTAGCTATCTTAGTCAAAAACTCTGTAACCAAAAAAAAACTTAATTTTATATATATATGTCTCCTCCTTCTGTCCCATCAGGGGCCAGCTGAGGGCATGGGGGTGATTTGTGGGAGTAGTAGTGTGGAAGGCATGGAGATGGCAGAGGGACCTCGCCAGCCTCTGTCCCGCTCACTGCCTGGTGGGAAGAACCCGGTGTCTGTGCTGATGGAGTACAGCCAGCGCAGCAGTAACCCCATTGAATTCATCATCACTGGTCAGGCCGGCCCACCACATGACCCAAGGTACTGGCTGCTTGGCCCACACCTCTCAATGTCTTCCTTTGAGGTTTTCTTCTGTAAGTTCCTTCATGCTCATCAGTGTCTTCCTCAGGGCAGCATGTTGATCAGCTATTTCTGTACTGTAGCCAGCTGACAAAGACACAATACCGTTTCTGTCCAATTCACTCTTAACAACTTTTTTTTCTTTATAATACAGCCCTTTCAGGCATGCAGCTGTGGAGATACAATACAAACTTGTGTTTTCCTCCACTAACTTTCTAGACATGTTGCATGCGTCGCTGTCTTGATCACTAGCACACCATAGCACTAACTCAACAGTGTGATATTGTGTATATATAATTCTCTTTATCCATCCGTTCAGGTTCATGTACAGGGTAAAGGTCGGGGAGAGCTTGTTTTCAGAGGCTTCAGCTCCAAGCAAGAAGGCTGCCCGCCAGCTGGCAGCAGAGATGGCCGTCAAAGAATTAATAGCTGACGGGAAAATTCAGCTCAACAAGGTGAGAAGTAGAGCATAACTAGTAGTTTAATATGATAAGAAAGAGGTAGGGGATTTGCATATTGCCATAATGAGTGGTAATAATACTTTTCTCTCTACTTCCACTCCTATCTCTCTATCTTTCCAGCCTCAGTTGCCCCTGGGCTCCTCCAGTGATAGTGAAGGCACTGGGACCACGTGTCCCTCGTTGCCCCCTCTGACTGCGGATGAATTGCGAGCGGCACATGAGGCTGGGGTGGGAGATCTCATCAACCACCTGAACAACAACGCAGTGTCTGGCCTCCTGGAGTACGCTAGAGCCCGGGGCTTTGCAGCTGAGATCAGACTGGTGGGCCAGTCTGGGCCTCCACATGAGCCCAAGTATGTGTAAACAGCATGAATGCAGAAACACACACTCACACACACAATTAGCATGTACACACTGGATAAAGACATTCCTCACTGTCCACGTTACCATGTGCTTGGAAAGAATAATGTATTATTTGTGTCCCTGATTTGAAAAAAAAGAAAAGCATTTGTAGTACAACATTTAATAATTTAAATTGCTGATATTTTTAATCATGAAGGCATTATCTCTCTCTCTCTCTCTCTCTCTCTCTCTCTCTCTCTCTCTCTCTCTCTCTCTCTCTCTCTCTCTCTCTCTCTCTCTCTCTCTCTGACATCACCTTTCACCTCTGCATCAGGTGGGTGTATCGGATATATATATATATAAAAGCAACACTTGATATACCAAGGAAAATGCTAAAATGTGTCGTTGTGTTTAAAACAACCATAAAATCCTTGGTTATTTATTGAGTGAGTGAGAGATTCCTCTGAAGGCTGTCCTCTTAACCCTCTTAGGTTCACCTACCAGGCCAAGCTGGGTGGACGCTGGTTTCCTCCAGTGTGTGCGTCCAACAAGAAGCAGGGCAAACAGGAAGCAGCAGATGCTGCTCTCCGGGTTCTGATTGGAGAGGCAGAGAGGGCAGCCCGGACTGGGGAGCTCATCCCAGCTGAGGTACAGACTTTTCAATATTTGAAACCTTTTCTTTCATTAAACCTAAATATTTATCAATATCAAAAGAAGCTGTGTTGAGAAACTGAGCTTCAGCTGAATTGGAATGAACACCTGCATTTTTCTGAGTCACAGTCAAAAACAATTTAAGATATCGCAGAAGGTTAAGTAATACTTGTTTCCTTTTCCTGTCCTGTATACATCCCTCTCTCTCTAGCTTCCAGTGAGTGGCAGCACTTTGCACGACCAGATAGCAATGTTGAGTCACCAGCGCTTCAATGCCCTGACCACACGTATCCAGCACAGCCTTCTGGGACGCAAGATTCTGGCCACCATCGTCATGAGGAGGGGCGAGGGCCTAGGGACTGTTGTCAGCCTGGGAACCGGTATAGCCATTACCTTTTTATAGCATATAGGCATTGCATAAAGCAAAAGGATGTGGTAATAACAAGGACTATAATGTGTTTCAGCATAAAAAATACATTGCCAATAATTTTTTCCATGAAATGAATAAGTTAAACGGAAATCTGTTCCAAGGTATGCACTGTCAGAAAGGTGAAGCAGATCTAGATCGCTGCAGAGAGGCGTTGCATGGAGGTGTTGGTTGTGTTGTTTGACATTGAATGTGTTTCCCTTGTTTTCCCTTTTTGTCAGGAAATCGCTGTGTTAAAGGGGAGGAGCTGAGTCTAAAAGGGGATACTGTAAATGATTGCCACGCTGAAATCATATCCAGAAGGGGATTTGTTCGGTAGAAAAAAAAGATCTTGCTCTTTATCAACCTTTCTCTCCCAGTTCTAAAAATACTTGTCCTCCAATACCAGGTCTGCTGGACATTGTTTAATAAGTCACCATCTCCTTTCCGCTCAGGTTTCTGTACAGTGAGCTGCTCAGGCACTATGATGGCGCAGAGGACAGTATATTTGAGCTAGCGGAGGAGAACAAACTGCGAGTCAAATCTGACATCACCTTTCACCTCTACATCAGGTGGGTGTATCGGATGTTTTCTTTCTCCTCACCTCTCAGCCATGCCATCCTCTTTAATTCTCTGTCCTGCCTGGTTCAATATGGTTCCACCTTTTTTTTTTTTAATTCATGTTAAAATGGTCTGTGTTGTCATATCAATACCTTATGTCTCTTCTTTTCTTTCTCACTTTAGCACGGCACCTTGCGGGGATGGCGCTCTATTTGACAAGTCGTGCAGCGAGGCAGGGGACGATGTGGATGCCCATCAGCCTCTGTTTGAGAATGCTAAGCAGGGCAAACTCCGCACCAAAGTGGAGAATGGTGAGATATCAGAACCAAACAACAAATGTCCCAATATTTGTGAGTGGGTGCAGCTCTTGAAAGAAAATGATTCTGCTCCTTGGTCTGTAAGCAAGGCCTGCCGCCTTTGTCTGTGTGTTGTTGTTGCTGGTGTCAGGTGAGGGTACCATCCCAGTGGAGTCCAGTGCCATTGTGCCCACCTGGGACGGCATTCAGCATGGTGAGAGGCTGCGGACCATGAGCTGCAGTGATAAGATCCTGCGCTGGAATGTGTTGGGTCTGCAGGGGGCGCTGCTTACCCATTTCATGCATCCCATCTACCTGAAGTCCATCACACTAGGTAATACACACCGTTGCATTGTTTTTGCTCAAAGATCTCCTATTATACTACTTTTCTGGTCTTAATTATTAAGTACTGGCCCTCAAGTATTGAGGTCACTGACCAGAAGGTCACTTATCTGAAGCATAGAAGAATGTATGGGGGGGTTTGACAAAACATTCTGTGTTACTGTGTCAAATATCCGTATTTAAAATCAAAAAAGGCTAATGAATAAAATACATGTACACACATTCACTACAATTGATTGATTGACATTTTTATTTTGAATATGTAAAAGAAAAACAGAATTTGTCATACACAAATAACGATATAAGACAAAATGGAAAGCATAATTGGATACATGCGCGACAAACACTTGATGATTGGAATAACATGTTCGAAAAGGAGTGGGAAGAAGTTCACATTTATTTAATCCCACCCCTTAAATCATCGTTAAAAAGATTTCTTAGTCATAATTATTATTATTATAAATATTTTTATTTCATTATTATTATTTGATATATTTTAGTTTTTGAACACATCCAAATATATCATTTTCTACAAATACAATGAATTATATGTTCATATCAAATACTATATTTTCTTGCATATTTCTCAAAAAAAAATGTATCTGACATATTCCCGACTGATTGGCTGAATAATCAAGCTGTCCTTGCTGTTCCTATCCATCAGGCTATTTGTACAGCCACGGGCACCTGACTCGTGCTGTTTGCTGTCGGCTGGCCAGAGACAACGAAGAGTTCAACCAGAGTCTCCCTCCTCCCTTCATTTTAAATCACCCAGAGGTAACCCCACCGCTTTATGGCAATGTCACATGTGGACATCAATCAGGGGTTTTGAGGTCATTCTCAATAAATGCATCAATTAAGCTGCCAACACAACGGTTTCTCCATTGCCCATCTTTTATATTTGGCTCATCCATCAATTAACAAAGTTCAGCTTCTTCCTTGTTCAAGCCTGTGTCTAAATACTTTCCTGGCTTCTATAAACAAATCATTTTAATCTACCATCCTCAACAACATGTTTTACACAATTTATTAGTTTGACATGCTCCGTTTGGATTTTGCTGACTCACATTGGAAGACTCTAATAGACTGATTGGGCAAAATATGCTCACTCTCTCTCTCTGTTTCTCTCTGTCTCTCTCTATCTCCCTTTCCCCAACCCCACCTGGTTGGACTGTAGGTGGGCAGGGTGAGTGTGTACGACTCCACACGTCACACAGGCAAGACCAAGGAGTCCAGTGTAAACTGGTGCTTTCCAGACCAGAACTGTGTAGAAGTGCTGGACGGTACCAAAGGCAAACTGGATGGGTATGTAGCCAAGACCAAATCCTATTCCTGTTTCCGCCCCTGATAGCATCAAACATTGTTTATCGATAGCTTTGGATTGTTCGTTTAGTCTATTATTGTCCTCTTAGCAACTAATTATGTAATGAATGTAGTGCTGCTCTCCAGTGTTTTTGTCTGCCTCTGGTAACTAACAATATGGCTTTATTAACATAGATGTGTTGCCTGAGCACAGATTTCAATTGTCACATTCATAAAGACATTGATCAACCACCATTTCAAAATCACTTTTAAATCAATGTAACTGGTGGTAAAACACCGCATCCTGTAAGAAATATGCAATGTGGCAAACTATGAGTAAACAATTAACAAAAAGTACAAAAACAAAAAAAAGAACATGGCAGCATAAGTGATTATATTAATTAGATTTTAATGAAATCAGCTGAAATTGGTGAGCTGCAGGCAGTTAAAGTGGCTACGAGGAACTTTGGCGGTTGGCGGCCCTTTTGGGCAAAAGAGGTATTTTTACGACGCCAGCTGTCGTAAAGCTGTTTTCTAGCGCGTGCGAGTGTCAAATGATTAGGACGCAGTATAGTGCATGTCCGTGTTGAAAGTGTGAGGGCACGCAATCTTTTCGGCTCCGTGAGAGTGGTTATTGACACTGCATCAACTAATGCCAGTCAGTGCCACACACACCTGATTGCAATGAGTTGATGCAGTGTCACTAATAGGGATGTAACAATATACTGCAAAACGGTCGTTCGCGACATGAAGAGGCCACAAATGTCAACCTTACGTTTTTTTCTTGTAATACCATGTCACGGTATTGAGGCGAGCTTGCATGGTAAATGCGCTCGGTCATTGTGGAGATTCTGGTGAGCAACTTTGTCATAAACGTAGCACTCATTATAACACTGTGTGGGCCACACCCACATTGAAACCAAACAATAACACATTGACACAACATCTAATCACTAAAACATGACTTTTAACTTTAAAATGAACAGTCATGTCTCACGTGGGCCGTTGTTTACACTTCGCAGAGCAGCGCGTGCAGCTTCACAACATTGAGTCACGCAGCAGCAGCAAAGAAGAAGAGAGATGAAAAGAAAAGGGAGAGATAGAGAAAAAGATAGAAGAGTAGCCTGCCAGACTGAAGAGAAAGTTGCTCGCCGGTCAATTATATCATTATGAGTCCAGGCATACGTGAGGAAATGAGATTTAAAAAAAAAAAAAAAGCATCCACTGCGACCGAGCGTTAAATCCCCGATAAGGTCTGCAAACTTCTGTGAAAGGCAGATGAAGGAAATAAGTCCAAAGATCCTCAATATGGTCATCACAACATCACGTGAACTCAGCTATACCGGCATGTTGTACAATACTATGGAATCCCTACTAGGTCAAACTTGGGTGACGTTGCGAAAGTGTGAGGAAGGGAGGGGGGAGATGAGTGCATTGCAAAAACATTGATTTTGAGACTGCAATTTTAATTAATAACAAATAAAAATCCCAATTAAATATTCTACTGAGTTCATTGTGCTTGTCATAATGTAGGCTTATTAAAGAGGACCTATTGTACTTTTTCAACTTTTATGACCTATAAACGTTGCTATAATGATTTATAGTCATGTTTAACCTCAAGTGTCAAGTTATGACTTACATGTATTTCGACGTATTCCCTGCTGACTGTCTGTGGTGGCTGTGCAGAGCGCTAAACACTAGGGCAGCCGGTAGCGATTCACTTGTTAAAATTTCCGGGATTCGTTACGTGGAGAATCCGGATTTTTCCATGTATGGTAATGCTGCAACGCTCCGGTCATGCCCCCACCTGCCTGCTCAAATCTGCCCGCACGCCGCTGAAAGTGTTCCGGAAGGAAGGTAACCAATCACAACGGAGTGGGGTTTGCAGGAGGGGGGCGAGGAGGCGGAGAAGCACAAAGCAAAGTGTGGACAGTGAATGCTGAATGCGCCCAGATGAGAGGAAGAGCTTCCCGAAAATCTACATGGTTTTTTGTGCTGTGATTCAGGTTGCTCTATAGGAGTCATTAATGAGAAATTAAGACCAGAAAAGTAGTATAATAGGAGATCTTTAAGGTAAAACATGGCTTGTAAAAATAGTGTTAAATAAAAATACAGTTGATAAGCAAATAAAACATAAATAAATGGGAAGATTATCACACTCTAAATAATTTTTATTTTATGCATACTTTTACAGTTGCAGACAAGTGCCTAAATTAAGTTTAGATATAAAATTCCTATTTAAAAATATAGGTGTAATGCTTCTTTAACAAGCAGTAGAGAAGCAGTGTCTTTGTTTTGGTGATGAGTTGTTTAAATCTCTCAGAAAACTCTTCTTCATATTAAGATATAAAAATCTGAATTATTCTCGTGTGTATGTTTTATTTAAATCAGGGGTACACCATTTAATTTAAGGCGGTAGAAATTAATTCTGCGCTTAACATCGTATCGTGATATCAATCGTAATATCGTATCGTATCATACTCAGAATTGCATATCGTTACATCCCTAGTGTCCCTAACCACTCTCACGGAGCTGAAAGATTCCTTGCACTGCCCTCACAGAAAGCGAATGAACGAGAGACTGCAGTATGGATCACGATGAGGTAATGTGTTTATGTTGTAAATAATGATTGTTTCAGATGAATAATGGTCATCTGATGATGATGATGAAGCAGTATAGTAAACTTTGTTTTAATACCGTTCATTCACTTAGCAGTAAACACTGCAGGACTAGTTCACTCCTGTTAAGCTGTTTACACGTTGCTTGGCAACGCCCTCCACCCGCTCGTCTATCTTTTAGCTTTTCTTCCTTGAATTTTCTTTTTTTCTTTGGTTCTGCCCCGTTATCAGCCATTATGACGACAAATAACTGTCTCAAACAAGACTCCCCTTCCCTTACCTGGAGGAGGGATAGGCTACTCAAATCACGTTGCTGCGCAACCAATATGAATATGTGACCATAGAGCCTGCATGCACAAGCCGAATATCAGACTGGGTGTGCGACCAGACCAAATGCATTAATAAAAACTATATAAAAACAGCTTTCTTTGCACTGATGGTCTCGTTTGCTCTTAAACGTAATTTATGATTATCAGAGGAAAAATCAGGCTGTTGTAAAATTATTTAAAAGTTACTCGTAGCCGCTTTAAGTAAGCTTAATAAGAAATGCTGCATGATCAGAGGAAATATCCATGCCTCGTTAGACACATGCCCCTTTTACACAGAGATTGCGGCATATTGACAGAATGACGTTATGCCAAATAGCAGACCTTGTTTATTTACACAGAACCAAGCAAAGCCAGCATACTGGCAAATTGTGCCAATTTACACAGCGTTCCACATCCCTGAATGAAAGAGAGGTGACTGTGACGCAAAAGTAAGCAGCATCAGGTGTAGCGCTGCGGGGGTCAGCAGCTTTTTCTAAACTATAGCAATGCATTGAGAGCAGAAGCGCTGGTGCTGGCAGTTAATGTGTCCTTTACTGTCCTTGTGATGTGGCAGTTGAGATTGCCCTCAGCTCGGATTGAAAGGAGCTCACTTTTTCGTCTTCTTCCTGCTTTTTAAAAGATGTGTGTTTGTGTGGTATGTCTGCTACTGGATGTCAGACTGGGTTGGATGGGTTTTTTTTGTTCTATGACTGTTCCTAAATAAAGTGGCAATCAACCAAAGATCCTCTCTTAATGTCTTCCCTCCAGGAACAAAATGAGTGTGTCCAGAGTGTCCAAGTCCAACCTGTTTGGTCTGTTCCGCTCTCTGTGTGAGCGCTTCGGCCGCACTGACCTCATGGCGCTGCCCTCCTACTCCCAGGCCAAGCTGGCCGCCATGTCCCACCAGCTCGCCAAGCAGCTGTTCTTCCGAGCACTCGGCGTCCACGGTTACGGCACCTGGATCGGCAAGCCGCAGGAAGAGAAGAGCTTTGAGGCGGGCGAGGGAGGCGGGAACAATGGAGCCGGTTTCCTCCTGGCGTACGACAGCAGCAGAAACGGGGCAGCAATAATCAAGCAGGAAGTGGCGTAGAAACGGTGCAGGGAGCGTTATTTAGTGAGTAATATAAAGATGTGAGGAGGGGAAGACAAGCACAAGGTCAGTGGAAGATTTAAAAGGGTCGATGCAAAGGGGGGAAAAAAGGACAATCAAACATTCGGTAGCCAGTGGCCGGAACTGTATAGTCTGATGGCACATGGTTAAAGGCTGCAGAGGAAGAGTGATGGAAAAGGACATAGCACATGAGAGGAAGATGTCGGGGGCTAAGCCTTTAGGATGACCGGGGTCACAGAGAGCTATGGAGAGAGCCAGAGGGGTGTACAGAATAAAGTCAACGCTACATGAATTAGTTTGAAGGCAGTTAAATCACCATGGTAAAACTGCTGCAAAATGGGTTCTACTAGTTTGAAAAACAGTTACTGTTTGTTCTGCTTCTTTTTATGCTTTTTAAAACTGTGGGGTTGGTTTCAAATTGAAATTGTAGTTTCTCTTTTGTCGTTGTGGTGTTTGTCGTTTTCTGACAGAATTATTTGTTCCTCTTTGATATCTAAACTGAATTTTTGGACCCAATTGATGTGGCATCTTCAGGCAACTGTTTGCTGTCTAATTTTGCCAATACAGATAAAGTAGCTTGCAATTGCTGCTAATTTGGAATTCAACCTCAAACAACCTGCCATTGTATGGCTGTTTGTAATTTTGGTTTAAGTTAATTAAGAGTTGAAGTCCTCTATCATAAAATACTTTTTTTTAAATTTTTCTTCTCCCTTTGTTCTACTACATGGAAATACGAGCAGCTGCATTTCTGTCAGCGAGCAGAAACAGTGACACACTCAGCAGGAGTCTTGTCTTGGTCCCAACCTACATAGAGCACATGATGCTTTCGCTGTACAAAGGAACATCAATGCCCACTTTTACTCTACTCAGTGAATAACCTAACATTCACTCTCCAAAGGCTTAAGCTCCTGTACATAGACTGAAACCTTTCGACCCTTTTCTGAGCGAAATTTAAACCTGATGTACGCCCTCAGCTGTCCCTTCATCAACATGCTGCCATGGTTTCCATTAGCATAGCATAAGTCAGCGTACCCCTTTTATTAGTCCCCTCATTTCTCTGTGCTTTTGTGCATTATATAGACTTACTGATGCCATGACCTCCAAGAAGTACAATGTTTCTGTTCTTATGTTGGGTGTTTGTGTGTATTTCTCCTGCTTTTCCCCACTTTTGTCAAGAAGTTAATCAGTAGCTGGCCGCGTAAGAAAGTCCTTAAAAGCCTCAACAGTCCTGCCTGGATATTGTTTTTTTTTTTTTTTTTTTTTTTTTAACATTTCGATATGACAATGCTTTTAGGGTTCTCTTGCATGGCCAGTTCTTGAGGACTGATAAGTGAGGAACGTTTTATTATCTTAAGGAGAGCATGTAGTAGATTTGGTTACATGTGAATGGATGGTGCAATATATACATCAGGTATATACAAATACATGAACACACAGATGTACAGTGGGATTCAAAAGTCTGAGTCCAGTTCCAGAAACAAATTGTATATCCAAACATAACAAATGTCTATTGAAATCATTTATTCCTCAATAGTCCTGTGTTTTTCAAAATTATTTTTATATCATGGGCACAATTTATTATCCACGCATTCTCTCAGAGCATATTAGAGATGTACTGTGCATTGTTACAGTTTGTGTCACGCTGAAGTTTCTTTGTTTGATGTCTGGTAGAGGGAAAAGTCAAGCGTGTCACCACTCCATGATACTTCAAATGGTTAGGTGTAACTTTGATGCATGTCCAGAGCCACTGGTTTGCTTTTTAAATTTCAAACGGTTTTAAGCTTGAGGTGACCAAATACATCTTTAGAACAGACTGGCACATCTCTTTGGTCAATTTGCCCTAAAGTTCACGTTTAATTGTTTTACCCTTAAAAAGCAAAAGGCCAATATTATCTCCTCAGAAGTCGTTTTGGATTTATGCAAGACACAATGGACTAGAAAAACCGGCTAATTGTGTTTGTTATATTTCTTTAAATATTACATCATTTTAACTATTTGAAAGAGGAGCTTTAAGAGAACATCTATTTAGTTTTTGTAGTTGCTATCAATAAAATGTTGAGTTTTTGGTAGTGGACTCAGACGTTTAGACCCCACTGAATGCAACATTTTTCTGATGATATTTCTGTGTGTGAGTGTGTATGTATAGGTTTAATGTATATATTTTGTAAATCATCGACAATTGCTTTTTCTATAATTTTTTTCCTGATGTTTTAATTAAACTGAAATGGTATATGCTGTTTTTTTTACCAATGGCGATCGGAAAAGTAAGAAAATAAATCCGTAGCAATGTTTCAGTGAAGTGATACATCTGGTATTTTTCTTCCAAACCGCTTCCATTTTATTCTGCACATACGTCTTCCTCCATACTAGTACTAACTTCACCTGGGGGCTCGGCTGTCTGAATGATACCAGGGCTTTACAATTTTTTTAAGGGGTTATATATATTTAAAGGATAAGTAAATTATATTTTGTTAATATATGGGTTAAATCACTCTATATTCATACAGCAATCACAACCAGTTTATAACTCATGTCCCAGTCATTTAGCTTTGCAGGAATTGCCAGATAGAATTTTGAATATCCCACTCGTTTTAATCCAATCAAGACGAGAGACGGAGCGCTATTAAGAGGCGGGTCTCTGTGCCCGTGAACGATGACTCGCTGCTCTCCGTCGTGGCACTATGAGGAAGACGGCTGCGCGTTCATGTGACGTAGGGACGAGGGAGGTGGTATGCTAATTGCAGTCACTGACAGGAAGTTAGCTAAAAGGACCATGTCACTTAAATGCCCTTTAATGTGTCAGAGAGCTGCTGTTCATTTTAATAGTCGGGGCGGTCCTTCTGACTCTCTCTCTCTCTCTCTCACTCACTCACTCACTCACTCACTCACTCACTCACTCACTCACTCACTCACTCACACGGACTGACGGTCGGCTGCTGACCTGCTGCGGTTGCTTGTTGTTTCTTTAGTTTATGGTTTAGTTAATGGGGGGGCTGCTAGGTGGTGTTATTTTACTTTGATCGTAGTTTTAGAGGGGCCGGGGAATAGTTTAGTTGGAGGAAGACCTGGGCAATACTGTAGTCCAACTGTGGCTGCCCCAGGTTTCCTCCCATTTACCTTTTTGCTTTTGCAGCCTCCTGCTTGAGTTAAGTTGTGGGATTGGTTTCAATAAATTACATTATGGTTTAAATGACGATTCTTGGTTTAATTGTGGTTCATTTTTGTGTTTACTGGCCGGCTAACGAGCCTGGTATGGTCGGCCGTAACATATGGGGACTCGTCAAAAGTTTGTTTAGCGTTTGGTGATGTGTTGATTTAACGCTCTGCGCCGTAGTGTTTTGGCTGTTTGTTATAAAGCACAATGGAGTTTGATCTGGAAGATTTTGTGGGTTGCCCAACCACTGAGAAGGTGGAGGGGTGCACGGTAGAGCAGTTGAAACTCATTGCAGAAAGATATGACATTCCTGAAAGTAAAACAGGCAAGAAGCTAATTAAGGATCAGCTGGTTTTTGCTTTGGTTCAGCAGGGAGGGCTGGCGGAGCAGGGCGCGGGTGCCTCTTCTAGCTCTGAAGGGGCGGGCTTGAGCGAGCAGGTAAGATTGAGTGAGATAGCGCTAGAAATGCGTAAATTAGAAGTAAGCCTAAAGGAAAAAGAGATCGCTAGCCAGTTAGAGATGAGGAAGTTGGAGGGGTAGACTATGATTATCTTATTGCTACTCCAGAACGTAGCCGCAAGAAGAGACTATGCTACATAAATATGTTGAAACCGTATCGGGATCGTGACGATGTTACTGACCCGGTCTGTGTCAAAGCCGACGCAGTCCCGGTAGAGGTGTGTAACGTTGTCAATAAACTTGACCTCGCCGGCAATGGACCCTCCTGAACCGCCTTCGCACAGGGGTTGGCTGCTTCAAAGCGTCCATGAAGAAGTGGGGCCTAACAGACAGTGCAGCGTGTGAGTGCGGGGAGCCTGAGCAGACTGCCCACCACATCATCACCACCTGTCCCCGGCATAGACCACCTTCAGAGGAGGGCCTCTTCCAAGTGGGACCTGAGACGAGGGAGTGGCTACACGACACGAAGATGGACATATGAAGACGATACACGAAAGAGAGAATAAACTTGACGCTGTTTTTGGCGCTGTCCGGTGCTGAAGTTGAGTTATCTGATGGGGAGCTGTCTAGTGCTGAAAGTGCTGTTGCCGGGGGTGGGTGGGACATAGTGGAGGTTGAGGGTGATATTGAGGTTTCGTCTAAGCGCTAGTGCAGGGGGAGGCTAAAGAACTCTCAAATATTGAAGGAGCTGGACGCTCATCTGGCTCAACTACCTGTCCTTCAACGCGCTGATGTTACGGGGTTGATTTTGTCACACACCGCCTTGTTTTCTGACGTCCCTTCGTGTACCCCTGTTTTGCACTATGACATTGATGTGGGTGTTTGCCCACCGATCAAACAGCATGCCTACCGTGTGAACCCAGACAAACGGCGTCGTCTTAAGAGGGAGGTTGAGTATATGCTGGAGCATGGGATTGCTGAGCCTAGTTCAAGCTTGTGGAGCTCTCCCTGCCTCTTGGTGGACAAAGCTGATTAATCAGATCGTTTCTGCACTGACTTCAGGAAGGTTAATGGGGTGACGAAGGCGGATAGCTATCCGTTGCCTAGAGTGGAAGATTGTGTCAATCGGGTCGGTAGTGCTTTGTATGTCACGAAACTCGATCTGCTAAAAGGGTATTGGCAGGTCCCGTTAACAGAGCGTGCAAAGGAGATCTCCGCATTTGTAACGCCCGATGATTTTTTGCAGTACAAGGTGATGGCTTTTGGAATGCGCCTGCTACTTTTCAAAGGCTGGTGACTATTGTGTTGTCAGGTGTTTCTGGGTGCGAGGCTTATTTGGATGATGTGGTGGTTCATTCTGATGAACCACCACAGAGCCATATGCAGCAGTTGGGCGAGGTGTTTGATCGGTTGAGCAACGCTAACCTGACGGTGAATTTGGCCAAGTGCGACTTTGGGCAGGCTACTGTGATCTACTTGGGAAAGGTGGTGGGCCGAGGGGAGGTGCGTACGGTGCAGGCCAAAGTGGAGGCTATCCGTAACTTCCCTGTTCCGGGTTCGAGGTCAGATTTGCGTTGTTTTCTGGGGATGGCGGGGTATTACAGGGGGTTCTTTAAGAACTTTTCCGCGGTTGCGGCGCCATTGACTGACCTGATAAGCCCAAAGGTTCGGTTTGTGTGGTCCGATGAGTGTACATTTGCGTTTGAGCAAATTAAAGCCTTGCTGTCTAATGCCCCAGTACTTGCCGCACCGAATTTCGATCAGCCTTTTAAACCGGTCTTTGATGCTAGTGATCTGGGAGCAGGTGCTGTTCTGCTCCAGGATGGGGATGATGGCGTAGAACATCCTGTGTCCTATTTCTCTCGGAAATTTAACCGTCATCAGCGCGTTTACCCTACGATTGAAAAAGAAGATCTCGCCATTGTACCTGCATTGAATCATTTCGAGGTGTACGTCGGGTCGGCAAGCGTTCCTCTTACCATCTATACCGACCATGCGGAACACCAATCAGAGGTTGGTGCGTTGGAGCATTTTTTTGCAGGCCTTCAACGTGGTCATTAAACATATTCGTGGCAAAGATAGTGTTATAGCGGATGCGTTGTCGCGCTTGTAAGATTGTTGTGTTTTTTTTTGTGTAAGGAAAAATCACTAACTTAGGTTGGGGGTGTTACGCGCTCCCACCCTTTTTGCTCTCTCTCTCTCTCTCTGACTGATTGACTGGATGACGGTCGGCTGCTGACCTGCTGCGGTTGCTTGTTTCTTTAGTTTATGGTTTAGTTAATGGGGGGGGGGGGGGCTGCTTGGTGGTGTTATTTTACTTTGATCGTAGTTTTAGAGGGGCCGGGGAATAGTTTAGTTGGAGGAAGACCTGGGCAATACTGTAGTCCAACTGTGGCTGCCCCAGGTTTCCTCCCATTTACCTTTTTGCTTTTGCAGCCTCCTGCTTGAGTTAAGTTGTGGGATTGGTTTCAATAAATTACATTATGGTTTAAATGACGATTCTTGGTTTTATTGTGGTTCATTTTTGTGTTTACTGACCGGCTAACGAGCCTGGTATGGTCGGCCGTAACAACCTATTGCAATGCTCCAAAGGATCAGCAGGTGGAAACGTGTCCATGTCTCAGGGCCAGAGGCTCAGCATGTATGAGTGTACAGTATGTAAGAGGAAAGCCGCTATGCAAAATCATCCCCCAGATCAAGATCTAAATCTGTTAAGCGCTGACATTTAATACACTAGCTCATTATATTATGTGAGCGCCAGACTTTTATTACTTGATCCTACAAGCTTATGGTATTGAAGTCTTTATTTTGAGTATCTTTGTGTTCCTGTACTTCTACCTTTTGTGGAAAGATTTGTTGTTCCAGCATCGACATCTTTAACTGGCGATGATGTTTTTGGATTAGGGTAAGAATAATTGATATTAGTTACGTAGAGTGAACATTTGTTTCATCTTTCTCACTGCACATATTAAGTACACGTGTAACTAAATTACATCTTACAAAATCCAAACTGCATCATTGGTCCATATTGAGACATTAACAGGCCAATAGGGTAGTGTGAGTAAGAAAAAAAGTATATATATACATATATATATATATATATATACAGTATCTCACAAAAGTGAGTACACCCCTCACATTTCTTCACATTTTTATATATATATCTTTCCATGCGACAACACTGAATAAATGACACTTTGATACAATGTAAATAGTCAGTATACAGCTTATATAACAGTGTAAATATACTGTCCCCTCAAAATAACTCGACACACAGCCATTAATGTCTAAATGTGGCAACAAAAGTGAGTACACCCCTTAGAAAAGATGTCCAAATTGGGCCCAAAGTGTCAATATTTTGTTTTGCCATCATTATTTTCTAGCACTGCCTTAACCCTCTTGGGCATGTAGTTCACTAGAGCTTCACAGGTTGCCACTGGAACCCTCTTCTACCCATTCATGACGACATCAAGGAGCTGGTGGATATTAGAGTCCTTGCGCTCCTCCATCTCCCGTTTGAGGATGCCCCAAAGATGCTCAATAGGGTTTAAGACTGGAGACATGCTTGGCCAGTCCATAACCTTTACCCTCAGCTTCTTTAGCAAGCCAGTGGTCGTTCGGAGGGTGTGTTTGGGGTGTATCATGTTGCAGTACTGCCCTGCGGCCCAGTTTATGAAGGGAGGGGATCATGCTCTGCTTCAGTATGTCACAGTACATGTTAGAATTCAATGAACTGTAGATCCCCAGTGCTGGCAGCACTCATGCAGCCCCAGACCATGACACTCCAACCACCATGCTTGACTATAGGCAAGACACACTTGTCTTTGTACTCCTCACCTGGTTGCCGCTCCACACTCTTAACACCATCTGAACCAAATAAATGTATCTTGGTCTCATCAGACCACAGGACATGGTTGCAGTAATCCATGTCCGTAGTCTGTTTGTCTTCAGCAAACTTTTTGTGGGGTTTCTTGTGCATCATCTTTAGAATAGGCTTCCTTCTGGGATGACAGCCATGTAGACCAGTATGATGCAGAGTGCGGCGTATGGTCTGAGCACTGACAGGTTGACCCCCCCCTTCAAGCCCTTCAGCAATGCTGGCAGCACTCATACGTCTATTTTCCAAAGCCAACCTCTGTGTACGACGCTGACCACGTGCACTCAACCTTCGTAAACTGGGCCGCAGGGTGGTATTGCAACATGATAACGACCCCAAACACACCTCCAAGACGACCAGTGGCTTGCTAAAAAAGCTGAGGGTAAAGGTTATGGCCTGGCCAAACATGTCTCCAGACCTAAACCCTATTGAGCATCTTTGGGGCATCCTCAAACAGAAGGTGGAGGAGCGCAAGGTCTTTAATATCCACCAGCTCTGTGATGCTGTCATAAATGGGTGGAAGAGGGTTCCAGTTGCAACCTGTGAAGCTCTAGTGAACTACATGCCCAAGAGGGTTAAGGCAGTGCTAGAAAATAATGATGGCAAAGCAAAATATTGACACTTTGGGCCCAATTTGTAAAAATATTCTAAGGGGTGTACTCACTTTTGTTGCCAGCAGTATAGACATTAATGGCTGTGTGTCGAGTTATTTTGAGGGGACAGTAAATTTACACTGTTATACAAGCTGTACACTGACTACTTTACATTGTATCAAAGTGTCATTTCTTCAGTGTTGTCCCATGGAAAGATATAAATATAAATGTGAATAAATGTGAGGGGTGTACTCACTTTTGTGATATACTGTATATATATATGTATATATATATATATATATATGTATATATGTATGTATATATATATATATGTATATATATATATATATATATATATATATATATATATATATATATATATATATATATATATATATATATATATATGTATGTATATATATATATATATGTATATATGTATATATATATGTGTATATATATATATATATATATATATATGTATGTATGTATATATATATATATATATATATGTATATATATATATATATAAGTGTCAAGCAATGAGCAACTATGAGGATCAAAACAAAAATTTCAGATGTTAGATAAGTCATGTAAATCATGATTCTGACAGTCCACACTGTTTCAGCAATTTTTTAATGTCATGTAATAATACCTTTGAACAGGCCTTTAAGAGATGTCGCTTGGTATGATTTCTCGATGGGAACAAACAGTGAAATTCAGTGTCTAATTCTGAATCTGTTCTGTGCAGCATTGCATCTGTTCCTGTCTCCAGAAGCAATCGTTTCTGTCAAAGGAAAGATTGATGGCAGCAATATTGCCAGCCAATCAGTCTAGTGTCTCATAAATAATTGTCTTGTTCATGAAACTGCTTATTAGGAGTGTGTGGAGCAGTAGAATCTCAACAACTTACGTAATAAAATATAATTGTATTATAATTATAATACCTCTACACTTAAGAGGGCTGTACGCTTATTTTTTTAGGTGGTAGCACTGGTGCTAGCAAGCAAAAATAATCAGTAGCACAAAAATAAATTCAGTAGCACACAAAGTATGATCGAAAACTTGCATAACCTTAACCCATGCATTTCGCTCTAATGACATGTTAGCCTGTCATCTTGATTTCATTTGAAATTCTCAATTAATATCATATCCTAGTGTGTGCAGAAATAATTGTAGAAAAATGAATAGGGTGCACTGATTGTAATTTAGACAAAAAAATCTAACCTGCCAATTGTAATTTTTTGCTGATTCAGAATAATTTCTCCCCATGAAATTAATATCTATATATTTTTTGTAAATTTTTGGTAAATGTCTTTCTGTTAATTAAAACCAAACTTTAAAACATTAAACATAGCCTATTAAATAAATAAGTATACATATTGGTACAATTTAGGATAAATTAAATAGGTTGTTGTGAATGTGTTGGAAGTTCTTCTTCAGTGGCTTATTTCAAACTTTGTTTTTAGACTACTGTTGACTTTTCTCTGCAGCTGAATGAGTTGCCTTTCTAGCTAGCGCACTGCAGGGCTTCAAAATAAAAGTCAACTCACGTTTGGCTATTAACAGGCTTTTAATGTGAAGGCGCACAGGAAATGTTCTGTTTGCACACGCGCTAACTTAACTGCGGGAATCTCCTTCCGGTTATTACAGTTGGTGAAGTGTATTAGACGCTGGAATCGCCGCACAAGTACAGGTCCGGAGCACACATCTTTCACCAGCCAAAGTGGAGGGTGGACTCAATAACTTACTTGCCTTAGACCGCATTTGGAGAGTGTTAATGTCGACTACTGTTGACTTTAGTGTTGCGCAGTGTTGTGCATCTCTCCTCTGTGTCTCAAAGAGACAGATCTGCTCATTAGCAAGCTGTCGCACTAGTGCTAGTGGACTTGTATTCATCATCGCACGTCATCAATTTCAGTAGCAAATGCGATCAAAACTGTCGCACTGTACAGCCCTGCTTAACAATCGGAGCTTAAACAAATCAATAATGTTCCCTTAAAGTGTTTGTCCTGTCCAAATGGTCTGTGTGCAACTGTGAGGGTAATCAAGATCTCCACCTATATCATGGATTCATTTTATCTCTCCTGGCAGGTACAGTATTTGGAAGGTAGGATTGCAACACTAATGATAGAGGGAGAGGAGCACGATGGAGAAAGCCAGGGATGAACCAGGGGAATGGGGCTGCATGGAGTGAAATATTAGTTCAGGCCATAAGGCTTAAACTAGCCAATTGATGCTCTCCAATGGTAATAAATGATGGAGGGGACGGAGGGAATATCTGAAGGCTGAATGTGGAGGGAAATTGCTAAGATGCTATAAGCCTAAAAACAACACAAATTCATGAGAACCTTTTGAGTTAGTGGTGCAGATTTATAACGGACATCAAATGTGTGACAGGAAATATTGAGCTTCAAGTCAGTGAAGCATCAAAAAGCCATTTAGCTAATAACATAATAAGGTTGAAAATATGACATGCTTTGTTTGAGCAGAATTGTACGTGGTGAAACCAAATAATACATGTTCATAACAAAGTGAATAATTAGGATCAGTGAGTTGAGTAACAAGCGTACATAGGCCTATGTCTTTCCACAAAATGTTTGAGTGAGAGCGTAAAATTAACCCTTACCATTATTTTCGGTCTTATCCCACAATAAAAAAAAGGTTTTGCGAGATCTCGCAAAGGGTACTTTTTTTTCAACTGTCAATGCTCTCAGTGAACTAACGAAAATGTTTGTATTGTTCCCTGGTCATAAGCATGACAAGTTGCAACATTAATTTACGATGGTTTATTATTAATTAAGTATGACGTTTGTTTGGTTATGAAATTCAGTTTCCATTTAAAGGTGCAGTAGATCACACCCACATACCATCAGTTGAGCCTTACGAGAACATTAGGGCGATGTTCTTAATAAAAGGCTGTCGGGTATCAATGTAAACTAGTTGGGACTCATTTTTGTGAGGTGATTGGTGGAGGCACATATCCACATTTTAAAGCAATAATAATTTAAGTTTGGATTGTTTCGGAAGATGCTGTTTTCCCAGGTCAGATATGAACTGCCGGGCTTAATTTTGCTTGGTTAGTTTGGTCAGAATGGTACAATGCAGTACCAAGAGGACTACAATGTGGTGATAATAGTGTTCATTGACTTCTTTATTGGGTAACACAACATGAAAAGTGGCTTGTGTGGAAAATTGTTATGAAACAGTCACTTCATGATGGTTTTCATATACTGGTGTCCTAACCCTCTCAAAAGTGCTAAGAAAATGAAGTCACATGAAGCTAGGTTCAATTCAACACTTGAATGAAGCACACAGGAGTATAGACCATCAGAAACAAACAACTTGTATGAAGCTCAAGCCAGTAGGTTACGTGAGAGTATCTGATAAAGAAATACATGGGGGAAAGAGAGTACACTAGTTCTAAAAACGTCAAGGTTGGTTACAAAAACATAGGATGAGCCGGCCAAAGGATGAGGGTGAGTCGGAATATAACAATGGCTAGAATCATGAGTCAAGGTCAGAGTTAGAGGCTATGTTCAAGGTATAATGAGAATTACAACTAGCAGAGAGATATTTCAAAAAGGTTGTCTTATTTAAAAAAATATAATCTAAGGTTAACTTAACTAAACCATTCCATTCCTCTACCATGTTGGACTTATCCAGTGTGAGGATAAAACAAGCAGCCATTGCCTATATTTAAAGGTAATTTGACCTTTTTCATCAAACATCGAAGACGGACCCAAAAGTGCGGTATTCTTTATCTTCTCCAGTGCCTTCAATACTCTCCAGCCTAGAATGCTGATATATTCTAGCACAGGTTAGACATGATGATGAAATAAGCTTCACCATATCTGAAACTTTTTAAAGACGAAAATGCTGTTTTTTGAGCACCTTAATCCCCTTATCTATCACACTGAGCTAAGGCTAACCTGCCATCTGTACAACAAAGCAACCTATTATCTTAAATGATTGTGAACACCTTTTGACTGGCAATGTATTGTCAGCTGTAGTAGATTGAGTGAAATACTTCCAATTGTGTTCTTCATATATCTGACTTAGAACATGGGAAACGTTGTCTGCATGATGATGAGCACAGTTGGCAGCAGCATGTTGCTGGACTGGCCATCGGGCGTACCGGATCCTCGGCTGTGTGACTCGGCCCGGCCAAGTCACACAGCTGAGGTCCCTTCCCTCTCGGGAGTGCCGTGGACATATAAATGTTCGTGCAGGCTGTCAACGTCACCTGAAAGTTAAATAAAACTTTGTCCCAGGCCATTATGAATGGTTCTAGGCTGGGCCTGGCCCAATCACACACACAGCAGAGGGCCGCCCATTCAGAGGCTGCATTGAATTGTATTATCACGCATTCAACTTCTACTAGGTAATTATGAGCATCTGACGATGGTCAGTTACGTTCACGGACGGCGGATAGGCTTGGGGGGCCCAAGGCAGAGGGGGGCTGCACTAAATACTTATTTTTTATTTTTTTTACTGGCTCAATATAGGCGCCTGATCTTTGAAGGCCCCGAAAAATGTTATTTAGGGGAGAAACAAAACAGATATCAGGGGCCATTCATTCGTCAGTACATTTTTTTTATTTTTTAAATAACATTGTTTGGGGCTACGAAGATCAGGGGCCTATATTGGGTCATTAAAAAATACAAACGAAGGTAAAAAAAAAAAAATCCCGAAGCTGACTGGATTTTATTAAACATGTACATTTCTTCTTTCTGCTTTTTGGTCATTCTGTGTCTATGATTTATTCCAGAAAATAGTACTAAATAGCTTAAATAGGAAACAGTTGATTTAGCCTTAGTTTTCTCCTCAAAGTGCACCAGATTGATGAATTTTACTTTAACATTTAAAAAAATAATCTTCCGGCCCCTAGAAGATCCAGGGTCCACGACACAGTCTCCCAAATTCCTGTGAGAAACACTGTGTGTGTGCATGTTTATTAAGAGTCATTAGACCAGGGGTTGTGTTCAAGTACGCGTAATGATTTGGTCATTCATCAATAGAAACATTGTGTTGTTATCTGGCTCAGAGAAGGACCAGTCACTCATACGTTTTGGACTATAGACAAACATAGCTTTTACATGTTTGTGTTGTAAGACCGCCTCTAAGAGGGCCCATCAGGACTTCCTGTATAGGGGCCCAGAATTTGGTGCAACGCCCCTGCCTCCACATATCGTATAAATAATCATGGTGGGCTGCCATGGCCAAAAATGCCAGGGCCGATTTTTTTGTCCCAGTCCAGCCCTGTGTTCAGCCATCGCATCTAGCCTCCTCACTGCCAGAGAGTCAGTGAGCAATAGCAGAATGTGGATGGTAATGTTACAGCATGCACGAGCCAGTCACCTAGAAACTGAACAAAGTGGCTTACCATCATTAGATACAAAACCTTTCAGTTGCCAAAGTTTACCACTCTCCTGCTATTCCAAACGCATAAGGTTTATAAATAGTCACAATCTCATCCATTATGGTGCAAGCTCCAGTAAGTGCTATCAACTCCACTGCCTGAGCTGAGTTATGATGTAATGAGTGAGCTTCTAATACCCAATCTTGAAATTCACACACATAGTAGCCACCATGTTACACAGAGTCACAGGGTTTGGAACAAGAGCTTTCAACAAATATTCTGCTTCTTTACTTTTTGCATTCTGTTCCAACACTATGAAATTTCCTTTTACTTCCGCCTGCTGTCGTCTATTTACTCCGGTAGGGTGTGTGTGTCTCTGTCTGTGGGTGTGCGTGTGTGAGTGAGCTTGTGAGGCACGAGGGGGGACGAGTGCCCCCCCCCCCCTCGTGCCTCAATGGTTGAAAAAGTGCCCTCAAGATTGGTTAAAACGAGAGGAAATGCCTTATTGACTGCCCTTTTCAGGTGCAAAACATGAGGTGCCCGTCTAGGGTACCCCTTCATACATTAAGTTATGATGATGTGCCCTCTAGAACAAGAAAATTTGATGACGTGCCTTCATGAGTGCCCTTCTGCCCATTTGGTGCCCCCATGGTTGAAAAAGTGTTGCTAAAGTGCCCTCTATGGTAAACATTGAATAATATCAATTAATTTCTGGTATAGGAGATCTCTCTGCTGGTCAAGTGACTGCACTTTACTATTTGTAATGGGGATGGGTAATAGTAAACCTTTAACTGACTAGTCTCATCATGATGGGATTTATAAAAATGATCCATGAGAAGCATGGTGATGACTCCTGTTAACAGCTTCCTTTGTGGGTTGAGAAGTGTGGATATCCTTGAGAATAGCAGAAGTATGTACATGAAATACAGACACTGCAAAAGTAATTGGAAAAATATGAGAAAGTAAGGGGTATAACAAAAATAATGTACAGAAAGGAATGTAGAGAAAGGAATCAGAAAGAAGGGAACATACAACAGAGTAGTGAGCAGACACAAAAGTGTGAGGGGGCTAAAAATAACCTCAGGTATAACATTCCCCTGTCGGCCTATTTTGCACATCATAAGAACCAACAGCCTGCTAGTTCATACCGGAATGTCCAAGAACATTTGGATGCAATCAGTCACCAAGCGTGCAATCATTGTGTATGGCACAGACGACGCCTGTCACTCCAAGACAATGTCGTCCATGCAAAGTCTGAAAGCCTCGGAGAAAAGCAGATGGTAACAGAAAATTTGACTCATCGACCAAGCTCTGCAGGAAGCAAACAGACAGAGAAACAGATGCTGTGGTGGTCCCCCTCAGAGCAAAGGTCGAGCTCTGAGCAGAGAATAATGCAATGTAAAGGCTCTGGATAATGAATGGTGGAATTGTGGAGACCCTGACTATTGAACTGTTACTTCCTGTATCTGAGAGGCTACACAAAGGATGAGGCATGACTGGTGCAAATGCAGAGCAGACTCCAGATTCTGGTTAATGCACGCTCAACACCACACTTGCTGGCTTCACACACACACACACACACCAACACATACTGTATATGTAAAGAAGTAACATAACATGACAAAATAAGTGGATCTGTTTGACTGAAATGACTCTTCAGGTCCCAATATCTAATTTCAGAATGATTCTGGAGCTACGATTTCGGTTATAAAACAAAGTGAATTTCTAATCACCCCTGAAATTGAGTGGTAGATATGTTCATACTTTTGACGCCTCAGAATAAAAAAAGGATTGAGAAAAAAACTATCATCTTTTCCCAATGTTGCCATTTAAATGTGTTAGCAAGAGCAACCTTTGCTTCAGACTTGATTTTGAATGTAAAGAGGAAGGAGTTAAGACATCACACAACACATCACAATTGTATGCAGACATCTGATTTACACTGCACATCCTTAGTTTGTGAAGTAAAGCAGACAGAGTGATTGGGAGTATTGTAATCAATTGTGTGCATTGACTGTAACAGGTGTTATCAGAGTCCTTTGGAAAAAATCTGGGGGCATCTGGTGGACGTTTGAGAGTTGCAGTTGGGAAGCTTGGAACACTTGGCCCAGAAAAAGTGAGCAGGGTGTGATTGTGGCTCCAGGAAAAAAACAGACCCAACTGTGACAATCACCACGTCTCTAGGTCTCTGGTCACCCCCAATGCAAACATACATATGTCCATTTCAGAGTTTTCTTTTGTGGGGAAAAGCACAGTGCATTTACCGAAGGTTTTTTTCTCAGTTAACCAGTGGCTCACCAGATTTACAATTGCTTACAAAGCTCTGGGCTAAATATAAGTATGATCTTAGATTATATAAAGGGGCTGAACCTCTCCGGGAAGCACCAAAAGCACATTCCGTCCATGTGAGGCACAATACCTGCTCAAACCCGGGGCAGTATCAAGATAAAACCAGTTTTTTTTCCAACCTGGGGCCTATTTCAAGTAGCTGGTTTTGAGGCAACCCAGAGTTTGTTCGCTCTGAGTTAGTGGAAACTCTCGGTTTTCCGTTTCAAGAAGCAGGTTCAGCGCAACCGAGAGTCAGTTACTGCGGCAACATACGCCGTGGGTCTAACCTGCTGGATAGGTGGTTAGACCTACCCTGAGTTTGTTTTCACTTTACGCTGCAGCTCCGACTGAAGAAAGTGTCACTGTCACAACGCAACCCTGTACAGTTTAAAGCAAAATCACTCCATAGAAATCTCCATCGGGATGTTTTTATCATTTCCTGATGATTTTACGTTTGATCGATCATTTGATCAGTAGGCCTATATACTAGCCTTGTTCTCAGCCCTCGTTCGTTCATATGCGGCCACCTTACACATCGTGAACATGCTTTACATTCAGATTAATAAACCTATTGTATTGTATGTATCTCGTTATTTATTTTTTATCATTATCAGTAGTTTTTTAACATCTGTGCCACTGAACATAGGCTATTTATGTCAGGTTGAAATGTAATTCTGCGGCTGCACCCGATCGTTATTGTTCACTTGTGTCATCCCAAAGTCACAGACAAGCCTCGTTAAATAGCCCAATATGAATATAGAAATAATATAATAATTTAAACTGTGATCACTAGAGGACAAGGGATCTGGTAATAAAACAATCAGGATCTACAATGGAAACTGTCACCTTATGTGTCAAACGTTAATATCTTTCACTCCCCATTTAAAAGAAGCGACAGTGTTTACTGCACAGTAGGCCTATTATAGCTTGCCTACATAATAGGCTACAGCGAATATAAAACACTGTCAGCAGTGCTGTGCAGCGGCAGCTTGATAATTTTGTTGCTGCTGATATGCGTAACTTAATTCTTAAAATAGACTTGCTTCTCATACGGAAGCAATGATGCTCTTGACAAAAAACGTTTGCACCGTTTTTTTCTGAATTGCCGAAGTGATTAGATCAGAGTTATGAGACTATCCCCGTTCATTCTTCTCCATAAGCTCATAAGTTAATATTTCTTACTCTAGTGGGAGGAGCGGAGAAGTTTTTTTTTTCTTTTTTGAGAAGTGGAGAAGTGGGAGGATTTGTTTCTTCTGTTTCCATGGTGAATCATGTTTTCAGCGATCCATTGACGATGGCTTTTATGCACACGCTCCACCCAGAGTGAACACGCTCAGAGTTGATTAACCCAACGCTGATCCACTGTTCTGAAACCGAAAACCCAGAGTTTCTCGTCAACCCTGCGCTCTGAGTTGACCAACTCAGAGCGCAGGATTAAACCCAGAGTATGTAAAACCAGCTACCTGAAATAGGCCCCTGGTAAAAAAAAAAAAAACCTGAGTCATCATGTGGTTCTCAGTAGTTGATTTGCTCAATGCATTTACCTATACTCTCTCAGTATTGGTTTGTTTTTATACAGTTCAGGGCAAATCAATTCCATTTACACGCATGCCCCGAGGTTGTGTGAAGTCCCCTGCGGTCTATTTTTAGGTATTGAATGCAAGCTTCCAGTAGGGAGGCTGCTGATACAGTATTTTGATGATTGTATGATCTGTTCAGATCTACATAGCTTTAAAACATTAAGCCCGACAGCAACAGACGATCTGACATGGACAAATACGCTGACACAGCATTTATTTAGCTGAATCAGACTCTACTATTATACACCTATGCTGGGACAAACAGATCAAAACAAACTGACAATTTAATCTAGAGATGAGAAGGGCATTTTGTGTCATCATTTAATGTGCATTTTTTCAAGATAATCTCTCTGCACAATGAGCTGAATTGAATGCCTTCACGAAAGCTTTACATTGTACTTTCCCTCCTGACAACATGTATACATTTGATCCAAGAGAATTTTTAACATCAACAGTTAAGCCAATTTCATATTGACATTTTTTTTGACCATTTTACCTCCCTGCAGTGACATCTGTCTGGAATTGTGAAGCTCACATTGAGGACACAGATTCATTTTCAACAGGTAATTCCTCGAGCAGATGCAGCAGCAGAGGGACACAACAAACCAACATAATCCAAATGTCACAGCTGATTGATACTTCTTTTTCCTCTCTCACTGATTTAGCATCAGGCACAGAGCCATACTGTCAAAATGGAGATAGCAAGGGCTGGATGTACTGCACAAATGTAAATAATGTGTGTCAGTCCGAGGGTGGACATGCCTGCCTGCCTAAATGTTTTTTTTCTTTTTATGTAAATAGGAATGGACAATGTCACAATGGTGGATGCAGTAAGTCAACACTGATTGACCATAGGCTTCACAAGTTACTTTCAAAACATATTGTTCAAAATGTTTTATTCCCCTAAAAAACAAGCATCATGATACCCTAGCGACAAAATGAGTGGAGCAAAATGGATGTCATTGAACTAAACTAGGTGAATGAAACAAACGTCTTGTGATTGTTGACATATTAAGTTTTCCCTATGGGTAAAGAAAATGCCTCCATAGTGGCAAAGGTGTGTGTGAGAGAAATCCCACAAACAGAGAGTTCTGTCCAAGAAGTTGGCCTACATTGTCCAATAGGTGTTCAATTGTGTGACTGTAAAGGCTTTAGCATGGGATTCACATGACGTTCATACTCAACAAACCATTTAGACTTGTGCACTATGGGTGGGCGGATGGGGGGATTGTAATTCTAGAAGAGACGATTCCCATTAGGATTGAAATGTTTCAAAGGTGATCATTAAGAACAACTTTGTTTTGATTTGCAGTGACTCTTCCTTATAAAGGGACAAGTGGACCCAAACCATGCGAGCAAAATACCCCACCCTCTGACCTCCCACATCATGACAGAGCCTGTACCTGTGTTCTTGCCCACTTTTCGATAATATGATTTGTACCACTGAACCCTCAAATGTGCATTATTTTTCGTAGTGAGTGGATTGTGCACCACAGCTTTCTTATGCACTATAATACCCATATACTATCACTCTCCCTTTGAGCTTTTTATTGTTCTTCATTGAATTTTTGTTGCGCTACACTGAAATCTGCGACCAATACGAATATGTGACCATGGAGCCTGCATGCGCATGTCGAAAATCGGACTGAGTGTGCGACCAGACCAAAGGCATTAATAAAAATTATATAAAAACAGCTTTCTTTGCACTGATGGTCTCGTTTGCTGTTTAAAGTCATTTATGATCATCAGAGGAAAAATGAGACCGTTTTAAAGATGTTTAAAAGTTCCTCGTAGCCGCTTTAAACCTTCGGTCTTGCCAATTGGGCCACTCATTATTTTTAATTGGATGGTAACTGCAAATTGTACCAGGCAGTGAACCTGCGTGGAAGCATCTGCATTTGTTATGTTTCTCCACTCATTAACTCAAGTTGTTTTCCTGTAATGTATTACTCATCTTTATTTCAGAACAAGGAATCATGACAGTATTTTTTTAAGAGCTGAGTAGTTGAAATGTTGGTTTCTGACATTTAATTTTATATTGAGAAAATCATATTTATCTTTGAGATTTAAGATGGTTGTTCTTTTAAAAAAACACTACAGTGATTGCACAGTATAGCAACTTGAAAGTACAGTGGCCTTGTAATTTGGCCCCTGCTACAATGCCACAGTCCTTTAGATATAGACAAATTGATCTTAGGTATGATGGGATTTAAGAATTACCGTGTAAAAAAGTCGGACAGGAAACAGGCACTGCTCAGGGAAACTGTGGTCATTTCACACACACACACACACAAACACACACACACACACACACACAAACAGCAACCCTGCAACTTTATAATGCTGACACTTCCAAACTGTAATTAGCTTCTGAACCCCCTCAGCACTTGTTAGTAAATGTTAATAACAGGACAGCTGCACACACTTGCAGATATACTTAGACAATTTAAACTTAAAAACTTTTTTTCTAAAGGCTTGAGACCTTGACTCCATTGACATGGCCTGTCAGATGAATGAGGACACAGAACAGGCCGATATTACCAACAGCTATGTCTGCCATTTCAATCAGAAGATTTAGATTCAGAAGAAGGGTAATATTTGCCTGAATCTAGACTACATCTTATTTTAGGATTCCACCACAATCAAACTGGTTTGTTGCTGTTTTCGTGTTTCTGCCATTTGCGAGAGCAATTGACCCATCAGAGTTTGGAAGACAGGATTGTAAATGGGCACCCCATCTTCCTTCATAGCGGGGTTCCTGGCTGGCTGACACAAGTTTTTCAGGGTCCACATACAAAAATAACAACTCTAACAACTGTTGCCTGCCCCCACACTAGTAGGGAGGACGGGAGAATGTGAGACATCGGGTAATGTGAGACACCCCCTGTATTTAGGCAATGGAACACATTTTTGGTCATGTGAGATATATGTTCTCTAGCCCCTCTCATTGTCCCTTGGCCATGAAAGAGAGGACCTCATGGAGCTGTTGTAAGCATGTTGTGCCAAAGCAAATTGATTCAGGTAGAAAAACTTCTGTCATACATGATGATGAACTACCTACATATGAAACCATGTGATAATGATAACTGAAGATTAGCCTGAATTTCTGAGAGAGGTAGTTTTTTCTCAAATTGTGGCAGTGGGGTAAAGTGAAACAGATGCTGTGGGGTAAAGTGAGACAGTGTATGTGCCCTCTTTTAATGAATCCATTATATTTGAGGTAGCAAGGAGACTAGTTTGAATAAGAAAAAAGACAATGTGGGCCAGAGGTGGGGGGTGAATGGTTGAAAGGGTGTCAGCAAGGGCATGGTTTGGCATATATGTATGTGGGGGACAGGAGAGTGACATTTAACATCAATGTACTCTAAGTAATATGTCTTTATTCAATGAATGATCCCAATAAAACAAATGCAGAAAAATATTAATCAAAGATTCAAAAGATGGAGAATGACAGCTGGGTCCTGTGTTCTGAGTCCCAGGCTGTTCTAGCTGGTTCTGATTGTCCTTTGCTCGGACCCCCAGACACTAGCTGGCTCTAAGGGTCCTGTGTTCTGACCCCCAGACTGTGTTTTAATCTAACTGTTTATATCTGTCATTTGAATGTTAACTATTGAATATGAATTATATGTTATATTTGATCAGAGTTACTTTCAAGGGTTTAGCAAAAAGTTTTGCTTAATCGACCAAACCCCATGATTCTGTTACTAGTCCTACATTAGTTTTGGAATATTTGGTTTTCAAGCTAGCTGTCAGGATTCTAACTGTTACAGTTTATTTGTGTTGTTATGGTTGTTTCAGAGTGGAAAAAGTAAGTGGATCAGTTTACCCCCTTGATTTCTCTAGTCTGTCTCAGTTTACAAGTGAGACACAAGACAACTTTTTTTAAAACAATCATATTTTCACTGCCCTTTGTCTTGTATGAATTCTGCTAATGCCAATTTCTAGGAAACATCCTGGATTCATGTGAAATGTGTAAATTTGACTTATAAATCATTTTAGCTCGCTTAAAGGGGAGCAAATGTAAAAAGTGTCTCACATTACCCCGTTCTCCCCCTGCGTCTGCTGTGCCCTATGCCACTGAAAATGACTTGGGTATGATGGCTATGGGGCAAAATAATAAACATAATGATTTCAAGAAGGAAGTGAAACCGTATCCTAAATTGATTATCAGACTAGGATTGTTCTTCAACTTAAGTCTTCTTTGTCACACATAAACAGTGTGCCCAAGCAGTGCCCATTTAGCATCTAGCGCAATGACACCTCTAGCAACAACAAAACAGCATATCATAAAACACTCTTGCACACATTGACAACCTCAGGCTGGATATCAAGCAAGAGGTTGTTTCAAAAGAGCTGGACAATGAGGAGCAGATGCTGTAGTAGAGGAAGGATGTCTAAGGCAAAGAAGCATTGGCCACAGTCAACTCCATAAAATTGAGTGGCAACTCGGAATATGATGTCACCATCCTCTCTGACCCTTTGATAGGGGGCTTCAAAAAAATCCAAGCTAATCATCTAGTCTTGCTGGAAAAGTGACAAGGCATCTTTCAGAATGACAGTTGGCATGGAGGTACAGCAACTGATTCCCATGGGCAACAGTCAGGCTGTCCAACCTTAAAAAAAAAAAAAAAAAACATCAGAAGGAGAAAAATTATCTGGGGCCGTATTCACAAAACATTTTATCTTAGCACTAAGAGTACTCCTAAGGAGCACTAAAAGTTCTTAGTAAGGAGTCATTTCTTAAAACCTTTTCACAAAGCTGATAAGACCAACTTTTACTAAGGAATGGGAGGGACTCCTAAGCTAAGACTAGAGGGCGGTGTTGACCCTGTTGCTATGGATGATATCATGTTCATACCTTCTATGCCCACAGTGATTGGCTGAGAGGGAATGAGAGCTAAGAGTGAATTTATAATAGAAACACTGTGGGAGATATCCATATTGTTTCGCTGTATTAAAGTAAAGAGTTTTTATATACAATTAATGACAAGTGACACTGATTTAACATGAAACCAAGATAGGCCTACTGCAGGGTTTCCCACACATTCTTTCACAATTAGCCTACAATAGCGCCACATAGGTCTATTCATTTTAAATTTTACAATGATTTGAATGGGAAAAAATATCCTCATTGAAGAGCTGCACGCCATGCACTCTCACTGTATTTCTCTCAACGGCGGACTATGCAGCAATAGTCAGACAGCGACAAACCGGGAAATTCACCATTTAGAAACAACAGCTGGCAAAATCGTAAAGTGCATGCGGAAGGAAAAAGGCGAGACGCGCAACTATACAGTAGCGGACCGCTGGAACGGAGGAGATGCTGCGAAGCGCCACATATAGGCCTCTAGTAGGAAATTAAACCCAAATGTGACACCAACAGTAACTTTCAGTGCATCGTAAACCCAAAGCAACTGGAGGAAAAGGAACTTAATAAATATTTTATTATATACATTTAATAAATATAAATGTGTCTATACTTTCTAAATATAGCTTTACTAAGATCATTAACCCCTTACAGCTATCCAAAACACCATCAAATGATTGTCTGTGATTTACTCTTAGTGAATTAGGAGTCCTCCTAGCTTTTCATAGATTTAGGAGCTAGTTTTAGCGCTAAAATGCTTTGTGAATTACACTTATTTAAAAAAGTTAGGAGTCCTAAAATTAGGAGTGAAACGCCCCTTATTTTTGAGAGTTACTCCTAAACTCTTAGCCTTAAAATGTTTTGTGAATACGGCCCCTGAATGTTAAAGTGACAGGAAAAGTGTGTATGAGTGGAAATCCGTCCGTGTCTCGTCTGCTGACTGGTCACTTTTAGTCCGGGGGCAGCTGACACAAACACACACATCCAGTAGGCTACATGAGCACCACCAGTCCATCACCCCCGCATACACTCTGCTATCATGCTGACAATAGGAAAACTGTAGATAGCCTCTGAACTACTTCTAACACTTTCAAATTAGCAACATGACGGCTGCAGCACACTTAACCAACTGCTATTCAGGCAGGGGCAACATATCATATCTACTAGGCCTATATGGAGCTGACATGGAGCGGTGAGTATTTTTGATTAATTTTTAATTTCAATTACTTACAGATATAGAGACTAATGTGTCAATATGCTGTTGAGTTTTTTTATGCCTGCATGTGTGTCAGTCCTTTCATCAAAAGGGCACAGTTGTATGTAGGCAAATGTTAAGCACGGGTTGCTAACCACTTACAGTAAATGGGAAAGCAGACTCGATGCCCACAGCCCAAGAATAATTCAGCTCTTCCATTCCCTCTTCTACATTGAACGACCTTGGGGTTCTATCAGTGTGTTATGTTTCAAAGGAATTATTCAATACATTTCAAATTGTATCTAAGTATAATTTTACAGCTTATACATGAGTTTTGCTATTTATTTCCATGTATGGCTCCCATTTGTCTGACAGGTATTAACTCTACTTTTTACTTTTCAGATTAAGATAATACATAGCAATAAAATGATCTGATAATAAAATATGCTGTTTATATATTACTGTAAACATTGAAATGGTATATCATTGAAATTGCCTCTCCATCTACCAACTACAATATTAAAATGATGCTTATATGCATCAGCCATTTACCTATTCAATAAAAAACATGTAGTATAATGTTTACTGCACTGAGGTTTTGGTGTGTGTGTGTGTGTGTGTGTGTGTGTGTGTGTTAATCATTCAGTAATTATCTTTATTATAGCTGTAATTTTGAGCATGCATCCATTTTCACTTGTAATAGGGTTTTGTCATGGTGTGGTAGGCTATATTTGTTGGAATAACCTAGTTTTGTGACATTTTGGGAAATCTGCTTTTAGGCCTTCTTGCTTTCTTGTTGAGAATTAAATGAGAAGATTGATCACTTTCATGTCTGTACACTGTATGGTAAATATGAAGCTGCAGCCTACTGCCAGTCAGCTTAGCCTAAAGACTGGTAAAAGGAGGAACTTTTCTGTCATTGATAAGCATTATAGGAAGCATACTGCAGATCAGTGTATCTCGGTGGTTACTGCACATGCCATGTTACTGCAATGTTGAGGTTTTTGATTCCAGTTGGTGACTTCTAATGCATGTCAGACCCCCATTCATCCTGTCTACCTCTGAGCTTTCATACTCTCCAATAAAGATGAAAATGTTCCTTATAAATGTATAATTCAACACTAGCAAAGTATGTAATGGGAAATGAAAAAAATGTATGAAAAAAATTGGGGCTAAAGAGAAATTGCAGTGGAAATGTACTGATCTCTGTACAATGAATGTCTTTCTCGTTTAACTTATGAGCCCTCTTGTTCAAATTCTCACTTCTCCTGTAGCCAATATATCTCACTTTTATCTTCTTGATACACTTTCCTCTCTTCATCTATTTCCTCTCCCACCCACACACCTGTTATGTTACTTGGATGGTTAATGTGATTTATATGACATCATCTCCTGTATTGAGTTTTTTTTTATTGTGTCTTTTAAACTCGAAGGGGGACGAGAAAGAGAAAGATGGATTAGGTGCAGTGAGAACTCATCTGTATACTACAGCAGTTGGCATAGCAACTGCCGTCCCACTGTATTATTCCTCTTTGTAATCTGTTATTCACTTTGTCCGTTTCTCACACCACACAACTGGCGTATGCTGCAGGGCAGGGCTGTGGCCTAATCTTTACTTTCAATGGGCCGGTCATTCATCCTCTCTCTCTCACTTCCTTCATGCTTTCATTGCTCCAAACACCCCATCTTCCTCTGCTGCCCCTTTAACCTCTTTTGACAATATTAAGACTTGTGTCAGTCAGATACCCAGTGCAGCAAACCACCATTCCTATTTTCTGTCAGTCCTAATGTTCCCCTGGGCCTCAGGCAGACCCATTTTTTCCATTTTCTGTGCCTCATTGTATTGTATTGTGATCTTGAAATCTCTCTCTCTCTCTCTCCAGTGTCTTACTGGCAGAGCCCCTGTGAAGTAACCGCTGCCAGCACATTACAGTTGAGCCCAGGTGATTATTTTTTTACATAATTTAGTTGAGTTTTGGCAGTTTGAGCAGACAAGAAGCGACAACACAAATGGGAGGAATACACTATATGCCTGAGAAAACCACATGGGCTAACCCTGCACCACCACACAGTCATTCGTGTTTTTAAACTGATCAGCTGCATTCATTGCTTAAGGGATGCAGCCAAATAAAATTATATTTATTGATAATAATTTAAGAAAAGGCCTTTTCATGCCCAATATACCGTCTTTAAATGGACTAGTTTTTAATGAAAAAAAGTTTGAAAACTTCACAATCTGATTATTTAACACATAGAAATGTTGTACATCTTCATTTAGTCAAGCCTGAGCCAGAATATTTGACTCTAACATTGCTTGAAAGACAAATGATTCATTCATTAGCAAAAGGTTGACGATTAATATTTTGCCAAATTAACTAAGAAATTAATCAACTATTCATTTGCGCATCCTAACATTATCCATCAAAACGACATGGTTTAACTTGCCAAAAAACAGTCAAATGTTAATCTTAAACCACATAGCCCCCCCTTTAACAGTTTAACAAATAACAAAATATTAATAATGCAGATACAAATGCATACTTTCCATCTAACTTCCTTCACTTTATTTATGTCCCATTGTCAGCAGTTAGATATGTGAGGGTGCAGACCTGACCTTTGACCTTTCCCCCAGGCCTTGCTATGAAGAATGTACTGCTTGTTGAACCAACTATCCATCACTGAACCATCAAGAAGCTGCCCAGGGCAGGCAACACATCACTCTGTTTATTCCCATCTCCTGAGGTAGAAAATAATGTGTTGTTTAAATTCAAAGGGAGCACGTGTGCAGCATTTAGAACAAAAACAAAAAACATGGTATAGGCTAAAGCAGGACAAATATTTTGTACCCCCTTAGACCACTGTTTGTCTTCCATCCCTTGGCTGGTGTTGTATACATGCAGCATGATAACAGCCTCCTTGTTATCATGCTGCACACGATATGTCTTGCTTTATTGATGTCTGTATGTCAGCTTGCATATTCGCACCGCACGACAGATTGGCCTGATGTTATAATGAAACCTTCTAATCCGCTCCCACACAGTACCTCGTCAGAGCTCATCCGATTAAGGATGCACATTACGCACACATAGAACATAATATTAAACCGATTAGGCCAGGTAGAATGGTCTTATTATGTAGGATTATGCTATAGACTATGTAGAATTAGAATTTAGCCTAAATTGATCAGTCTGCTGAATGAAATCAGAGAAAGCCTAAATACACACGGTGGTTACTTCAATCTCTTTAAAATTAAGCACCAGAATGTGAGTGTTATACATCTAATATCAAATTCAATACAACTTTATTTACCAATGTGCTGTTCACTAGATAAACAGATACTCATCACAGTTGGAGGCTAATACATTGTATGATAATAGGGTATATTATAATATTTGTACCCCAAGGAGGCTTTCTGTAGCCTGGCACCGCCCACCTACCTACTTCCGCTCAATTTTCATTTAAGGTTTCTGTGTTATTAAATGTAATCCTCAATTTCCTTTATGCGGAAAGGCGCGAAAGTTTTTGAAATTCTATTCACATTTGTTAGCTATTTAACTGTTAAACATAGGATATTATTCCATCTCACTGCCTGCTTTGTTCTTTCTTTCTTTCTTTCTTTTCCTTTTATTTTTTATTTTTTTTGACGGGCGTAAAAGGTGTCATAACCGGCCACATTTGGCCACACAGTCTTTATTATAGAGGGAGACTACAAATGCTGGTTTATTTTCTGAGGCTGGAGTAAAAAATTAAAAAATAAAAATAACCGGCGTAGGCTACAATAAATTGACATTTGTTTGGCAGCTACATCACACAAATCCTGCTACCTGTTTTCAAAGCTTATTTCGCCTCTCTTGATTCCGTCCAATGGGAATGAGCGGCGGGACTGGAGGCGGAGAGAGAGGCAGATAAGTTGGAGGAGAGAGTGAGAGACGGATCCGAGGAGACGGAGCTGTATAGATGGAGTGGAAGTCGGTGGAGTCACACATTAAATCACAGCTTTCACTGTTCATCTGAGGACTCTTTCGTTTCGCGTTTCACATCATTTCCATGTTTTCGCCCGTTTTAGTTGTTGTTGTTTTTTTACGTTGATGCACATTTTTTTTTACGTGCAGCCACAGGTTGGCCGATTTAATCCAACCACCATGGATAAACGCTCTTCATCTCGACTCGACTGCGCCTGACTGGACTGACATGGGCACCGCGATGGACGGATCACTGATGAGTGATACAAAAACAAACTGATCACAAGCTCAAGTGAGCGGAGACGGAGGTAGAATCTGTGGAAAAGCGACGCACAATTTCCAAGACAGGAGGGCGAGGGAACCTGTGGAGGGACCTATATGAACGCAGGCGAAGCGACAAGATGACAGGATGGCCGTGACAACATGAAAAAGAAGAAGAGTGGTGGTCTCTTTTCATCCAGCCAGTGAAAACAACTCACCTGGGGGACAGGCACTGAGAGAGAAGAGGCAGGAGGTAAGTAGAGAAACAAGGAAAGGGAGGAGGGGGACGTGAAGGTGTCGGGTTATATATCATTCTGAGAGAAAATTATTGGTTTGGATCAAAAATAAATGTACCTAATGCATACCACTTATGGGAATACACACACAGTCACAGTACTTCTCCAGCTATATGAACATTGACTGCTGTTGAATCATCATCGTGATCTCATTTCAATAGTGTTAAGCCAGAGGATGTGCACCATCCTCCTGGCTAACAACAATGTAACACAGATGACATTTTGTGGCAGATATGGCTTGAAGCACTGTGGGATGTGAGGGAAGGGGAAAACAGAAATGGAGAGAGAGAAAGCACGCAGTTCGAGGGTCTGGCTGGGCAGCTGACTCAAATGTGACTCAGAGAATAACATATTCCCCAATTATGGCTACTTTTCTTCACTCTGCTGCCCCTATTTGTCACACATCGTGGGCTTTTGGAGTTCAGTAACTAACCTCTATCCATCACAAAACTCGCCCACTCCTCCCTACAGCCACACTCCCTCCCTTCATCCCTCTCTACGTATGTCCTGTCTTCATTTCTGCCTCCATGATAAATACTCTGTATTCTCAGTAAATGTTTTCCTTTTGTGCATTTACAGTTCTTCTCTTTCTTTATGTTGTGTCTATAGACGGGCGCGTGGCCACAGCGGTGACCATGGAGCCTACCCCCTCTCTGAGCTTGTCTCTGCTGGGAGGGAGCGAGGATGAAGACCAACGCTTCCTCCTTCCCCTGGGCGGTATATCCCACCCTTCCACCACTGGCAGCCAGCCAGGATCAAACCATTCCAACCACATGGGAGGATCCAGCCTAGACCGTTTGAATGGCAGCACGCCGTCCCCGTCCCTTGCCACGCCCAACTTGCCTCCAACATCGCTCCCCAAGTTGCCCCTGTCCACCTCCGGGGCCCAGCCACTGCCCCCGTCCATTCCCAACGCCCTGCACCCCACCAGCACTCCACTGTCCTCCTGCCTGGGCTCACAGCACAGCCTGAGCGGGGACAACTCGCCCGTCTACAATGCCCTCTTTTACTCTTCCCACTCACCCTCCATGGAGCGGGACAGGGACAGAGAGCGCGACAGAGACCGGGAGAGAGAGAGGGGCTGCAAGCACAGACAGGCCAGCCCTCTGGTCCACCGTAGGGACAGTAACCCCTTCACAGAGATCGCCATGAGCTCCTGTAAGTACACAGGCGGGGTCATGAAGCCCCTGAGCCGCCTTAGCGCCTCCCGCAGGAACCTCATAGAATCAGAAAGCAGCAGCGAAACCAAAGAGGCTGGCGTTTCAGCTGTTGCCGGGGCAACAGTCGGAGGGGGCCACGACCGGCAGAGAGAACCACCTCCCACCTATTCAGTGGCCCAGTCCTCTGCCAATCAGCCCCTCATCCAGAGCCCTCCAGAGATTGTCATTTCATCCAAAGAAGACTTGCCGTACCCCATAGGAGGGTATGACATCACCGACTCCACATCCAACCAGATGTCCATTTACCACCAGAACCACACACTGGTGGAGAACAGGCGGGTGGAGCCACGGAGGGCCAGCAGGCAGGCGGGAGCAGCAGTGGTGGGCACCGGGGCCAGGGGCAGCACCTCTAAGGCCTCAAAACGGAAGAACCAAAACATTGGCTATAAACTGGGGCATCGCAGGGCACTCTTCGAGAAGAGGAAGAGGCTGAGTGACTATGCCCTCATCTTCGGGATGTTTGGCATCGTCGTCATGGTGATTGAGACAGAGCTGTCGTGGGGCGTTTACACTAAGGTGAGGATACAGACCAGTGATACTTAAAAGGTGCATACACAGAAATCTATTTACTGGTTAGGTTATGGTTTGTAAGACTACAGTTAGTAATGTCTTCTCTGGCTCTGGAGGAGCTTTGTCAAGTGTGAGAAAAATACACTGTTGATGTCAAAGTCATGTCATCAGGGTTTTTATTGGCTTGGGCTAGGGGCTACAACTTTATACAGGAAAGGGTCTGGAGTGTGAAAGACATGGTGATATCAAAGGGAGGAGTTCATGGGAAGTTCAGGATCCAGTGTTTTTGGGAATTGTGACTCTAACTCAGTGCTTCTCAAATGGTGGGGCGCGGGCTGCCTTGATTTCAAACTGACCAAAAAAAAAAAATTATTTTTATTTTTTTTATTTTTTTGTGCTAGCAAGCGCGATGTGTGCTTGTGTATGGTCCTATCCACGCGAAAGGCCGCAATTTGCAGTAAATAAATGTCCACGTGTCTCCAAGTGTCTCTGTAGGCTATTTAAAAAGAAATCAAGCAAGTAGACTAATAATAACATTAATGAATTATTGGTATCGCATCACAGAAGGCCTATTGGCCTATAATGATTAAAAAAAACACCACCGTAACTATGTTTACAGTTTTAAAATGTTTTGAATGAAATGCAAACCTCAGTGAATAATTTGCTCTTGTTTCTCTGTCCTGAGATTCACACAGACTGAGCAGTCTTGTTTAAATGTTACAAATTGAGCTAATAAACTGAACTTTGAATTTTTTTGCTGCAGGAGTTATCTCAGCTAATTTTTGTTATCTAATTTGATAATAAGGTGATTGTATGCAGAATGCTCATGCCAGAAACTCATACAGTGGTTTTGTTCAGATAAATAAATAAATATTAGCAGGTTCTCAATAGTATTTCAATTTAGGGGGGGGGGTGCGAAAAAAATTCTGTCCCCTAGGGGGGGCATGACAGAAAATAATTGAGAACCACTGCTCTAACTAAAGACGGTCAGGATATCTCAGCCTCTACTGCTACAACTTTGACCATTCTGTCCCCCAACGTTATGCTAGTGCAATAATACAATTGGTAGATTGCTCCTTTCATTAAGACGTTGTACACGTAAAGGTATCCAACAATGTCCACCAATGTCAGCTTGGGTTGTGGTTGTATTGTTTTGCATTGGTACTAAATTGCCTTTATATTGATATTAGCCTTTAAAAGTGACAGGAATTGAAGGGGGTGGAGGGAAGAGAATACTATTGTGACAAGGCTCTCCAACCAGATTGAAACAAGGGATGATCAATTTAAACCCCCAGGTCATCCTTCCACCAGTTCTTATGTTAATCCATGATTGGTACTACCCACCCAGACAGACCAGCACCATGTCCATGTTATTGAAGGGTGTTGTACTCTAATGAGATTTATCAGTAGGAGGCCAGGATCTCATTTGTCTGTGTAATGGGGAGTGTAATAAGCTGAATTGGGTATTGGCTGCTATTGTCTGTTTATTATGGTGTGTGTGTGTGTGTGTGTGTGTGTGTGTGTGTGTGTGTGTGTGTGTGTGTGTGTGTGTGTGTGTGTGTGTGTGTGTGTGTGTGTGTGTGTGTGTGTGTGTGTGTGTGTGTGTGTGTGTGTGTGTGAGAGAGCCAAAGGGTTCCAGTGAGCCTAATTGCATGTGGATGTGCATGTGCTCACCTTCCTGATACAGAGGTAATTCTGCCCCTGTTACGAACCTTCTACAAAGGGTTGGTTTTCTTTAGCTAATGAGTTGGAAACATTACTTCCACTTATGCATCTTATTATTTATGTCTCACTGATCACGTGAAGGAGAGTGTAGGATCATATGAGAGTACAGCTTTACAGTAGCTTATTAGAATAGACCAGTCTGACGTGTCTCTGTCTCCAGTTGATACTGTGTTGATCTCTGTGTTATTGTCACTGCTTGCAAAAAAATACTTGTTCTATTGTGCCGGCTTGTGTCTTTGCTTCTTTTTCTTTTTGCCTCTGTCTCCCAATAATCAGTTTTTTTTTAAATCACTATTATGGAGGCTATATCTTTTTGATAATGAAAATTCTTAGTTTGTATTTTTCTCTCTGTCGACGTGTTCTCTTCCGACCCTCTTCCTGCTCTCTCTCTCGCTGTCTGTCTCTCTTCTATTTCAACTCAGCGCTTCTCTTTTTATCCTTTTTTTCTTTCCTTCTTTCATTTTCCCCCTCACTTCCCTTCACCCACTGCTCCTGTGCTCTTCCAGTGGGTAACAAACTGGGGGAGTGTGATCGTGAGAGAGAGAAGTGGCTGGGCCAGAATGAATGGCTGTAGTTGGCGAGAAAAAAGCTTGCGATAATTAAAAGCCTGACTTAGGTTCCTAAGCCTCAACCAAGGCAGTCCTAATCAGAATAAGGCAGCGTTGCAGATCAATAAGAACTGATGGACAGAGTTGGAATTAGGGCAGGGTGGCCACTGTATTTGCCAGGGCTCAGACCATATCTATGTTCATTGAGATATTTAGTTAAGAACAGATAGTCGGAGTTGAAAATAGTATAGTTTGTTTTTTGCACCTCATAGACTCCTTTCAGAGTTGTACATTTTTGAATTTGGGTTTTAGTTGTAATTTTTTTATACTTTTTTCGTAGTTGTAGATTTGATTCGAATCCAACAGAGAACAGATACAGGAGTTCCATCTTACAGGTCAAGCCCTCTCTTAGATAATAGAAATTGAAGGAAGCCCGCCGGTTGTTGTGAAAAATTAATAGAGATCACAAGGATGAAAGATTGAACGGAAAGGGACGGCAGAGCTAGAAGTGGAGAGGTTCCTGCAGTGCTTCAATCAAGTCTGGGGGGAAGCCCTGAATGATTTCTTCTATTGATTATTGATAATCACCCACGCACACGTGCACTGTCCGTGCCGACACACATATACAAACGCACACCATAAAAATGGATTTTGGTTTTCAGAGGTGCTAGCTTGTTTGCTGTGTATTGACAGCTTTTATTGAGTGATGGTGTGAGAGCTAGTGGGGAAATGGGCTGGGAACAGATCATTTTTCCTTATTGAAAATTAAATAAATACATTTATATACAGTAGGGGAGTGTGGCCTAAGTTGTGCATTTTGGAAGTTGTGTCACCCCTTGTTTCTAGAAAACCGTGGAAGAAATTGGAAATGTGACCACATATTTAAGAAGGGAGACACAAGGAATAAGATATAAGCACATTTAAGCTCAAAAAACTGTGTTTTGCCTTTCAAAGTAAAATTTACATGATCAAGGTTTTTTGATTATTGTGTCTGAACAATTATAGACAAGTTTGAAAACATTTGACACATGTTTTATTGCTTTAGTATGCTACACTTTGAGTCTATAGTTAGCACGATGTAAGCCCTAAATTGCTGCATCATGCTTATTATCCAAATTTCTGGGATTGGGGTGATTTGTGCCAAAGGGCCTGGGGTGAGTTATAAGTAAGTAAGTAAGTAAAATGTATTTATAAAAGCACATTTATGACAGTTTGCACTGTCCAAAGTGCTGTACATAGTGCATTCAGTAGGTAAACAATGAAGATACAATAACAATAACCAAAATAAAAGATGTAAAGCCCATACATCCACATAAACACAGATAGTAGTGCAGAGGTAAGATAGTTAATGGGGAGGAAACACCAGGGTGTACATATGGGTTTTGAGCCTTGATTTAAAGGCAGAAATGTAGAGGGAATCACATTTGTCAGGTGGCAGTTGGTTCCACAAGCACGGAGCAACTAGTGCAAAGTACATTTCTGAGAGTTGTGGCATGGCTGTATACGCTGGTCACCAAAAGAAAGTGATTGTCTACAGTAGCTCAGAAGAGAGTGACATCTCAATTCCACTTAACAACACCACTGATGAGAGTTCAGGGGCCGTATTCACAAAACATTTTAAGGCTAAGAGTAGGTCCTAACGTGCTGATTTAGGAGTAACTCTCAAAAATAAGGGGCGTTTCACTCCTAGTTTTAGGACTCCCAACTTTTTAAGATAAGTGTAATTCACAAAGCATTTTAGCGTTAAAACTAGCTCCTAAATCTATAAAAAGCTAGGAGTCCTCGAGAGGACTCCTAAGTCATTAAGAGTAAATCACAGACAACCATCTGATGGTGTTTTGGAGAGATTTTATGCTAGTGAGCTTTATGAAAGGTACCTTTAATAGCTGTAAGGGTTTAATGATCGTAAAGCTATATTTAGAAAGTATAGACACATTTATATTTATTATATTTATATAAAACATTATTTATTAAGTTCCTGCATTTGCTTTGGGTTTACGATGCACTGAAAGTTACTGTTGGTGTCACGTTTGGGTTTAATTTCCTACTAGAGTAGGCCCATATGTGGCGCTTCGCAGCATCTCCTCCGTTCCACAGATCCGCTACTGTATAGTTGCGCGTCTCGCCTTTTTCCTTCCGCATGTACTTTACGATTTCGTCGGCTGTTGTTTCTGAATTGTGAATTTCCTGGTTTGTCGCTGTCTACTATTGCTGCATAGTCCGCCGTTGAGAAAAATACAGTGAGAGTGCATGGCTTGCAGCTATTCAACGAGGATATTTTTTCCGATTCAAATCATTGTAAAATTTAAAATGAATAGGCCTATGTGGCGCTATTGTAGGTTAATTGTGAACGAATGTGTGGGAAACCCTGCAGTATCTTGGTTTCATGTTAAATCAGTGTCACTTGTCATTAATTGTAGGCTATATAAAAACTATTTACTTTAATACAGCGACACAATATGGATATCACTATGGGCATAGAAGGTATGAACATGACGTCATCCATAGCAACAGGGTCAACCATATGGCAAGCCGTTTTAACATAAATTCAATAGACTGGATGTGTGTTGCAGATATCTGTAATTCAATTTCGCCTAGTCAAAAAGAACATTTCGGATATCCGCAACTACATTCCTCCTATCCACAACTATTATTTTGGATATCCACAACGACATTCCGCCTAGGAGAAATGACGTCATTTTTGCCATTCATGTCTATGGGGTTTCTCATTAGAGATATCTACAATTCAGTTGCGGATATCCACAATGTGAATTACGGATATCTGCAACTGAATTGTAGATATCTATAACTCCAGTTTAAGATATCTACAATTTGATTCTGACTAGTCACAATTCCAGTTAAAGATATCTTTAATTCACCTCAATTCCAGATATCTACAAGTCCCTTTTCAGATATCTTAAATTAAGTTTTGACAAGGCGAAATTAAGTTGTAGATATCTCTAACTGGAGTTAGGACTAGTCGAAATGAAGTTGTAGATATCTCTAACTGGAGTTAGGGATAGTCATAATTTAATTGTAGATATCTATAATCAAGTTAAAGATATCTTGAAATGAGTTTTGATTAGAGATATCTACAAATGTAGATATCTGTAACTTTCATTTCGCCTAGTCAAAAAGTAATTACAGATATCTTGAATTAGAGTTTTGACTAGGCGAAATGACGTCAGCCGGAATTGTCATTAATCAATTTGTTTGACTATCCGGAACTTTTTTCCGACTAGTCGTAATTACATGTTGAATAGTTGGATTTTTCATTCAAGATATCTGTAATGTAGTTGTGACTAGTCGAAACGACAGATAGAGATATCTGTAATTCAGTTTTGACTTGATTATAGATATCTACAATTAAATTATGACTATCCCTAACTCCAGTTAGAGATATCTACAACTTCATTTCGACTAGTCATAACTCCAGTTAGAGATATCTACAACTTAATTTCGCCTAGTCAAAACTTAATTTAAGATATCTGAAAAGGGACTTGTAGATATCTGGAATTGAGGTGAATTAAAGATATCTTTAACTGGAATTGTGACTAGTCAAAACTGAATTACAGATATCTGCAATTGTCATTTAAGATGTGTGACGAGTTGAATGTCGCTTTCCGTGACGTCATTTCAGATATCTCTAATTCAGTTTCGCCTAGTCAAAACTGAATTACAGATATCTCTATCTGTCGTTTCGACTAGTCACAACTACATTACAGATATCTTGAATGAAAAATCCAACTATTCAACATGTAATTACGACTAGTCAGAAAGAAGTTGTGGATATCCGCAATGTTAATTCCGGATAGTCAAACTTAGTTGATAAATGATAATTCGGCTTGCCATACAACCACACCCTCTATTCTTAGCTTAGGAGTCCCTCCCATTCCTTAGTAAAAGTTGGTCTTAGCAGCTTTGTGAATAGGTTTTAAGAAATTACTCCTTACTAAGAACCTTTAGTGCTCCTTAGGAGTACTCTTAGCGCTAAGATAAAATGTTTTGTGAATACGGCCCCTGATGGCCAGAAAGATGATGATGGTGACTTTGTCATTGTGAGCTTTACAGGTAAAACCAGTAGATCTGCTAGGCCTTGTTTAAGAAAATTGTCCTTCAATCTTTGTCAACTATTTACTTTATTTACTTCAAATACACCTTAAATAAGTGATTGTCTAATGGATTTGTCTTGCATTACAGTTTATGAGATATATAGCAATGGCACAATTTACCCCATGATATTCTCTCCAACCGCACAACTTACACCACAGTTGTGCAACAAGACAACTTTTTTTCCGAAAGCTATATTTCTTCAACAGTTTATTCCAGATCAAAAGTTTTTATTGCCAGGGATGCACAACACCCTGAAATATATGTACATATTTGAGTTGGAGACTTTACTGTCAAGGCCTTACTTTAAAGTCACTTTGAGTGAAAAGTTGCACAACTTAGGCCACTCTCCCCTATATTTATATATACTGTACTTATTTGTGTAGTTGTGAGTAGCTGTAAACTAAATGTCATACAGTCAGTGTGTGTGTGTGCTTCTACCAAACCAGCAGAGGTGGAAAGAGTACAAAAATATTCTACTCAAGTAAAAGTATGATTACTTGGATGAAATTTTACTTAAGTAAAAGTAAAAGTACTGGTCTAAAAATCTACTAAAGTAAAAGTAAAAAAGTAGCTGATTTAAAATGTACTTAAAGTACAAGTTACTAGTTACTTTTTAACAGCGGGAGGGGGCAGGGGTCTCTCCAGTGTAGGGCATTATATAGCCTATATATATAGACAAACTACAAACTAGTTTTGTTTAATTAATGCAACACTTTTACAAATTAAAGTGCCCAAATTAAACAAATCATGTCACCACACATGTATGGATGTACACTGTGTCATTATACTTTATAGATAAGCAAATATGGAGCAAATAGTCTGTTAATGTGGGAATTTAACCGGTCTATAGACCTAAACAGACTGCAGCTGCAGTTCTAATAATGTAATTGTGTATAATTGATCTAAACCATGGACATTGCAAGGTTAGGCTGCTCGATTTTGACAAATCATAATCATGATTAACATTGTGTAATCACAATTATTATAGACAATTATTCATTGATTTAAGAACTGCAAAATGCACTTATTTAACATTTGAAACCACGACTTTAAACATAGCCTATCCTAATTGAACTGAAAACAAGGAAAATACAAATAGCCTAAGAAAAACATATTTTTAATAATTAAATTAAATAAGTGTCAAAATCAAAATAAACCGTTGCAAATGTTGTTGATAGGGCACGTCTTTTGCTAGCAGGAATGTGAGGGCATATTTTATTTATATCTCATGGAGCTGGCTGGATGAGCAAATTGCATTGTAGGCTACAGTGTTCTTAATTGATGACTGTTGTGGTGACAAGAGTCAAGGAGCTTTAAACTTCCTGTGTTTTTATGCCTTTATTGCTTGGTCATAGACCACTAAGATTCAACTTAAAGTGAGTAAACTAATAAGTAGTGGTGTTTTGAGGTGCAGCTGGGTCGAATATGCGTTTTTTTTCTCTCTCTCTCTCTCTCACGGTCGCGTATGTCATCTGACTCGCGTGTCCGCGCGTAACATATCTTACATTATTTTAGTCTATTAGTTGTACCTTTCTTCTCGACCAAAGGCTGCCTTTCTGCCGTCTTCTGGAAGTTTTTCAAAGTTCCCTGCAACACGCACCGTCTCCATCCTACTCTGCACTGTTAAACTGAAAGCTAAACTATCAGGTGAGGGAGGGGCCGATCGCACGGCTGGATGAAAGGTTTGCTGCATTTAAAAGCCTTCACGTCTTCACGTGCGGTACAATGACAGTTTAACTAGGATTATTTTGTTTTAATGATAAAGGGAAGCAATGTTTGTTGTTATCATGTAGTCGCAATGTGTTCTTTATATGTCCATGGTTCTCTCCTCCTGTCGATCATTCACTGTGTTAGTTTCCGGTATTGTGCGGTAAAAATAAAAGCCCCCCGCGAAATTTCTTTTCTTTTCTCTCCTTTCCCTATCTATTTTTTTACTCAGTAACGCAGGTGATATAAAATGTAGCGAAGTACAATACTTCACAATAAACATACTCAAAGTAAAAGTAAAAGTATAGGTTTTAAAAATCACTTAAAAAATTACAAGTACACAAAAAAACTACTCAATTACAGGAACGTGAGTAAATGTAATTCGCTACTTTACACCCCTGCAAACCAGTTGGTCTATCATTCTCCTAAAAATAGAAATGGATAATAAGAATGGAACTGAACATGGTGGGTTGGATGGTGTATGTGTGCCTGTGTTTGTTAGGAAGGATAAAGGGAGCAAGGTTAACAGAACTGGGCATGGTGTTCCTGACTGTGGGTTCAGTGAGTAAGCATATGTATATCAGTGTTTCCGCCAGCGCTTTATAGTTAAGGCCTTAGCAAAACCAGCCCCCCGCCTTGACTACTGACCGACCAGAAAAAATAAAAAAAATAAAATAAATCTTTAATTTTTTTATTTGTAGTGCTGCACAATTAATGTACTAGCAAGCGCGATGTGTGATTTTTCATGGTCAGAAATGCACTAATGGCCGTGATTTGCGGTAAATAAATGTGCACATATGTCTCCAAGCGTTTCTCTCTGCTCAGACTATCAGCTGCTCTGTGTCGGGGGCTCAGCGTGCGCGACCGTGCCGCGCTGCGCGTGACTATAGCATGTACGCGGGAGGGTAAACGAGCAGCAGCAAACCGACATTTAACCGGTGGCGATAATAAACGCAGCAGTTCTATGGGGATATTTAGCTGAACAGAAAGAAGTGCTCTGCAAAGCTAGACTAGTTTAAGACTCCACATCACCGTGGCAACACAACTTATCGGCTCATACAGCGCAGAGAAAAGTCTGATACATGCATGAGAGTGATGGCCCAGGCACCTTTCAGTAAGTTTACAGAAGTTAGTACACACTGTAACTGTCTTTGAAATGCATTTAGTCATTTTAAGGGGAAAACACAATATTTTTCAAACAGCATGCTTGTGTGGGCCAACAAGATTTATTTTTCTGAATTTTAAATAGGCCTACTTACTTTGTTGCTTTGAGTTTATTTTGCTGCCATCACTTATGTATATTTACTAGAGTAGGATAGGCCTATTGAATGAAGGACTTCCCTGGTAAAGAAGTAATTTTTATTCAGTGTGTTACTGGCGTCCATAAATATATATCTGAATGCTTCCACCACTGATATTCAGCTCTCTAGGCAGTGGCAGGGAATTCCTGTGCTGTAAATGTCAGATTTCTAATGGATGAGCTATAAATTGGATTATGCAGAGAGTATATTAGATGATGAAATAATTCATGAATGTGAGGTATTTAATTTTCTCTCGGGCGAAACCGTGAGTTTTCCCACAAAGAAAATCAAAGGCGAAAACCAAACTGAGCCTTCACAAATTGCTGACATAACTTTTTCTTGTGACATGTGTTGACAGTCTCTGTACTTTACATCTGCAGAGTGCCAGGCATAATAGTATTTTTAACTCTAGGTTTCCTGTGGCCTTGCTCACAATCTGGGGCCGTGTCCGGACTGCCATACTAGCGTCCTACATCCTACATAGGCTACTCACCATCTACTGCATACTCTCTACTCAAAGATCGATTGTGTATGCGAGCTGCGTCGAAACGTTGTCAGTTGAAGTATACTCAAGCAATGAAGAATTTCTTCTTCTTCTTATAAGATTCAGGCAGTTTAGACACTGTTAAGCTTATAACCGCCCTCTACAGGTTAGATATTGAACTAGATTGTTACAGTCCTGTGTTCATCATCTGTGTTTTAGACCTCTTGTTTTATAATAATTATGTTTTGAGGCGGAGGATCCCTCCGACGCTCTCTGTCCGGCTCATCAGCACTCAGCTGTCTGTGAGTTGAGCTGGACGAGCCGCGGTGTGTGGAACAGCGATCTGTTCTAATCTCTCTCCACTATCAGACTCACTTCACTCATTTCACTTAGTGACTCTAATGTTGTTAGGTATTTATCTTCATCTCTTATCTATTGTAAGAGTTTATGAATGACTGCACGTACAGTTGTCAGATCGCGGAACCCCAAACAATGTTGTTGCCTAGCAACTGAACTTGCTCGAAAATATTTCATTTTCCTTGGCGGGTAGAATTGACCCAATGCATTATGGGGTGGTTGAGTAGGAATAGTAGGCCTATAGAGCTGTTAAGCGGAAGTGGCGGAATTACGGGGCATGGGACCTCTCGGCTGAAAAAAAATGAATGGGAGTCTATGGAAAGTAATCTACTATTTTCTGGTCCCAGTCATTAAATGCCTTGGATTACATATATGTTTTGTATGGGTCTAAATGATCATTTTTCATGTGAAGAGTTTGACGGTATGTTGTATGATTATTCGTCTAACGGCTTTTGAAAAAATGTTACGAGAACAACTACAAGTCTTGTCGCCTCTGTGACGTCACCTCAACACATTCCCTCCACTTCTCGACTGACAGTGCTAATGCTAATGGCTGGCGTGGACAACGCCAACAATTTCCCCACTCGAGAAATTGAAACTCTCCACATGTGTTGTGGTTTTCGCCACGCTGAAGACTTTTGTCTTGTCATTGAAAGAAAGCGGTAAAGTGCATTAAAGACACAGCCATGTTTCTGAGCTAGGCGGGTGCCAGTGGTGGTGACGTGTATCATAAGTGTCAAGAGCAGCGAAGAGCTGTAGTCCACAAAAGCGCTCTGCACAAAACCTGACCGTATCCAGCTTCTACTCGCTAAATTGTTCCATTCTTTGCACGAAAAAATACCATCTAAATCCATACAAAACATATGTGTAATCGAAGGCATTTCATGACTGGGACCAGAAAATAATACATTTCTTTCCATTGACTACCGTTGTAATTTTTCGAGCCGAGAGGTCCCATGTCCCGGAAGTAAGCCACTTCCGCTTAACAGCTCTATACATCAGGTCGGCAATCAGGCCACGCCCCCTTTGGGGGGAAAACAAACCGAACGTGCCATTGACTATAATGCAAAATTGCGGTCCAAAACAGCACAAAAAGAAAACGATCAGAGGTAAATAAGTTCAAATTTGACCGACCGACACAATGTCAAAATCCTTCACAACAACTCTGCTGGCTGGATAACGTTAAAGACACTTATAAATGACTAATTTGGTCAACCTAAAACCATGTCTTTTTAGTCTCTCAGCATCAAGCTGGCGCAATGATCCGACCCATTGGCCAGAGATATCGTGCCCTGATATATATCTTCACCTCACTGAGTCTCTATGTAAGCTGATTACACGTGAAATAATTGTTATTTTAAGTTTTGTTGTCTGTAATAATGCTTACTATGTTAATAGTATAGCGCTATGCCTTGACTTGACTGTACCAACTGTTCTAACGGCTCATTACGATAGCAAACTCCCACTGAAATGCAGAGCACGGGGGAAGCCGGGAGCTTCCTGCTGTCATACAGACCTTATTTAGGGGAATTTTTGGGGGCATGGCGAAGGAATAAAACCATGATGTTTGTTTTTTACCATGTAAACCACACAACAGCTCAGGACATTGCAGATTTTAGCTTTAACGGCTTATTTTGAATGATCGCGCTGTCTATGTCTATGGAGTAAGCGGTATTGTTTTCCCCCCAAAGGGGGCGTGGTCACGAGAGTTCAGTCCAGGTGACGTATTGCCGACCTGATGTATACAATCGATTCATACCCAAAATCTTCCCGGAAGTTAGTACTCATCCGGGAATTTCTCACATACCCAAACTCGCATACCCAACCGTCAAATACTCAAATTGAAGTCAAAATGAGTATGAGTAGGACGTTAGTATGGCAGTCCGGACACGGCCCAAGTAACCCGTTTGCCATTGACCCAGGACCTTGACACTTACAAGGGTAAACGGCTTGGACAGTTCCTCTTAAAAAAAAACTCTTGTGCTATGAGCTTCTATTATTTATTTTATTAGGAACAAGTTAATAGGGAGATGGTCCCGGGTCAGCCACAGTGTCTCTATCTGCGAGTATCATGATGTTCTCAGACACCTGGGACCTTAGTATGTGGCCTGTCACTTTGTTATATCAATAAATCGTGTGGCCCATGTTGCTCCCTTTGGGGCCCCAGCTATGCTACCTAGCCTGGCACCGCCAGCCTACCTACTTCCACTCAATTTTAATTTCCCTTCAGTAGTAGGTCTGGGTCCACGGTATATTCGCGGGTTTTTTCTCAGCCAAATTTTTGGCTGTCCAATCAGCGAACAGAGGGAGTGGCTGAGAACAATGACGTTGAGGTTGTGCGCCCGTTTCAGTTGTAGTCAGAAGCTGGCACATGACAAACTGTACGTCACAACCAAACGTTATGCGATTGGTTATGGCAGATCCAGAGTGGCACTTGGCAGATCCAATAGTTTTAAACTTCAACAGACACCCGTCTTCAAGTGAGTTAACGTTTTTCAATTGAGCAATTCCAGACCTTCTGTGCAAATGAAATTAAGTACGATGGTCTGGTAGGACCAGGCTATATGCTACCTTTCACGGCTTGCAATTGAACAAGGCTATTCTGAGGGAATGCACAGCAGCTGTTGCCTGTCAATACAACCACTTGACACCTTGACGTACAGATGCATGTTGTGTGTGTGTGTGTGTTAGAGGCAGACGAATGGAGAATCTTATGTGAGCATGAACCCAATAACTGTACATTTCTCACCACAAGCACAGATGAGTTCATAGAGTGCGCACAGGGCTCCCTTTCAGTTCCCCTATCCTTCCTTCCTTCCCTCATTCTTTATTCTCACTTATAGCCACTTGTGTGGCATGACACGGAAATAAAAATATCATTCATTCATTCAGGGGAGTGTTTCCGTTCCTCTCCTGGTGAGGAGTCTTAAATATTTCTCGATTCGTTCTTCATCTCCTACAATTCCTTTGAGCTTCCCCCGTCTCTCTCTCCCCAAAACCATGACACATCTCCCCTAACATCTACTTGGAGACCTTTGAAGACCTGTCTCTGTCAGGCCACTTACGGTGCCGGTTTGCTGTTATTCAGACAGTCCATGAGGAACATCAGGGAATTGATTTCACCGACTGCCACCGTATTCTCTGAAGGAGCTATGAGAAATCTCAGCACTTCTGCGCCGCTCGCTCCCCCCCTCCTCTCCTCCCCCTTCTCTCTTTTCCTCTACTCTGCTGCTCCACACTCCCTTCGTTTTCTAGATGACAGGTTTCTAAGGGACGGTAGATCCCACAGGTCTTGCTTACTAACAGGTACAAATATACTAATTTCTTTCAGTGAAACAAGGCGAGGCCACCTCTCTTTGTATGTGTGAGTGTGTTGGTACAGATGGGTGTGTTAGAACTTGCATCATCCCTCGGTAACATTACATACACGTCACAAGTATATGGCGTCTCCTCTTATTACAACACATATGGAGTGTGTGTGTGTGTCTTTTTGACACAATGAATTCATGTCTGTTATATTAGTGTCCATGTATGCACCTGTTTGTATGTGTGCATTCACATCTCCAATGCCTGGATTTAATTGAGTGTGTAGGGCCGTAATGGCGTGTGTAAATGTGCAGTTGAGTGTGTGTGTGTGTGTGTGTGTGCGCTCTGGTGACATCTCTCCTCTGTCTACTGCCTGTTTCCCTTAAGACTGATTGCAAGGAGGCATCGAGCTGACAGGGAGAGACCTCCAAGGCTAACTCATTACAACATGCTCACATACACTCTGACACACACACACACGCATTTATATGCACTAACAACACAATGAGCCACGAATCATTACGGGAGTACTGTGTTGTTGGGCTTTGTGTTTTGCTCTCACATCTGTGTCAATAAGGGAGGGGTAGGGACAATTGGGGCAAGCACTCATCTAGATACTAAATGCTATCTGGTTTGGTATGTGTCTGTGTGTGTCGTGTCTACCTGTTGATATAACTAAATAAGCGCAAAATGCTCATTATCTCTGCATGTTATCGACCAGACCTTTGATCAATAGACACTAATCATACTTATGCCCAGCTGGTCGACAATAAACGGGAGAAGTAACATTAGACACACGACTTGCACAACTCCTTGTGCTGTTTGTTCATTTGGATGTGCATGTCATGATTTATGATTACATTTCTGTGGTTGTTACTGCCCAGCTATATATCAGCTTACTTTACCTGGCAATGACATATGTAAAACAAAAACACTTTTTGTTATGTTTGATTTATCTGTACACAAATAGAAATGTTAAAACAACAGTTTGTGGTTTTAAAGGGAGCGGCATGATGTTATTCCAGCTTGTCCTTGTGGGAAAAAGCACAGGTGTCATTTACGATCGGAGCCATCATTCACGTGTCATTGTAAAACAATGTGACAGTGAACCAGCGTTTACAGTACAAAGAATGTGAAACTCAAGCAGCTAAGTGGAATTCAGTCGTCATTTATTTGATTTTGGTTGCCTCGGAACCTCACTGTGACCACAGGTTTCCTTATCACCTGTTACAGCAACTCACTGTAAAAAGAAGTCCTAGCATCACTCCTCTTGCAAACTCCGTCCAGCATGATTGACTATCTCCACACCTGGTCAGTCTAGAGGTTATTATCTCACGTGACTCAGCCTCCATGACCACTAGTCCCCATGCAACTTGCGCCCCCTCCTGGCCTGGACCATTCATTAATCTAAAAACTCACCCGATCCCTGTGTGTCAGTCTTTCAGTTCATTATTAAACTCTCCTCATAGGCTACAACCACAGCTAGCATATTCACTCCACCAGCAGTGCAAGGACATCAAACTGAGGAACTCAGTAATGAAAAAGCATCGTACTACAAAAAAATTTCAAACACTCAATCAAGCAAAAACAGTCTGGGATCCAAAGTGCAAGCCTGCTAGTTTATTTGGGGGACACTTAAACATCAGGAGTATGACTCAAAAACAGGAACAAGTACAATTACCTAATATATAGGCAATTCTAATGTTGACTTCTTAGGACTGACAGAAACGTGGCTCACTCGCTCCTCTCCAGAAGCTGTGATAAATATACCTGGATGCAACACCTTTAGAAGAGACAGGGGTAAGGGCAGGGGTGGGGGGGTTCTCTTATATATTAAAGACACCTTAAAATGTGAGCAAATTGAATGGCCTAGTGAAATTGGAATTGAATGTATTGGTGTCACTATTTCTCTCTCTGAAATGTAATTTATTGTAATTTGTATACCGGAAGCCATCTGCAAAGATAGATTTTTATGATCAACTAAAACTTCTTCTGGACAATTGTACTTAAACAAAGAGTTAATTATCATGGGTGACTTGAATATTAACTGGGATGATAAGAAGGATATACAAAATCTCAAGCAAATCACTGACCATTTTAATCTTAAACAAATAGTAGATAAACCCACCAGAATAACTGCTCATTCCTCAACCAGAATAGACTTGTTGATTACAAATCATCCTGAAAGAATAAAAAAAAACCTACAATCTAACAGGAATTTCAGATCATAATATAATTTTGTTCTCACGAAAACTCTCAAAAACAAGATTTCCCAACTCATACACAACTAGAAGTTGTCATGAGTACATTCCACAAAACCAAATTCCAAGTCTGGAAGCAGCTCTCAAAGAGAGTGACTGGAGTGAAACTCTCATGAGTGAAAATATAGAAAATGGTTGTGATATATTTGGTTTAAAACTAAATGAAATAATGTCCCCATTTCTGAGAAAGGGAAAACAACGAAAAAATTAAAGAAATCCACTGCCCTGGATAGATGAAGAATGCAGAAATCTAATGAAAGACATAGATTAGTTACTTAAAAAAGCATTAAAATCAGGTCTGACCACAGATAGACAGAGATTTACCGCAATTAGAAATAAAGTAATAAGGACAATGCGGAGGGCGAAGGCAAATTTACCATCATTGAAGACGCAAAAGGAAATAACAAGGTTATATGGCAAAATATTAATAAACTAATTGGTAGGCAACCTAAAAATGGCAATGATAACTTTGTAATAAAACTTAACAATGTACCTGTGCAAAATCCATCAACTATAGCCACGTCAATGAACAAATACTTTATGGATTCTATCAACGAGATAACACAACAGTTTACCCCCCCATAACTGTATATATAACCTTCCTAATCTCAATCATGCAGCTTTTAGGATAGCGGAAATATCTGAAGTAGAGGTGATGAACATTATTGACTCCCTCAAACGGTCAAAATCAAAAGATGTGTCTGGACTCAACAAATTTATAAAATTGTATAAAGACTCATTCATTTTACCAATTACACATTTGCTTAATTTATCCTTTAAACAAAGTGTAGAGCCCTCAGTGTGGAAGCTTGCCGTTATCACCCCAATTTTTAAATCTGGTGATAAAACAGAAATGGCAAATTACCAACCTATCAGTATTCTACCCGTAATTTCCAAAATAGCAGAGAAGTGGGTCGCAAAACAACTGAATATACACTTAAATAATGGCCCTGCTTCCATTGCAGTTTGGGTTTCATAACCATCATTCTACAGAGTCCGCAAACTGCATTTTGGTTGAAAAAATCAAAGGCCATCTTGATAGGAATGCCTGTGTAGGTGCTGTATTCCTGGACCTTAAGAAGGCTTTTGATACCGTCAACCATAGTGTCCTTATCTCAAAATTAACTTCTTACAATTTTTCCCAGGAAGCACTACTGTGGTTTGAATCATACTTATCAATTAGAAAACAATGCGTGTCCATCTCTGGCACCAAATCTTCTTACCTTGACTGTCCAACAGGGGTCCCACAACGGAGTATTTTGGGACCTATTTTATTCACTATGTATGTATATAAATGACCTTCTGGAAGTGTGTTGAAATGTAAACATTCAAATGTATGCTGACGATGCCGTTGTTTTTACACAGGGCAGGAATACTCATGAAGTTTCACAAATTTGAACAACAGCTATGACCCAAGTGCAAAGCTGGTTCAAAGATTCATGTCTCAGGGGGCGCCTTTAGCTCAGTTGGTAGGGCGTCCCCCCCCCATGGGCCTCAGCCAGCAGCGGACCCGGGTTCGATTCCAGCCTGTGGTCGTTCTCTGCATGTCACTCCCCTCTCTGCCCCATTTCAACTCTGTCTCTACACGATCAATAAAAGCATAAAAATGCAAAAAAAAAAAAAAAAAAAGATTTGTGTCTCCAACTAAACGCAACGAAAACGGTCTGCGTGATGTTCACTAAACAGCCAACCAGCCTTCGGCAGTCTGGCGTTTACCTGGACGATGTAGAGCTTAGTTTAGTTAATGAGTTTAAATATTTGGGCCTAAAGGCCAGGACACACCAGTCCGACTATCCGAAAATGGAGACTGCCGATTCAGGGTGCTCCAGTCTTCCCGTGGCGGCCGAAAAAGTGCAAAGAACACACCAAACCGACTGCTGACTTCCCGGACGATCTGCGCTTGCGCGGGACGTAATGTCTCCATAACAGCAGGCGGCGCTAATCTGTATTGTGGCCCGAAAAAATACGGGAAAAAGTTTTTGAAAATGAATAATAACAGAAAATACAAAAAAAGAGAAATTAATGAATGACACCCAATAACTCAGTGAACTACTCAAAATCCATTTTCTGATAAAAGGTCAGCAAAGCCCACATTGATCTAACCCTTCATTACGTATTACTAACGAAAACAGTTCTGTTATCATTTGTCCTTTTTCCCTCTTTTTCTTTAAGATTCAAACGGATAAGTTTTTCTTTTGGTCAACACATCCTATAAAAAGACCAAAAGCACCATTGATACATTATTCCTGTTCATTTACTTGTTTATTTGTTTGGAGTTTTTCCTCAAGGATCTAGGATAAACTGTGTTGTATTTTTATGTTTTCAAACTGTCCGGACTTTTGGTTGGTTCAAGAAGACCATGCATTCATGATAACAAAATAATGTAAAAAGTATGAATTAAAAACAAGCTTGGGGGTTCACAGCTATGCTAGGGGTTCTGTGCTGCTTTACTTTTGCATACCTGTGCATTAAGAAAAAGTGTTCACATCAGCAGGCTATGCTCCCAATATCATGAATGTCTGGATGAAAGTTGGTGCCAGTCAATTAAAGCCACTAAGAGTAACATCGCACGTTGGCGTCCCCTTTGGACAAAAGCGGTAGTATTTCTACGACGCCCGCTATCGCAAAGCTGTTTTCTAGCTCGTGCCAGGCGTGCGAGTGTGAACTGAGAAGGGCGCAATATAGTGCATGTCCGTGTGTTGAAAGTGTGAGGACTCTTTTCGGCTCCGTGAGAGTGGTTTTGACACTGCATCAACTAATGCCAGTCAGTGCTACACACACCTGATTGCAATTAGTTGATGCAGCAGCGTCACCTAACTACTCTCTCTCACGGAGCTGAAAGATTACGTGTCCTCACAGAAAGCGAATGAACGAGAGACGATCACGATGAGGTAATGTGTTTGTGTTGTTGATGTAAATAATTACTATTTCAGATAATGGTTATCTGATGATGGTGAAGCAAAGCAAACTTTGTGTTAGTACCGCTCATTCATTTAGGAGTAAACACTGCAGTCTAGTTTCGCTCTCGTGAAATTGTATACACGTTGCTTGGCAACGCCCTCATCCCGCCCGTAGCCTATATCACTTTCCCTTTTAGCTTTTCTTCATTGCATTCTCTTTTTTTCTTTGATGGTTCAGCCCAATGGACATAAAAAGAAAGTTCAGCCCCGTTATCAGTCATTATGAAGACAAATAACTGTCTCAAACAAGAGGTGAGGGAAGGGGAGCGGGAGCTCCCCTTCCCTCACCTGGAGGGATAGGCTTCTCAAATCGCGATGCAGCGCCACACTGAAATCTGCGACCAATACGGATATGTGACCGAGCGAACCGAAAATCGGACTGGGTGTGCGACCAGACCAAAAGCAGTAATACAAACTATATAAAAACGTCTTTCTTTGCACTGATGGTCTCGTTTGCTGTTAAAGGTAATTTATGATTATCAGAGGAAACATGAGGCTGTTTAAAAGATATTTAAACGTTACTCGTAGCCGCTTTAATAGATGTTGAGATATTTTATAGAACAAGGGAAATCTTTGGTTTTGATGGTGGGGCCAGATCATCTGTAAGGGGATGTCTAAAGTCAGCAGGATTGTGGGGAACAAGCATGTGTATATACAATTTCATCAAATCAAACCAGCACCTGTCAAGTTTACTTTTATTTTTTAGTCTGGACCAATTGTGTGGACATACTGTACAAACCCCTACACACACTCAGACTGACATAGTGCCTAAAGCCATGTCACTAGCATGGCTAACAAGGAACAATGAATTAAGTGAAAGCAACAACAACGAAAAAGCAGAAGGTGAAACGTTGTTTACCATATACCTTTTAGAGGGCATATATATATATATATATATATATATATATATATATATATATATATATATATATATACACTACCGTTCAAAAGTTTGGGGTCACCCAAACAATTTTGTGTTTTCCATGAAAAGTCACACTTATTCACTACCATATGTTGTGAAATGAATAGAAAATAGAGTCAAGACATTGACAAGGTTAGAAATAATGATTTATATTTGAAATAAGATTTTTTTTACATCAAACTTTGCTTTCGTCAAAGAATCCTCCATTTGCAGCAATTACAGCATTGCAGACCTTTGGCATTCTAGCTGTTAATTTGTTGAGGTAATCTGGAGAAATTGCACCCCACGCTTCCAGAAGCAGCTCCCACAAGTTGGATTGGTTGGATGGGCACTTCTTGCGTACCATACGGTCAAGCTGCTCCCACAACAGCTCAATGGGGTTCAGATCTGGTGACTGCGCTGGCCACTCCATTACCGATAGAATACCAGCTGCCTGCTTCTGCTCTAAATAGTTCTTGCACAATTTGGAGGTGTGTTTAGGGTCATTGTCCTGTTGTAGGATGAAATTGGCTCCAATCATGCGCTGTCCACTGGGTATGGCATGGCGTTGCAAAATGGAGTGATAGCCTTCCTTATTCAGAATCCCTTTTACCCTGTACAAATCTCCCACCTTACCAGCACCAAAGCAACCCCAGACCATCACATTACCTCCGCCATGCTTAACAGATGGCGTCAGGCATTCTTCCAGCATCTTTTCATTTGTTCTGCGTCTCACAAACGTTCTTCTTTGTGATCCAAACACCTCAAACTTGGATTCATCCGTCCACAACACTTTTTTCCAGTCTTCCTCTGTCCAATGTCTGTGTTCTTTTGCCCATCTTAATCTTTTTCTTTTTATTGGCCAGTCTCAGATATGGCTTTTTCTTTGCCACTCTGCCCTGAAGCCCAGAATCCCGCAGCCGCCTCTTCACTGTAGATGGTGACACTGGTGTTTTGCGGGTACTATTTAATGAAGATGCCAGTTGGGGACCTGTGAGGCGTCTGTTTCTCAAACTAGAGACTCTAATGTACTTATCTTCTTGTTTAGTTGTGCAACGCGGCCTCCCACTTCTTTTACTACTCTGGTTAGAGCCTGTTTGTGCTGTCCTCTGAAGGGAGTAGTACACACCGTTGTAGGAAATCTTCAATTTCTTAGCAATTTCTCGCATGGAATAGCCTTCATTTCTAAGAACAAGAATAGACTGTCGAGTTTCAGATGAAAGTTCTCTTTTTCTGGCCATTTTGAGCGTTTAATTGACCCCACAAATGTGATGCTCCAGAAACTCAATCTGCTCAAAGGAAGGTCAGTTTTGTAGCTTCTGTAAGGAGCTAAACTGTTTTCAGATGTGTGAACATGATTGCACAAGGGTTTTCTAATCATCAATTAGCCTTCTGAGCCAATGAGCAAACACATTGTACCATTAGAACACTGGAGTGATAGTTGCAGGAAATGGGCCTCTATACACCTATGTAGATATTGCACCAAAAACCAGACATTTGCAGCTAGAATAGTCATTTACCACATTAGCAATGTATAGAGTGTATTTCTTTAAAGTTAAGACTAGTTTAAAGTTATCTTCATTGAAAAGTACAGTGCTTTTCCTTAAAAAATAAGGACATTTCAATGTGACCCTAAACTTTTGAACGGTAGTGTATATATATATATATATCATCATCATCATCATCATCTTCAACCGCTTATCCGAAATCGGGTCGCGGGGGCAGCAGCTTGAGCAGGGAACCCCAAACTTCTCTTTCCCGGGCCACTTCAACCAGCTCTGACTGGGGGATCCCGAGGCGTTCCCAGGCCAGCGTGGAAATATAATCTCTCCACCTAGTCCTGGGTCTTCCCCGAGGCCTCCTCCCAGCTGGACGCTCCTGGAACACCTCCCTAGGGAGGCGCCCTGGGGGCATCCTTACCAGATGCCCGAACCACCTCAACTGGCTCCTTTCAACGCAAAGGAGTAGCGGCTCTGCCCCGAGTTCCTCACGAATGAGCTTCTCACCCTATCTCTAAGGGAGACGCCAGCCACCCTCCTGAGAAAGCCCATTTCGGCCGCTTGTACCCGCGATCTCGTTCTTTCGGTCATTACCCAGCCTTCATGACCATAGGTGAGGGTAGGAACAAAGATCGCCCGGTAGATCGAAAGCTTTGCCTTACGACTCAGCTCTCTTTTCGTCACAACAGTGCGGTAAAGCGAGTGCAAAACCGCCCCTGCTGCTCCGATTCTACGGCCTATCTCACGCTCCATTGTTCCCTCACTCGCAAACAAGACCCCGAGGTACTTGAACTCCTTCACTTGGGGTAAGGACTCATTCCCTACCTGTAGTAGACAATCCATCGGTTTCCTGCTGAGCACCATGGCCTCCGATTTAGAGGTGCTGATCCTCATCCCAACCGCTTCACACTCGGCTGCAAACCGATCCAATGAGAGCTGAAGGTCACAGGCCGATGATGCCATCAGAACCACATCATCCGCAAACAGCAGAGATGAGATCTTCAGACCACCAAACTGCAACCCCTCCCCACCACGACTACGCCTTGATATCCTGTCCATAAATATCACAAACAGGATTGGTGATAAAGCGCAGCCCTGGCGGAGGCCAACCCCCACCGGAAACGAGTCTGACTTACTACCGAGAACCCGTACACAGCTCTCGCTTTGAGCGTACAGAGATTGGATGGCCCTGAGAAGAGACACCCTCACCCCATACTCCCGCAGCACCCCCCACAGTATCTCCCGGGGAACCCGATCATAAGCCTTCTCCAGATCTACAAAACACATGTAGACTGGATGAGCAAACTCCCAAGCTCCCTCTAGGATCCTTGCGAGAGTGAAGAGCTGGTCCGTTGTTCCACGGCCAGGACGGAATCCGCATTGCTCCTCTTCAATCTGAGGTTCGACTATCGGCCGAATCCTCCTTTCCAGCACCTTGGAGTAGACTTTGCCGGGAAGGCTGAGAAGTGTGATACCCCGGTAGTTGGAACACACTCTCTGGTCCCCCTTTTTAAAAATAGGAACCACCACCCCGGTCTGCCACTCCTTCGGCACTGTACCCGACTTCCACGCAATGTTGAAGAGGCGTGTCATCCAAGACAGCCCCTCCACACCCATTGCTTTCAGCATTTCTGGACGGATCTCATCAACCCCCGGGGCTTTGCCACTGTGGAGTTGTTTGACTACCTCAGTGACTTCCACCAGGGAAATTGACGATGATCCCCCATCAGCCTCCAGCTCTGCCTCCAACATAGAGGGCGTGTTAGTCGGATTCAGGAGTTCCTCAAAGTGCTCTTTCCACCGACCGACTACCTCCTCAGTTGAGGTCAACAGCGTCCCATCCTTACTGTACACAGCTTGGATAGTTCCCCGCTTCCCCCTCCTGAGGTGCCGGACGGTCTTCCAGAAACACTTTGGTGCCGACCGAAAGTCCTTCTCCATGGTTTCTCCGAACTTCTCCCACACCCGCTGCTTTGCCTCTGACACGGCAGAAGCTGCAGCCCTTCGGGCCTGTCGGTACCTTGCAACTGCCTCAGGAGTCCCCCGAGATAACATATCCCGGAAGCACTCCTTCTTCAGTCGGATGGCTTCCCTGACCACCGAGGTCCACCACGGCGTTCGAGGGTTACCGCCCCTTGAGGCACCTAAGACCTTGAGACCACAGCTGCCTGCCGCGGCTTCAGCAATGGAAGTTTTGAACATCGACCACTCGGGTTCAATGCCCCCAACCTCCACAGGGATGCTAGAAAAGCTCTGCAGGAGGTGCGAATTAAAGATCTCTTGAACAGGGGCCTCCGCTAGACGTTCCCTGTTCACCCGCACTACCCGTTTGGGCTTACCAGGTCTGTCCAGAGTCTTCCCCCACCCTTTGACCCAACTCACAACCAGATGGTGATCAGTTGACAGCTCCGCCCCTCTCTTCACCCGAGTGTCCGAAACATGCGGCCTCAGATCAGATGATACGATTACAAAATCGATCATCGACCTTCGGCCTAGGGCGCTCTGGTACCATGTACACTTATGAGCATCCTTATGTTCGAACATGGTGTTTGTTATAGACAAACCATGACCAGCACAGAAGTCTAACAACAAACGACCACTCGGGTTCAGATCAGGGAGGCCGTTCCTCCCAATCACGCCTTTCCAGGTGTCTCCATCATTGCCCAGGTGCGCGTTAAAGTCTCCCAGCAGAACTATGGAGTCCCCTACCAGAGCCCCATGCAGGACTCCGTTCAAGGTCTCCAAGAAGGCCGAATACTCCGAACTGCTGTTTGGTGCATACGCACAAACAACAGTCAGAGTCTTCCCCCCCACAACCCGGAGGCGTAGGGAGGCGACCCTCTCGTCCACCGGGGTAAACTCCAACGTAGTAGCGCCCAGCCGGGGGCTCGTGAGTGTCCCCACACCGGCCCGGCGCCTCACACCTTGGGTAACTCCAGAGAAGAATAGAGTCCAACCCCTGTCCAGAAGTACGGTTCCAGAGCCAAGACTGTGCGTGGAGGTAAGCCCCACCAGATCTAATTGGTAGCGCTCCACCTCCCGCACCAGTTCCGGCTCCTTCCCCCACAGCGAGGTGACGTTCCACGTCCCCAAAGCCAGCCTCTGCCGCCCGGGTCTGGTCCGTCGTGGTCCCCGCCCTTCACTGCCACCCTGTAAGCAGCGCACCCGACCCCAGCGGTTCCTCCGATGAGTGGTGGGCCCATCCGTTGTAGAGGAGGAGTGTGTTGCCACGTAGCTTTTTCGGGCTGTGCCCGGCCGGGCCCCGTGGCAGACCCGGCCACCAGACGCTCGCAGGCGGGCCCCCTGTCTGGGCCTGGCTCCAGCCGGGGGCCCCGGGCTTCCTCCGGGCAGGGTCACTCTTCCTCTTACTTGATCTTCCATGAGGTCTTTTGAACCATTGTTAGTCGGGCCCCTCACCTGAGACCACTTTGCCTTGGGAGACCCTACCAGGAGCACTAGGCTCCAGACAACACAGCTCTCAGGTTCACAGGGGCACACAAACCTCTCCACCACGGTAAGGTGATGGTTCCCGGAGAGGTACTCAACAAAAATATAAACGCAACACTTTTGTTTTTGCTCCCACTTTTCATTAGATGGACTTAAAGATCTAAAATTCATTCCAGATACACAATATTACCATTTCTCTCAAACATTGTTCACAAATCTGTCTAAATGTGTGATAGTGAGCACTTCTGCTTTGCTGAGATAATCCATCCCACCTCACAGGTGTGCCACATCAAGATGCTGATCTGACATCATGATTTGTGCACAGGTGTGCCTTAGACTGTCCACAATAAAAGGCCACCCTGAAATGTGCAGTTTTGTCTCACAGCAAAATGCCACAGATGCCACAAGCATTGAGGGAGCGTGCAATTGGCATGCTGACAGCAGGAATGTCAACCAGATCTGTTGCTTGTGCATTGAATGTTCATTTCTCCACCATAAGCCGTCTCCAAAGGCGTTTCAGAGAATATGGCAGTACAACCAACCGGCCTCACAACCGCAGACCACATGTAACCACACCAGCCCAGGACCTCCACATCCAGCAGGTTCACCTCCAAGATCGTCTGAGACCAACCACTGAGACAGCTGCTGAAAAAATTGGTTTGCATAACCAAACAACTTCTGCACAAACTGTCAGAAACCGTCTCAGGGAAGCTCAACTGCATACTCGTCGTCCTCATCGGGGTCTTGACCTGACTCCAGCTCGTCGCCGTAACAGACTTGAGTGGGCAAATGCTCACATTCGATGGCGTCTGGCACGTTGGAGAGGTGTTCTCTTCACGGATGAATCTCGGTTTACATTGTTTAGGACAGATGGCAGACAGCGTGTGTGGCGTCGTGTGGGTGAGCGCTTTGCTGATGTCATTGTTGTGGATCGAGTGGCCCATGGTGGTGGTGGGGTTATGGTATGGGCAGGCATCTGTTATGGACGAAGAACACAGGTGCATTTTATTGATGGCATTTTGAATGCACAGAGATACCGTGATGAGATCCCGAGGCCCATTGTTGTGCCATACATCCATGAACATTACCTCACGTTTCAGCAAGATAATGCACGGCCCCATGTTGCAAGGACCTGTACACAATTCTTGGAAGCTGAAAATGTCCCAGTTCTTGCACGGCCAGCATACTCACCGGACATGTCAACCATTGAGCATGTTTGGGATGTGCTTGACCGGCGTATACGACAGCGTGCACCACTTCCCACTAATATCCAGCAACTTCGCACAGCCATTGAAGAGGAGTGGACCAACATTCCACAGGCCACAATTGACAATCTGATAAACTCTATGCGAAGAAGATGTGTTGCACTGCATGAGGAAAATGGTGGTCACACCAGATACTGACTGGTTCTGAGTCCCCAGACCCCCAATAAAGCAAAAAAATGCACATTTCAGAGTGGCCTTTTATTGTGGACAGTCTAAGGCACACCTGTGCACTAATCATGATGTCAGATCAGCATCTTGATGTGGCACACCTGTGAGGTGGGATGGATTATCTCAGCAAAGCAGAAGTGCTCACTATCACACATTTAGACAGATTTGTGAACAATGTTTGAGAGAAATGGTAATATTGTGTATCTGGAATGAATTTTAGATCTTTAAGTCCATCTAATGAAAAGTGGGAGTAAAAACAAAAGTGTTGCGTTTATATTTTTGTTGAGTGTATATATATATATATATATATATATATATATATATATATATATATATATATATATATATATATATATATATATATGTATAATAATTATAACTTGTGTGGGGCAACTGGCTGCTTTAAAGTATAATTTGGTTTATCACAACTTTTAACTTTTAACTTTTAATTTTAATTGTGTTACTCGACACCATTGTAAATGAGGGTCACCCCTCAATTGGTCTCTCGAGGATAAATAAAAGTTAAATGAAAATGAAAAATTAATCAAACTTTCATCACAATTTTCTAGTAAAGATGGATGGATGGATGGATAGAAAGAAAGAAAGATATGATCGAACGTTTGATCCTTTTCCTTTCTTATCATGTAGTGGCATTTGAAATAATTCATGAAATCCTACAGCAGGTTTGGCTCAAACATAATCAAAAAAACATGTTTATATCAATGAAGATTTATTCTTAAATGTACACAAAAACTCACCGAAGAACAGCGAACAAATACAATCTAATAGCATGTTTTCCTTTTGATCTTCCCTGAGTATGTCTAAATGTATGTGTTGTGTGTTCCTTTTGTGAATGGTCGAATGTCTGAAAGTGTTTGTAAATGTTTACATTTATATTGTCCAGTCTAGGGGGTGTGGACTTCGTGTATGATATAACTCCAGTAAGCGTTGCTGTGCTCTGAGCATGGGAGGTGAGGGGGTTAAAGAAACCAGTGAAGTGCTATGAGTTGTATTGATCGGAAGTTCCCCACTGCATTGATTATAAGCCCTTTGAAAGCAGAGGATTCAAAGCCTGCCTGCAGGGTATTGATGAAGAGGAATACTCCCATCCTACTTCTTCTCAGCACTTGAAAGTTGGGTTGCCCCCGACTAAGAATTTACATATTGCAATAGAATAGAATTCGAAGAATATAATGATCCTTGTTTCATAATCTCATTTTTTGACTCTTTCGACTGTGAGACTTGCAGTCGAAACTGGTTCCTTTGTTTGAATTGTCAAATAATAGTTGACTCTTAAATGGATTTTCTTTATCATGGTCTTCCAAGTATTAAAACAGCCAACATGGCAAATGTTGTATGTCTGTGCAACATGTTAACATTTCTAAGAGTGTGTATCTCGTTTTTTCTCTCTACAGAGCTCCATGTATTCTCTGGCCTTGAAGTGTCTCATCAGTCTGTCCACGGTCATACTGCTGGGCCTCATCATAGCTTACCATGCACGGGAAGTCCAGGTAAGACACATGCACACACATCAACAGGCAGGCATACCTGTGCACACACTAACACAAACAAACCCACGGACAGGTGTTAGCTATTAGCTTAGCTAAGTAATAGGTGATATCAGGGTTGTTTAATCCATACACAAAGTTGTGGTTTGCTATACAGTATAGTTAAAATATCATCACAATTTGTGTGTCATACATGGTGGAGGGTAATTTCAAGGCACCAAGTGACTTCTGTGCTTGACAGGAAGTGGTCACACACACACTTTAAAAACACTACATGTAATAATTAGTGACATTTACAGCTGCTGCGATAGGCAACCTTTGTCACCTCTGGACAGCCAAGTTTTTTTCCTTTTGTTTCCAGCCTTAATGCTAAGCTAAGCTGCTGGTTGTAGCTTCATATTTAGCGGACATACATGGGAGTGCAATCGATCGAACTCTGATCTATCGCATAACTCTTGGGGGAAAAGCCACTTTTCCTTGAATGCCTACAGCTCTTTGTTTAGGAGTGGCTTTCTTCAAATACATAAGCCGAGGCACATCTGAGCTCTGTCCACAGTGTACACATTATGTTGTCGTCCCCCAGGCTCCCTGAGATAGACCAAGGGACACAGGTGCTTGTCAGTTCCAGCCTATTAACGACATTAATGAGAGTCATAGTGGGATCCAAGAAACAGTTTGCATTGCTCTGCATTCAGAAGAAACACTGCACCGAATGTTAAATACACACTCAGCCACTAACAATCCTTTCATTCAATTGATAAACACACAAAAACACACATTGCCTGTGCCTCTCGCAAGGCTGAAACAATCAATCAGAAATGCTCTCATGCTTCATGATATCTGTTTTGCAGTTTGTCATTTTGCTAACATAACGGTACCCCAGTCATTTAGCCAGGGTTTTCATCTGGAGCCATTTGCAATCGATGCACATTGACTATTTATGGGAGCCTTGCGGGAATCAGACCCAATGAGTGCCCCCACACCAGCTATTACTCCCACCAGCTAAACCACGGAGAAACACTCATCAATCTAACCACATATTAGTTTATTGCTGGGCCTTTTTTTCTCCACTGCTTGGACGTTGCAGGAAAAGTCTATTAAAGTTCCAGCGGCTCTGTGATGGGGATTCTGATGCATTCTGCTCTGAGTTTCAGGCTTTCCATCTGTGGATCGATAGCGGTCGTTGCTTGTGCGCTGTCGTACACAGGGACAGACATACTTGTAATCAGTCTGTAATAGGCAGCCGCTGTGCTTTAAGATTCCCCACTCAAATAGGCACATGTGGTGCATGTGCATGCATGCGTGTGCCTACATGGCTAAGCATTCATTCATAAAATAACCCTCGTTTCTGCTCGCAAGTTTGATGTCACATCCACATACAGAGGCAGTCATCCTCCCACGCACACTGTGCCTGCCGCACGTGACAGGCACGCTAATACGGTCAGGGAAAGAAAAGAGTAGTTAATGTAAGGTCGACTGAGAGAGAGAGTGAGATAAGAAGGTCTTCTGTTACAGTTCTTCTCAGTTGCTTTGGTGCTTTTCTCAGATCAGAATGAAAATTCTCTGAACTATTAGTTCAACCTCCGTTAGTTCAACAATGCGCACTATAGAAATAAACAACTGTTTATTTGAATACAGATGTGCAATTTTGTTTGCTATGTGCAAGTATAATTTTACAGACAGTACAAAACACAATTAAAGAAAACTTCTACTGTTTTTGTGCAATGCTATGCAGACACACTAAATACAAATAATAGACCATACACTTGTGTAGGCACATCAAGTGCAAATTAAACTTTTTAAAGTTCCTTTATGGATGGGGGGCTGTGATTATTGTGGACAATAGGCCTACTGTGATGCGATAGCCTATAATTAATTAATGGTTATTATTAGCCTACTTGCTTGATTTCTTTTTAAATACAGGTTGTTTTGGAACATGTCTTTCCCAATTTAAAACATAAAAATAAAGCAGCATTGAAAATTCAGAAAATCAATCTTGTTGGCCTACACTAGCATGCTGTTCTACAAATAACTCAATAGTTGAAATAATAAATACAATGTGTTTTCCCCTTAAAATGTCGAAATGCATTTCAAAGGCAGTAACAGTGTGGCACTTCTTTAAACTTACTGAAACTTGCAGGGGCCATCACTCTCATGTATTCATCAGACTTTTCTTTGCGCTGTCTGAGGTTGTGTTGCCACAGTGATGTGGAGTCTTAAACTGTCCTAGCTTTGCCAGCACTTATTTCTGTACAGCTAAATATCCCCATAGAAACATCGCTGCGTTTATTTTCGCCACCAGTTCAATTCAATGTTGGCTTGCTCCTGCTTACTCTCCCGCATACATGGCTTAGTCATGCGCAGGCCCCTGATCTCCTTGCAAGGGTCAGGGGCCTATCACGAGCCAGTCAATTATTTCTTTTTTTGGAATGGCATTGTTCAGGGCCTTCAAAGATCGGGGCCACACATTTAGCTTGTTAAAAAAAATAAAAAAATAAAAAAATGTATGGGCCCCCCTCTGATCAGAAGATCAGACTGAGTATAGTAGAGTTACAGCTACTTCCTGTTTACTGGCGAAGACGCCAAGCTACGGAGAAGGCGTTTTGACAGGTGGCACTCTCACTTTCTATGAATATTAGTGTTCGGGCTTCGTCAGGCCTTGGGTGTCATTAACCATAACAAATTTGGAGAAGATGAGACAGAGTATGGTGGAGTTAGGCCAACTTCCTGTCTTTTTTTGGCAAATATTTCAAATTAAAAGTCTTCCTGTTGATTTTGGGGCGGGGCGTCAAGAGGCTTTTTTGTTTGTACTGGGATTGTACATTGCTGTATGAAATTGTGTGGTTCTAAGTATAACACAGCCAGAGTTATGATCGATCAAAGGGTTCATGAGGTCCGTTTTTGATGTTTTTTGGCGAATGAGGCGTCGGTGCTGCAAGACAGTGGTTCTGATTAAAACAAGCTTTCGTGTATATCATCTTCCATGTCGGAGGACATACCCTATCATATATTTTTTTGCACAAAAAGTTGTTATGAGTCCACCTTACTCTGCAATCCTGCAGAGTAATGTGGAGTTATGACATATGAGTACATTTTGGCATTTCGTCATAGTTATTCGGAATCAAACAAATTTTTTTGGTATATCTTCCATGAGTGTCCGTAGAGTTTTCGTTTTGCAAAATATGTTCCTGCTAGGAGTAATGAATTTTTTAACATTGTGATGATTTGAGAGTCAGAAATTCACATATTTCAAATTAAAAGACTTCCTGTTGATTTAGGGGCGGGGCTTCTAGAGGCTTTTTTGTGGGGCCTGCAAAGATACATTTGGGATTTAGATTTGGTGCAGCTAGCTATAACACAGCCTGAGTTATGATGAATTAAAGTTTCATGAGGTTGGTTTTTTATGATGTTTACGTCAACTTTGACCCCCAATAGCTCCCTGGTACTACTGTGATTTTGAAATCTTTTCGCAATTTAACATCGGGCAAGCGTCTTGAGTATTTGAGAAGTGGTTCAACGTCCCTGGCGTAAAAATTATATGTCGAGTTTGTCGATATGTGAAAATTTGTAATATGGCAATTTTAGGCACTAAATCCAAAATGGCCGACTTCCTGTTGATTTTGGCCCTGAACATAAAATTGCATTTATGTGCGCCTTGTAATGACATGTTGTAAGTCCAACTTTTGAGCATGCATTTCCTGAAAAACTGTTTGTGGCCACAGGGGGTGCCGTTTTTTTGGTCCGGTCTCGAAACCAACGATAAGTTACAATTTTTTGCAGGTCTGATGGGTACGCAAAAAATTTCAAGTTATGCATGACGGGAAGGGGGTGAAAAGTGCCAAAAATGACTAAGAATAATAGGGAAGAAAAATCCTTTGCATTTCAATAGGGCTTCGCACTGGTCGGTGCTCGGGCCCTAAATACTCTGTTAATTAAAAATCCGGTACACCACTTACTTAACGTCTTACTTATACAAATAACTTAAATATCAAACTTAAATCCCTTTCCCGCTTGCTGGTTGTAGCAAAATATTATGAAATTCAACTGTATGGACAGAGTCAGTAAGTACATCGGAAACTAGAACGCCAACACCGTAAATTGACTTCCGGGTTCTAGTGCACAGAGCCTTGAGGCAGTGTTACGTGTTTTGTTTGCTGCCAGGGGGCCTTGACCATCGGAACTGTAGTAAACAGCTATCCTGGTTCTGTCCAAATTAAAAATTACACGAGCCTCCTACTTTGAATTTAAGTAACACATCATACCCTTGTGCCAGAGTCGGACAACATGCTGTCAGCCTGATTGCAGTCCAATCTGGCAGGTGTAGGGTGCCGGGTGGGGAACAATAATGGACAATCGATTTTTTTTACCCAGCAGTGTAGTGTCTCATAGACGCTGGGGACGCATCATGACACCTCATGACTTCCCAACAGAAAGGCTAGCATGTTACTTTTTTTTTTGCTTGCCTCGATGTTTTATGTCACGTCTGTGATGTTGATCAACAGGACCACAGAGCATTCTGCAAAGAGAACTTTAACTGTGTAGATGCAGAACTGGAATGATATTGTTGGTTTTGTTAATGTAAAACATTTTTTATTTAATTATGGAAATACCCAAGCCTTTTTGACGTCTCCCAGAGGGACTACCACTACTTTGTGTACGTTCTAGTTTCATGAGTGGCTCTCTAGCTCCTCCGTCCTCATGGCATCACGCACATTGTCAAAGACGGCTACGAATAATTCTGTGAATAGCCTCATCTGGCATACTGAGCCTTAGAACAGATAACAATATTGTTTATTATGAATATGGCATTACCTGAACCAAAATGTTTCCCATTTGATTTAAGGGGGTCTTAGAGCTAACTAATTATTTGAGAACAGCTGATACTCAAAAAAAAACTGCTAAGAAACTCATACTGTATGTAGGCAACACCTACAATGATAGTCCTACACATCCTTCATTACGTGCATATTAATTTTATTATTCCGTACCTGCCTGTTGGTACCAAGTCTGTTTGTAATTGATATACATGAGCAGCATAAGAAGTGCTAGTTAGTCAAAGTTTAATTGTTCTTTTCTTTTTTTTCTTTGGATGGTTCCAACACAGGCACACAGATACACACCGCGAGAACTAATGCTGTGTGAAATGAAAGGCATTGTTCAATAAAGATCTCATTCTCAGATTATGACACTCTCCACTAGAGCATTTTGCCAAGCTTGTAACACGATAGCACGTACACACACACACACACACACACACACAGACAAGCGTGTGTGTATATATATATATATTTATATATATATATATATATATATATATATATATATATATATATTTATATTTATATCTCTCTCATTCACTCTCTCTCTCTCTCCCTTACACCGATCTCCATTTCCCTCTCCCTCTTCATGCCTTTTATCTCACAGCACGTTTTGTTTACCACTGTCCGTGTGCTTCTCTTTTTCGCCCCTTTTTCTTTCCCTCTCCTCCTTCTTATCAGATTAGATCTGTCTCCCTTCTCCTCCTCCGGGCTTCAATTCAATCCTGTGTTGAGTTTCACATCCATTCTCTCCTGACTTCTCTCCTCCCTTGATACTCAGCACTCAACTTCTCACCTATCTGCCCCTCTTCTGTTGTACTTTAGAACTCACCTTCATTTACCTTTCGGTAAAAAAAACACTTTGTTTTTTTGTTTGCTTTTATTTTGTAGTCCTCTCTTGCATCTTTCATCTCTTGCCTTCCTCTTTTCAACCATTTCCACTGTCTCTTCTGATCCGTCAGGGGCAGCCCAAACCAATTGTGCTCAGCATGAAACAAGGAAGAACAATCACTTTAGATTATTATGAAAGTCATCAGTAATCAGATTACAAATGTCTCTATTATTCACAGTTAACTAACATAACATTTGACTCCTTAATAACTATTGACAGTAATTTGCTTGCTATGAAAGAAAGAATCGCAGCACTCTGAAAGACGATATGAACATGTAGCAAAATGATTGACCGAGGTGCTGATTCAATTATGCCTACAAATTACTGAAATGCTGATAGTCTAGGTAGGACCAAGCTTGATGTTGAAAAATGCTAAGTACACTTTTTCTTTTTATTAAGAAATATTTTTGGCATTTTTTATGCTTTATTTATGGTGCAAAGAGACAGTGATGAAATGGCGTAGAGAGAGGAATGACATGCAGAGAACCGAACACGGGTCAAATTCTAATCGGGTCTGCTGCTGTTCAGGTGGTGTGTGTCAGTCATTTCCAGCTCTGCGGGGCAATTTGCACAAAAGCCATAGATAGTAAATAATATGGATGTAGCATCCGGGCTGACCTCAGTTATTCACACGGCATCCAATAATCCTGGTTTGTGCGCGTCGCCATCTTGTGAGATTTTTACTCCACCTCACTCCTCTTGCCGAAAAGGGGAATCGACGTCACGTCGAGGGGAGAGAGATAGCTGACGTATACCTCCGAGGCAAAGTGAGGGACAACGGGCGGAGAGCTGTCACTCAAGAGATCGCGCCAATACATTTTAACCTCCAAAAGAATAAAAACTGGCGTGGGCCAAAAAAATTCACCCCCCTCAGTGTTGTCATGGAGATATGACCTAAACATACAGACTAAAATGGTTTTGTGGCCCAGGCTGTAAATAGGTTTAATAAGACTTTGAAAACGGCCTATCTAGCAAGTGAGTCAAAGAAAAACTGCTCGTCTTGGCGCCACCCCCAGTGGCAATTTCTGGTTACTACAGTTGTAGGTCACTTCCTTATTGGATGCCGGTAAAAATCGCTGAGGTTGGGGCTTGATAAAAGCAGAGTATTTGACTACATGCCCATTAGGCCCTGCTGGCTCTGGTTTGGTGAAAAAGTAATTTTATCTTAAAGCCTTCTTGAATAATCTCAGCTTTTAACAAAACTTTTCAATCCAATTTATGTACATCCTGCTGCTTGAGCTCAAGTGATGCCATCTGTGTCAGCATTGGTTGAAGCTGAGGGCTAAAAGTTACTGCCAAACCAAGTTTAGAGGTTGTATACTGTATGTCATATACCCACAGTGTTATGGGTGTGCAATGCATAAGCAGTGGAGTACTTTCAAATAAATTAGCCTTTGTCCCCAGCGCTTGCTTTTTGTTACAGTTACTGTAATGTTAGCCATGATAGCACTGCTACAAGAAGCTGTCCACATCAGTATAACACACCTCCAAGATATTATGTTTGGGTATAATATAATTCTTAATTCAGTGGCTATATTTTGTGTGATTGTCATCAAGGTAGCTAGCATGACCTGCTAAAAATAAACATTCGGTAGTAGGCTACTATGATAACAACGTTAGCTATGTTAGCTTCAAACACTGGGCCTAGGGCTAAATGTTAGCAACACACACAAGTGAAATACACTGTAGTAGCATAACTAAAGCTAATGAGACAGTAAAATGTAATGTACAGCTAAGCTGATAAGTGACTTACATGATCAGTAATCAGCACGGGGTCGGTGAAGTCTGAAGTAAAGAAAGGCAGCTCCAACAGGCATCAGCTAGACATAACCGCTTTGCAAAGCCAGCAGCCTTCTAGCCAAAGTTACTAAACTCTTCTTTGGAGAAATGGACACTGCAAATGCTGGAATTGTTGGTGATTTTGTTTATGACTCACCAAAAACGTGGTCCACTGCAGCAAAACAACTCCACGGCAGTTTTAAAAATAATGCTTTGAGGTTGAGCTCATTCAGTCGTGCCGTACCGTCCTGTGTCTCTGGGCATAAGCGGACCCTTGTGAGACTGCGCTTATGTGATTGGCTGAAAACGAGGAAGACATCCGATTGGCTATAGGTAGTTCCTGGTTGAAAAAAACACATTCGTGAATCCAGCAACGTCAGGAGAGTCTCATAATTCCACACACAAATACAGACCAATTCACACACGAATGCAAGGGAGTTCACAAATTAAAAGCATTTTGTAAATTCAAATGTAACAGTTTGTACACATTTTTGATGAAAATGTTTAAATTAATATATTTATGGATTTGTATTACATTTGTTTAAAACAATACACATTTGTGTGTGGATCGGAAATGTGTTTGTGAAACTTTTTTTTATAGATGGATTTTTTTTACATTTATATATGACGGTATTCATTTGTGTGTGCATTGAAATGTATTTGTGAGAAGAGAGTCTGTTAACGACAATTAATTTGCCTTATGATTGTATAATATTTTAATGCTACAATATATGCTTTCTGCCTGTTGAACTTTGTCCCAGTAAACTTAAAGAACTCCAAAGTGTTTTGCTACAACTTGTTGTTTAGCCTTGGAGAAGAAAACTGCCTAATAAGATTTTGGCACATACAGAGGTATGACGCATTTCATGTGCACAGTGGTTGAGAGTTAATGGGGAGTGAACTCACTCCCATATTCTGTTATCAGACATTGTATGAAGAATAACACCAGTTGTTGAGAGTTTTCTGGGAATATTTGCCTAATTAAAAATGTCCTGGACACACAAACTTGGTTTGCGCACACACCATCTCACTGCATATAATCTCATGTACAACTGTTCAGTCTTTGTATTCAACCATGTACCAAACCAGATACATTGTTGTTTGACCCTTGCTTTTGCTGTATGCAAGTAAAAACTTTACCTGCTCTGAAGCCTGCCTTGACTCAAATTCTTTTATTACAAACACTTGGGTTGTTTGATGAAATAATTCCTTTAACAGAGTCGTTTATATATAAATCTCAAAATACAAGTGTGAATCCTTCTCTGTGCATTCATTAATATTGAGACTGATTTCATTCCATAAGCATCTGTGGGGCATCCTCAAACGGAAGGTGGAGTAGCGTAAATTCTCTAATATCCCTAGCTCCGTGATGTCGTCATGAATGAGTGGTAGAGGATTCCAGTGGCAACCTGTGAAGCTCTGGTGAATCCATACCCAAGAGGGTTAAGGCAGTGCTGGAAAATAATTGTGGCCACACAAAATAAACTTTGGGCCCAATTTGGACATTGTCACTCACTTGTGTTGCCAGCACTTTAGACATTAATGGCTGTCTGTTGAGTTATTTTGAAGGGACAGTACATTTACACTGTGATATAAGCTGTACACTGACTACTTTACAAAGTGTCATTTCTTCAGTGTTGTCCCATGAAACGATATAATGAAATATTTGAAGAAATGTGAGGGGTGTACTCACTTTTGTGCGATACTGTATAGGGGAGAACGGGGTAATCTGAGCCACTTTTTACATTTGCTCCCCTCTAAGGGAGCTAAAATGATTTATCACTCAAATTTACACATTTCCCATTAATTCAGGATGTTTCCTAGAAATGGGCATTAGCAGAATTTTTTCAAGACAAAGGGCAGTGAAAATATGATTGTTTTAAAAAAAAGTTGTCATGTGGCTCACTTTACCCCAGCTGTGGGGTAAACTGATCCACTTACTTTTTCCACTCTACCATAACAACACATATTGTAACATTAAGAATCCTGAAAGCTAGCCACACATTCCAGAACTAGTAAAAGAATGATGGGGTTTGGTCAATTAAGCAAAGCAAATTTTCTAAACACTTGAAAGTAACTCTGAACAAAATCAAATACAACATATTATAATTCAAAAGGTTTTAATAAGATTCAAATGAAAGATAGAACCAGTTATGCCTCGTTTCCACCGAGTAGAGCGGGTCGGATCGGAGCGACACAGAGCAGGACAGCTCACTTTTAAGAATCTCGGTGTTGTTTCCACCGCCGACCCTACCCTTACTGGTAGGGCGGGGATTAGGCTGTACTGCGATAGCCGCCGCCAGAATATGGGTCAAACTATCGGGCTGTGGAACAACTGTGGTCAAGCCAGTGGTCTCTTGTTTTTGCTTGGTCAAACCAGCCGCTTCTTTATTTATTCCCCTCGTGTTGTAAGCACAGAAACGGCTCGGTGCAACTGATAGAGACAGTGAGCGAACAGCGCTGCGGCAGCTACGTGACATCGTAGCAGTGGGACAGTGTAGCCAACTGATTCATTTAATGACGAGGAAAAACACCACACAATAAACAGTGCCGCGCTCACATTTTCGCCAAAACTCTCTTCACTGTAGCCGAGGTGACTACAAACGGCGGAAATGATTCAGACCAGCCGCTTCTTTATTTATTCCCCCTGTGCTGTTGTGAGCGTGTATTTACTACTATCTATGGCGTAAACACAGAGACGGCTCGGCGCAACTCATAGAGACAGTGAGCGAACGGTGCTGGCTGCACTGTTGGGACACAGTGTAACCGACTGATTAATTTATTGACGAGGAAAAACACCACACAATAAACAGAGCTGTGCTCACATTTTCGCCAAAACACAAGACTATCTTTACTCTTGCCGAGATGACTACACATGGCGGAAATGATTCTTTCGACCAATCAAATGACGGCAGTGTGTAGTTCCGCTTTTTTGGCACCCTTTCAGGCGGCTAGTACCCCTACGGAGGAGTACTGAGATTTGGAGCGGCTCAGAGCGGTTAGGTGCGCTTAAACCGTACCCTACCCAACTTTTGGCAAATGAAAAGCCAAACTACCCGGACCGAACCGCTCCGATCCGACCCGCTCTACTCGGTGGAAACGAGGCATTAGATTAGAACACAGTCTGGGGGTCAGAACACAAGACCCTTAGAGCCAGCTAGTGTCTGGGGTCAAAGCATAGGGAAATCAGAACCAGCGAGAACAGCCTGGGACTCAGAACACAGGAGAAGACCCAACTGGATTATAACATCAGCCTGTCATACTCAACAACTGGGCCTACTCTACTTTCCAGCCCTGAAGGTTATAGGGAAAGATGAGAAGGTGCTCTTTCCGTGTGGTTGCCCCAGGTCGTCTTCCTGGTGTATTTCCTTGGCATGATGGCTTTTCTACAATGTGTATGACATTAAAATAAAACATATGTTATGTAATATTACAATAAAATTAGGGCTGTCAAATTAACGCGTTAATTTCGATTAATTAATCACAGAAAAATGAACGCGATTAAAAAAAATGTACGCAGATTAATTGCACTTCTATAATGCCCTTTGACCCGGTGCAAAAGTGGTGTGCAGCTGCACCGAGCTGCACCTGTAGCTTGCATACACAGCCCGCACGGGTGAAAAGGAGAAAAGTAAAGAGAGAAGCAGGGGAAAGGCCGGGGCCGAGGGCTCTATGGACGGTTTATGGGATGCTTCGGGCAAATAAGCATGAAGGTAGGAAGACATCTTACTTTATTCTACGCAGTGTCTGTGCATTATTGATTTAGTGGGTGCAACAATGTAGGTTCAAAAGTATCTCTCAATCTTCCTCCGTGTGTCTCAATTTTGTTTGCTAGCTGTCTCGTCTTCCGCGTAAACGGACACCCGCCCCGTGTGTGTGTATGTGTATGTGTGTGTGTGTCAATATTTTTGTCTATGAGTACGACGATGGTGAATGAATCGGCATAGGCATCTGTGGCAGTGCAGCGCTGTCTGTTGTGGAGACAGAAGTTACGAGAGACGGAGAGCGAGAGAGAGACAGAAACAAACTGTACTAGCAGGCTATACAGCTGTTTATAAACAGGTATAAAAGTGTCATAAAAGTATGGGATTAATCTAGATTAATTAATCACAGAGCCTGTAATTCATTAGATTAATTTTTTTAATCGCTTGACAGCCCTAATTAAAATATGTTTAAGACTAAACTTAACTTGTGCCTCAGCATTTGGCTCACTTTCCCCCACCACCACAATTTGAGAAAAAACTACCTCTCTTTAGCCTGGAAATCCAGACCCTGATATCTTGAACGATAGAGGGTCTGGCCACGATCAATAGTAATTTCCAACTCAAGGGGCGGCTCCTACTTGTGCATTTCAAATGCCACTGCACGCAGTTGGATAGCACAAGGTGACGTAAACCCTCTTCGTTTAGCGAACAGCTGTTAAACTGTTAAATTAAACGTTTGCCGTTGTCGGTCGGCAAAACAGAACATTCCACTTACTTGCTAATGAAAGATTTGAGTGCCATCTTCCAAATCGTAAAGGGTCGAGGCCAAAGCAGTTTCAAACTCACACAACATATCCGCAGCCATCTTTGATGTTTACTATCACGGCTTCGACGTCGCATGCACGTCACTGTCGTCATCCGGTTACGTCCTCCCCAAGTACCATATAAAGGGCTCTGGCGCGCCCATATTAGATAGGACCAATTGAAACGTGAGCCCGGATTTCTGGTCTTCTTGAAAAAGCTTCAACGGAGAGTGTCCAGACCAACAGGCGCAGCAAATTTAATTTGCCAGCGCCTAGTGGCAGGTCTGGGAATGCCAGGCTAACCTCTCTTAGCATTTCAGGCTAATATTCAGTTATCAGCATCACATGGTTTCATATGTTGGTAGTTCATCAACACGTTTGATAGAAGTGTTTTTACGTGAAAACATTTGCTTTGACACAACAGTTGATTAAGTTGACAGCAAGAAAATTTACTTTTACATGCAAAATACCTATTTTGGTGAAAAAAACATGCTTACCACAGCACCATGAGGTCCTCTCTTTCAGGGCCATGGGGAAATGAGAGGGGCTTGAAAACATATATCTCACATGACCACAAATGTTTTCCGTTGCCTAGATACAGGGGGTGGCTCACATTACCTGATGCCTCAGATTCCCCCGTTCTCCCCTATATATATATATATATGAATAATTACTATAAATATTATAAACAATTACAGTATAAATAATATAAACAATGTATAAACATTATAAATAACTATCATCCTTACATGTGCAGTTTTATCTTGCTCATGATCCGTTTTGTTCTGGTTATGTGTCGCACAGGTAATCATCATATTCTGTTTGTAGAAACCTGGTTAATCCCTTATTTTTGTAAACCAGATATGCTACACTAGTACTTTAATGGAAAAAACAATAAAGATGCGGCATGTAAACACATAATAATGGTTCAATGTTTGTCTTTCCTCAGACACGTTTCTTTTTTGTGCCCTTCTGTGTATTACCATACAGAATTTCAGCTGGGATTGTTATCTCTACCGTGAACTCAGAAGAACTTTTGTGTCATGGATGGTTATGCAGGGCAATAGGGAGAGGACCCTCACATAGACAAGAGGAGGCAGTAGGATGATTGCAGTGATCGATTGCTGAAATAGCTCACTGGCAGATAGAGAAAGGCACACACAGGCAGACAAGCAAGCAGCCATGTAACAGGCGGTAAAGTGGAAAGGCAGGCAAAGCTCCAGGTAAACATTCAGAGAACAAATGCTCAAACACAAAAGCACAAAGCAAGAAACCAGAAAAGCCAACAAGGACAAACTGAAGTGAGGGAGGAAAATGTGCTGCTTGAATGTCTGGAGGGGTGATGAGGAAAGGGGGGACAGGTTAGCAAATGAATAGGGGAGTCAAGGGATGGTAAAAGGAGGGAAAGTCTGAGTCTGTTAAAACCAGGCTAAATCTTACCTTATAATAATTCCAAATTAACTAATATTATCAGCCAATTTACGGAGGTTGCACCTATATTTTTCATGTGTTGTATGTAGCATCCGGGGATATCCATGCATGCGTGTTCATGTGTTTGAAGTTCTTTCTTCTGGGTGACTCACTGATCTAACAGCTCACCAGTGGCCCTCTCTTCTTTTCACACAAACAAGAGTCAAGACACAAGGTAATGGAATGAACAGAAGGAAATGAAAGGGTAAAAATTTATTTTCGACAGACATTAATAAATGACTTGATTTATTTTATTACTAGAAACTCTGAGAGAGTAGTTGTAAGTGAACTGTGTCATCCGGTTTACTTTTGGAGGATTTCCAAAGCCGTTACATTGATCAGGAAGACAGACAGCGGCTTGGCACTCACAGCGACTCAAAGGCTGGCAGGCGGCATTAGTCAAATGAAGTGTATAGCCTTCCAAAAAGGGTTGTCTTATTTAATATCCTGAGACGTCAAATACTTGGACAATGATGTCTTGATGGCATGTTCTGCAGATTGTGCATAATGTACACCCGTCCTGGGGAGTCATAATGTAAGAGAACATGAGAGTGAGGAAACCACAGCATCCTCCTAAGACTTCAGAAATGAAATAAGCATTTCAACCAATCATTTCCAAGAAATGTTAATTATTAATCAGATGCCATTTGTGACTTGCTAACCTCTGGCCATTTTTAGCATCCCAGTTTGTTTTTCCTGTTTGCATTGAAAAAAGTAGATACTTTGGTATTTAAACACTGTGAGTGGAATCCCTTCATCAGTCTCTCCCACTTTCTGTGAGTTTTTCTAATGGCAAACTAGGCAACACTATCGCTCATGCACATGCCAAAACCGTGAACCCGTCCTCATCTCTCACACGTACCCATACTTCCTTTCCTCTTTCGACTATGTAGAAACAGCCATGGGGGGAAGTCCCCTCAGTGCTGCAATTCCAGTCCTCCTTACATATTCACGTATAGTCTGTGGCATGTGTGTATGTTAGTGTGTGTGTTTGGTCCGCCCCAATTATTCTCAGGCTGTTTCAGGGATTTCCATGCTGTCGTCCCCGACATTTCCCAGAGGTATTACAGTGTCTATGTTTGTAAAAGTATGCATGCATGCTTACAGGGTTCACTCCCTCAGCGTCTCCTTCAGTGATAAGGGCCTTTATCCATCCCAGACTGAAGTTTAGTCTTTTTACCTTCCATGGGAAATGCATAAGCCTGATTTGCCTGCGTCAGAGTCATTTTAGTTTATACTGCATTTGACAGCGCAGTCTGATTTTGCGTATGCATGCATGTGTGTGTGTGCATGCATGTGTGTAAAAGTATCTCTGCATATCTCACTAACTCACTCACTTGGTCTGGCTAGCATTGCATCTGGTTCCGTGATGCAGGACATCTGCAACTTAGGGACATAACACGATTATCAAGGTACGATAGCCGCAGGGACTGGGAAGGATTGACGGACGGATGGCTGGATATGGATGGAGGGACAGGAAGGATAAAGGAGAGGCAAAGTCTTTAAGCAAATGTGGCAGTGGACAAATGCTTGAGGCAGAGAATGTCATTTCAGACCTCACACCTTCAACTGTGAAGAGACCTTCACTGCTGTCATTCTCACACATTTCTCTTTTTTTCTTTTTGGACTCCCTTTTCTCCTGTTGGCCTGCATTTTTCCCCTTAATGTTCCTTCCTTCTGTCCTTTCCTTGTCCCTTGCCCCTCTGCCCTGTTAAGCCACGTTTTGTTCAAAATATCACAAGACGTCTGCCTCCCTTTTTTCCTCTGCTGATGGACTTGACAGTTTGTGGTTGAACGCATATAGTGCACATACACTGTACACGGACAACAAGGACCTACTTTTCCCCCTCCCAGCCCTCCTCCTCCCTCGTTCCTTCCCTCTGTACTGGTTATGTGGGGGCAGTGGCACTCACTCACTCCCATTGATAGATTACTTTCCTAATGGAATTTAATTATTTATCCCTTCCTTGTGGCGATTTAGCCAGGAAAAGACCAACAGCAGGAGCGTGAGTGAAGAGGAAGGAAGAGGCACTCATTTCCTCCTGTGCATGGCAAGAAACTGGATCACCTCTGTTATGATTTGGAGAGATGTCATTCAGACAGTGGAGGGAGGGATGTTGGGAGGAAGAAAAACCTAGAGAAAACACACAAAGAAAAAGAGTGAATGACGCAATGTTTCCCACAGGATTTAGTGAGACTGGGTGTACCTTGCTCAGACCCCTACCAATAACTTTGTGTGCTAAACAATTTTGTGCTTCAGTAATTTAACACACTTGTTGTTGTACAGGTTTGAATAGTGATAACACAGCAAAAAGGCAGCAGCCACAAAGCATGAAGGATATAACAGCTAACAAATGGTGAGGATGAACTAAAAGTGGTTACCCATGCTAAACTGATTAATTTTTTTTTGAAAATATAAAATATTGATATGATTGAGAATATACGGAATAATGTACGGAATCATTTAGTAGCCTAATTTAATGTAAGCCAAATATAGAACGAGCCAAACTGTAGAACATAGGCATGTCACTCTTGCAGATGTCCCCAATTTCTCACTTCGATGAAGAGTACAAAATCCATAAAAGTCCATATTTGCTTCTTTTTTTTTTTTTTTTTTTTCTTATAAAAATATATGCTTTAATATGCTCTTTTAAAAACACAAGCTTGTTTGCTTAATAGCCTCTTAAACAAGGACAGAATTATTTAAAAAGCAAGGTCTTTTCGGTTGTCCAAGGTTCTATACCAGGGGGAAATCCCAAGTTCAGTCCAGTCTGGAACAGCTTTGCTCCAATCCGGAAGTCCAGCGCCAGGAATTCCTAGGGGCCGCTCCGCTTGTGCCGGGGATTCCTATAGGCCGCTTGCCACTTAATGTGGATGTATACGACATATTTGCTTTTAATACAGATTTATAAACAGAAATATTCTAGGTAGAGGACATGGTATCTTGTTGGTGCATGGTACTTAAACAGCGCACTGTTTTCAAATGAGCAGACTAGAGTCCGACACTCTGACGTTAACGTTCCCTAACTGAGCTAAAGTTTAATTATCATTGATAATGTCTGCATTGAAGTAATCTCTTTGCGGTCTTCCATGGATAAAGGTGACATTGTCTTTGGACTAGTGGATAACTGCAGTGGTAGAGTACAGTAAAGTTAAAGTTACCTATCTCAAATCAGATGCTGTTGTGTCTTGGAACCAGCCATTTAGTGGTCAAACAAGCACACACATAAATCCTCACTAAGGAGGATATTTCATCGACTCTTAAAATTGATTCCCCTTTTACACGTGTCACTCCAACCCTTTGCCTAAATTGACCTGCATGAAATTCAGTTTTTGTTTCCAGTGGGGAAGTGAGTCCCTGTAATGTGACTGTGTAACTAGATTGTTGTCCACAAAATGTAGAATATGAGTAAATACACACAGCTTTTCAAAGCTCTGCAGAGAGCTAGACAGCCTGTCTGTGCTTACTCTCTGAACCTCTTCACTCGCTGTCACACACACCTCTCTGCCTTCTTTTCCTGTATCTCCTCTTACTTTCTTCTTGTTTCGTCTGTGTTTCTCTCTTTTGACTCTGTCTTATTCCTCTCTCTCTCTCTCTCTCTCTCTCTCTCACACACTGGGGATCCTAATTAAGCTTGGCTGCTCTTTGATGTTGTCGCCTTGGCAACAGTCACCATGACGAGGCTGGGTCTGCACACTCTCCCACAAACTCACTCAGGCATACACAAATACACACAAGTAGGCTAGAGTACACACACACACACACATACACACTTACCCAACTCATTAAAGAAAAACAGGCTGCGTTTGACCCTTGGTTCAGATGATTGCTTACACAGTGACTCAGGTGGGTGGGAGCTACATATATGTGTGTACACATGCTGGCTTGATGTGTGCACACATGTTATAACAGTAAAACAAGGCAAGTACACGCATCCTGCTGAGCTCAGTATAGATAAGGAGTGAAGTATGCAGTGTGTGTGTATCCGTAGTTGGTGGAGAAAGTGCTTCAGTCCGCCTTCATCGTGACAGTAGCCAGTTAGCTGTGACACAGAGTTGCTCTGTCATGCCCACTTGTTCTGATGTTTGACCTGTTATTGTATTTTTTTGTATTCCCAAATAAATGTTTGTGTGGGCTAAGAGCCCTCGAGATGAATCATGTGGTAGAGCAATTGTTAGCACTGCTGTTCCTGGAGGCTGTACAGCATCTGTTAAACTCTGATTTACAGCAGGGGAAATCCTCATTTCTCTCACTGTGCCTTTCTTTTCATCCTTTGTGTTGTGCTTACCCCTCTCTCTCTCTCTCTCTCTCTCTCTCTCTCTCTCTCTCTATCTCTCTCTTAAATATATTAGAAGAAACCTTGATCAATACATTTTTGTTCATAATTAACTCCTAAACATTTTATTTTATTGTAAAACATGAAATAGATTTATGGAAATTCACTGTTAAATTGCAAGATTCCATCCTGTTTCCAGTGTATATTCACTGTAATTCCTCTTTGATTTCGTGCAACGGTTAGTTTTGTTTACAGACATACACTACTAGAAAATAATTGACACAAGATCTTTGTGCTAAACGGGTCTGAAATCTCTTTATAGCACCATGTCAATTTTCTTGTTTGAAGAAATTAAGACTTCATGCACTTTCTTTTATAGTGTCCTCCTCTCCCTGATATTTCCTTGTGCCTATCTTTATCTCCTCATTTCCTCTGCAATTCCCATCCATTTCTTTCTGCCGCTTTTTTCCTCTCATCCACAATTCCCCACCCCCCTCAGTGTGCTGTCAGCACCGTCTGGAGGAAAGGCCCCTGTAATGAAACCTGCTCTTACCACTTTGTTATAACGACATTGGCCTTGAGTAAACCACAGCAATTAGGAGCACAAGCACATCAACATTATAGTGAGGGAAAACTGCAATTAAAGAAGCATTGTTAGGGCACGTGCTCATTAGTCTGGCAGATATATACCAGACCCAATGGTGTTTATTTCTCCAATAGAAATATTGTGATTGTGATAATTAGGAACCTGGTTTTCCTAAGGAGGCCTCGGGTGACTCTGCATCTTTGGTTTAATTTTAGTAAGAGATGTAGAGTATATGATAATGAACTTAGGCTCTGTTTGTGAAGACTGAATAGATTACTGATAAGATGGATGGCGTTTTACAACTGGGTTTCTCCTGCTTCCTTTTAATCATCAGATCAGTCAGCCTGTACTGATGAGTGGACTGTGCCAGCCAGCAGACGGCCATGCTGAAATATTAGCACAGCGTTTAGATTTTTACACGTTAGGACATTTACAGACCAAAAGCATACTGAAAGGAAACCAGGAAATGCCTGTGACAGTCATGCATGTATTTGATTCTAAAATGACATAATGTGTAAAAAATATAGTGTGCACCATAACGTGGTAAATAAACAAATCCCAACAAGCACACAGGAGTGTGTAGTGATGTCATAAAGTTTATATTTCCACTTGCTCCCAGTGACTACCAGTGTATGAGTTAAGCTAAAGCTGGATGACTGACCTTTGCCCATTTCTATATAGCATTAAACAGTTTCTGTCACCGTTTCTTGAGCCAGAGAATGAGGCAAAAAGCTAAACATTTTAAAATTATGAACTATTCCTTTAACTCTCTTCATCTCCTTCCTGTTCCCCTGTTTTGCAGCTGTTCGTCATCGACAACGGAGCGGACGACTGGCGCATCGCCATGACGATGGAGAGGGTTCTGCTGATTTCTCTGGAGCTGCTGGTGTCCGCGGTGCATCCGGTGCCGGGGGACTTTAAGTTCCAGTGGCGGGCGCGGCTGGCCTTCTCCTACGCGCCCTCGCAGGCCGAGGCAGACCTGGACATGGTGCTGAGCGTGCCCATGTTCCTACGCCTCTACCTCATCGCCAGAGTCATGCTTCTGCACAGCAAACTCTTCACCGACGCCTCCTCCAGAAGTATAGGTGCTCTAAATAAGGTCAGAGGGGTTTTGTTTGTGCTGTGTGCTGTGTGTGTGTGTGTGTGTGTGTGTGTGTGTGTGTGTGTGTGTGTGTGTGTGTGTGTGTGTGTGTGTGTGTGTGTGTGTGTGTGTGTGTGTGTGTGTGTGTGTGTGTGTGTGTGTGTGTCTGTGTGTTTGTGTCTGTGTGTATGTTTGCAGTATGCGCTGAGGAGTGTGGTGGTCCAAGCTTTCAGACAGAAAGAGGTGAGGCGAGAAAAGTGTAAATGAATTAAGGTCAAGAGAGCTCTCTCCTCTGAATCAAATCTGTCTGCCACACTGTCCCTATCCTTCTCCGGCCTCTATTTCTCCATCTATCTCAAGTCCTTCCTTCTTTCCTTCTTTCCGCTCGGCCCTTTCTATTCACCCTGTTTCTTTTTTTTCATCTGCCAGTTCAAAGCCCCTTCCTCTCCCTTTATTTATTTCTGCACATAAAGATTTAGATATAAGCAGGGGAGGATCTCTCATAATATAATATTATTATTATACGGGAGAGAGTGAAATGGGAACGAGATATTGCACACAACCCCAAATGGGCAATGAAAAAAGAAAAAGGACTCGAAAGAGATGCAGTGCGGAGAAATTTGTGTATGCCGCGCGATAAATGATTGGTGCCAGGTTTGTAATGACACTAAACGACGGGACGTTATCGCAAAGTCGTGGAAATGGAGCTGGAGGGTGGGGTGGTGGAAGTACAGCAAACCACAACCAGGAGAGGATGACAGCGGGAGAGATGGAGTTGATTTTAAATTAGTAATTTAGCAGGTCGCCAGTGTCTCCGCAACAACACTATTCTAACCCTGCAGGCTGCGTTGACGGGGCTGGGGAGGGGACGCTGACATTAGAATGTAGCTCTTACATTACATCTCATTTATCAGCTGCTTAACCCTTCTAAGGGCTCCGTCATTGCTCTCTCAGATTATCCATCTGCCAGAAGTTGATGACAAATGAGCCTTGGATAAAAAAAGCTGCACTGAAATAGGCCGATTACTCAGAGAGGGCGTACGGCTTGACCCGTGTCAGAGGGCGAGCCCCTCGATCTCAACTCCAATTACTGTGGGGATTCTCCGAGTGCTGTCGCTATCAAAAACTACTCAGAAGACTAATTAGTAAAACATCAAGTCTGAGTAGAAACACCATGTACAGGAGGGCGATACTAACCCGCCCCTTGAAAAATAATGTGTGTTACAATGTCATTCATCATCAGCCCTGCTAAAGACTGAGCGTGTGTGTACTTGTGTGTGTATGTGTATTGCAGGTGCATTTTAACACACGGTTTGTAATGAAAACCCTCATGACTATCTGCCCCGGGACGGTGCTGCTGGTCTTCAGCATCTCTCTGTGGATCATCGCTGCCTGGACCGTACGGGTGTGTGAGAGGTCAGTGACAATGCCAGTCCATTTACGTTTATTCTGTATTATATTGTGTGTCAGTGATTTTTGAGAAGCGGGACAAAAGACCGTCTTCCAATATTAACTGCTGTTATGTTTAAAAGTAAAAATATTTCAAATTGTAGATGTTATTAGGGATTAAGAATAGAATGTCTGGAGCACAATTATCCCCTTCAATTTTATTTTATCATTATTATGTCAAATATATGACACTTGTTATCTTCTCACGACGTCCAAAACAGTGTGTCCACAGAGAAGGGTTCAATCATTCATATGCAATAAAACCTATTAAAAATGTACTTTAATGACTAAAAATAGCTTTTTTCATCAAAAGCAACACTAAATAATCTCTCATATCAATAAAAACTGTTTTCTACAACACATTCATGTTTTATAAGGTTTCTATGTGGTGGGACACTTTTTGTCACCACCGTCAGACAACGCATTAAAATGTAATAAAATCAGGAAAAATAAGGGGCAGCTGTCACTATGAAGGACCTCTTGTCACATTCTACCTCTGCAGAGTACATTAGAGTCAGACAGGCTCTGATAAGTGTTTAGAATATTTTATATTCCAAATCTTGAAAGTCCTGCGTCACAACCATGATATGTCAACACCGTTATTTGAAATGTTTAGATCATTTTATTTTCCTGAAGCAGTTCATACTGGCACCTATCATCAACAGAAAAAACAAATGGCTACTAGAAACATTCCATTGGTTTAGTTTAAGAAACGTTTAATATGTCAACACCGTCAGATGTCAACTCTGTCAGATTTCCTGTCTGACGGTGGTGACAGGCCAATGACGGAGTTGACATTCAATGTGAAGGCATCATATTTGGGTGGTTTTCAAGTTATTAGGGGGCCAAGCCCGAGCAGGAGCTGGGACCGCGTTTTGCAGAGCAACGCGGTTCCCAAGCCCTGCTGGGCAGGGAACCCTATTGTTTTTGTAAGGATTATTATTTGTAGTCACCTAGAAGTGTGTCCACAGCCCAAACCGTAAAGGGTGCAGAGATGCCAATTGCATGACTAGATCCAGGTCCGGGCCGTGTACGCAGACAAAAAAAATCAGAAATACCGGCCACTAGGTGGCGCTACACCAAGGAAAATGCGTTTGGGGCTATAACTCCCACACCGAACCTCCCACAGTCAAAAACTTTATATCCACAGATTCACTGGAGTCAGCTGCATCTTTTGGCAACGCCCATTTGCGTATATATGGATTTTTCGCAAAATCGCTAAAACTGCAGAACTTATTTTTCGCTTCTCCTCCCACAATTTTTGGACAATTGACACCAAACTTTGCACAGAACATCTACTGACCCACATGGAAAAATCTAGTTCGAATTTTTTATACGACCTTTGATGACGAAACGGTAGCACTTTGAATATTTGAAAATTAGCTAACTTGTACTACCTTGTTCGTAAATATTCATAAATCCAAAACTGTACTTCATATCAGTTCCAAATTTTAGAGGTACGTTGGTGCTATCCTTATTAGCATTCATAAAAGAAATTGGAAAATGTCGCCATGAGGGGGCGCCAAAAACACAAAAAGTATATATCTCCTCATCCACTATAGCCTATTTCTATGCTATTTCTTTGCTTTTTGGTCTTTAACTCCCAAACTGAACATCCCACATTCAAAAACATTATATCCCCGGATTATGTGAAGTGAGCGGCCGGCGGCATGGTCTGCGACGCCCGGGTCCCGAGTTGCGCCGGAAGGCTTGGCCCCCTAATAACTGCTTGCAGTTCTAGTTACAATTGTATTAAATATAGAAATAGGGTTTAGTTTTTCTAATACTGTATTTATAGGAACTCTCACAATCTTTTGTCATGGATGATTCTTAAAAAAGTACAGGATTATATTCAAAATGAGGCAATTTGGTGTGAGTCTGTTAGAGCAAGTCTGATTGAAAGACTGTAATGTGAATCTTGAATTAATGCTCAACCAATAATATGCTGTTATAAAATCACTACTATTGATTATTGATGGTTAAAATGACTACATCGGTTTTTGTCACCACCGTCAGATATGTCAAATCCATAAGATATACTTGTCAACTCCGTCAGATATGTGTCAACTCCGTCAGATTTATATTATTTTGATAATATTGCATAATGATATTTCATAATTGTTGAGGAATGGTTTGTCATATGTGAAAATCCAACCAGTCACCTAACATGAGAATGTGTTTTGAAATGTGAAACACATCTTGATTGCTGTTAATTTTAAAGTAAAAATCGTTGTTTGGTCAACATCCACATATAGTTTCCATCTCGTCTTCTCCAAACACAATTAACAAAGAAAAAAAATCAAAGAAAATGAAATTAATATTTTTCAAACATTGTGCGAAGTTGGAGAGTGTGAAACTTCAGGCTGGAGAATAGGTGGCTCATACTGTATATCTACTTTGTACATCCAAGTCTAAATTTACATTTATTTCTGTTAAATAGTTATTGAAGAAAATGACTGTTTCAGATCAGATAGGCCGCAGTTTTGATTTCTATGCAGTGTTGTGCACAGTGAAGGAATGATGGAGGCAAGAGCTGCAGTCATGATATCATGTTCTCTGTCAGGCAACGTTGAGGTACACATGTTTGTCAGATGTTGTTTCTGTTTTTTATTTATATCTTTTCAGTATTGACCAACTTCGCTCCCTGAACTGTATTACTTTTCAGGTATCATGATGCCCAGGATGTGACCAGTAACTTCTTGGGAGCCATGTGGCTTATCTCCATCACCTTCTTGTCCATTGGCTATGGAGACATGGTTCCTCACACATACTGTGGCAAAGGAGTCTGTCTGCTCACAGGAATCATGGTAAGTGAATTTACCCCCCACCACCTCTCTCTCTCTCTCTCTCTCTCTCTCTCTCTCTCTCTCTCTCTCTCTCAGCCTCCTCTCGGTGCTGTCCTCTCCTCGTTTAAAGGTCAGCACAGTAGAGAGCATGCTGTCATTTGCGCGCTCCACCTCCAGTGTGTCAGGAGTTTGATTAAGATTCCATTTATTGTCATCGCACATGTACAATGGAATCTATAGCAACTCCACTCAGTGTACGCAAACTGCACTCAACAAAAATATAAACGCTTTCAATACAGCATCACATCTAGGTGATATTACCCTGTGAAAATTGTGCAATACAATGTTACCAGTTCACTTATGTGTGGTTGGGTCTACTTTATTTTGAGCTTTTATCTCACACTTCATACACTCAACAAAAATATAAACGCAACACTTTTGTTTTTGCTCCCATTTTTCATGAGATGGACTTAAAGATCTAAAATTCATTCCAGATACACAATATTACCATTTCTCTCAAACATTGTTCACAAATCTGTCTAAATGTGTGATAGTGAGCACTTCTGCTTTGCTGAGATAATCCATCCCACCTCACAGGTGTGCCACATCAAGATGCTGATCTGACATCATGATTAGTGCACAGGTGTGCCTTAGACTGTCCACAATAAAAGGCCACCCTGAAATGTGCAGTTTTGTCTCACAGCAAAATGCCACAGATGCCACAAGCATTGAGGGAGCGCGCAATTGGCATGCTGACAGCAGGAATGTCAACCAGATCTGTTGCTCGTGCATTGAATGTTCATTTCTCCATTATACGCCGTCTCCAAAGGCGTTTCAGAGAATATGGCAGTACATCCAACCGGCCTCACAACCGCAGGCCACGTGTAACCACACCAGCCCAGGACCTCCACATCCAGCAGGTTCACCTCCAAGATCGTCTGAGACCAGCCACTGAGACAGCTGCTGAAACAATTGGTTTGCATAACCAAACAATTTCTGCACAAACTGTCAGAAACCATCTCAGGGAAGCTCAACTGCATGCTCGTCGTCCTCATCGGGGTCTTGACCTGACTCCAGCTTGTCGCCGTAACAGACTTCAGTGGGCAAATGCTCACATTCAATGGCGTCTGGCACGTTGGAGAGGTGTTCTCTTCACGGATGAATCTCGGTTTACATTGTTCAGGGCAGATGGCAGACAGCGTGTGTGGCGTCGTGTAGGTGAGCGCTTTGCTGATGTCAATGTTGTGGATCGAGTGGCCCATGGTGGTGGTGGGGTTATGGTATGGGCAGGCATCTGTTATGGACGAGGAACACAGGTGCATTTTATTGATGGCATTTTGAATGCACAGAGATACCGTGATGAGATCCTGAGGCCCATTGTTGTGCCATACATCCATGAACATCACCTCACGTTTCAGCAAGATAATGCACGGCCCCATGTTGCAAGGATCTGTACACAATTCTTGGAAGCTGAAAATGTCCCAGTTCTTGCATGGCCAGCATACTCACCGGACATGTCACCCATTGAGCATGTTTGGGATGTGCTTGACCGGCGTATACGACAACGTGCACCACTTCCCACTAATATCCAGCAACTTCGCACAGCCATTGAAAAGGAGTGAACCAACATTCCACAGGCCACAATTGACAATCTGATAAACTCTATGCGAAGAAGATGTGTTGCACTGCATGAGGCAAATGGTGGTCACACCAGATACTGACTAGTTCTGAGTCCACAGACCCCCAATAAAGCAAAAAATGCACATTTCAGAGTGGCCTTTTATTGTGGACAGTCTAAGGCACACCTGTGCACTAATCATGATGTTAGATCAGCATCTTGATGTGGCACACCTGTGAGGTGGGATGGATTATCTCAGCAAAGCAGAAGTGCTCCCTATCACACATTTAGACAGATTTGTGAACAATGTTTGAGAGAAATGGTAATATTGTGTATCTGGAATGAATTTTAGATCTTTAAGTCCATCTCATGAAAAATGGGAGCAAAAACAAAAGTGTTGCGTTTATATTTTTGTTGAGTGTATGAAGTGTGAGATAAAAGCACAAAATAAAGTAGACCCAACCACACATAAGTGAACTGGTAACATTGTATTGCACAATTTTCACAGAGTAATATCACCTAGCTGTGATGCTGTAGTGAAAGTTCAGTTATTTTATAGCACGTGAATATATACGGTTTAGTGCGGTTGTGCAAGTTACCAGGTGGCAATAAGTACAAAAGGTTCAAATAAGAGATGATGAAATATACAATAAATACATTTTAAGTAGTGCAAAATGTAAGGCAGTATAACACATTACAAATTAAAATGTGCAATATGATGAACATTATTTACAATATGTGCAATATGCAGTAAACTGAGGAAAGTTAAAGTGTACATTATATGTGTATTTCAATGTTCAGACTGAGGAGTCTTTGGGGCAAATGGGAGGGGGTGTAAAAATCAAGAATTTGTGGGGGCAGAGGGAAGGGAAGGAAGAGAGGGGAGATAGTGGAGCTTCCTGAAAGGCTGGTGGAAAACGCTGTTTACCAGGCTGGTGGAGCCTATGGAGGCTGTGGTACCTTCTCCCAGATGGCAGGAGACTTCAGAGGCTGTGTGAGGAGTGACTGAGGTCACCCACAATGCTGGTTGCTTTGGGGGGGGAGTTTATGTCACCTTTATTGATGGTAACAGCAAATGCCAGGCGAAGGGGGAACTGTAAAGGGGAACTCCTGGGCCCTGTCATGATGCGGTATCGTTGGAAGGAATACCTGGAATCCCCTGTTAGGGCCGACTGCGACTTTGCACTCCACTGCCCTGTCCATCATTTGGACCACTGTGAGTCTGGTCCCATTTATGAGGCTGCATCCAGGGCCAGCCTGGAGGTTCCTCAGCAGCTTGTGTCCCTTCAGGGACTGTCCACATTTTTTGCAGCATTTAACAGGTGGTTGGTTCATCTCCTGTGCATAACACATTGTTGCGGTTATTATTACTTTGATCTGTGAGCGTGTTCTTTTGTGATAATGACAGTTGAACATGTTTGTCTCATTGGAAGGAGATTTGCAGAATTGTTAATGAAAGGAGAAACATTCAATGACCTCAAATCATATTTACCATGTTAGTGGCAGGGCATCAGTAGGTTAAAAGAGCAGCTTCAAGCTGACTTTCAGCAATGTGTAGACTTGAATAAAAAAAAGAGAGATGGTGTGTGTGTGTGTTAGAGAGAGAGGCACTGGTCAGACACAATGCAGGCCAAGTAAAGGTGCATAGTATATTACATGTAGTCAATGCAATGGGCTTGTAATAGGGGTGTGAACGTTTACAAACATTTCTAAACAGTTACATGGCTGCAAATGTTTCGTGTACACCTTTAACCGTTTGATATGGGGGGGGGGTCGACATATTATTTTTTTGCCGATGCTCATAATTTAGCTTTTTGACTTCGAGTGATCATAACTGCCTAGCGATCATCTGTGATTAAACTGAGTCCCGCTGTGGGCCTGCGAGCCGACCAGCTGATCCGTTCAGCTGTTAGAGACGGAGATGAAAAGGAAAGTGAAACTGAAGGTGGAGCAGTTAAATAGTTCAATAGACTAAATATTGTTACCAAACACAATAATGTATTTTGTTATCTGCTTAGGAGCCTACAGTAGCTCACATCACCCACCACTCCTTGAAAAAAAAGTTTTTGTTTATTGATTTGTCCAAACGGTTACACGTGTACACGTGCACACCCCTAGCTTCTAAGATGCCAAAGTGTAACAACGACTAAATATGTAATATTAACAATTGGGTGATTGCAAAAACAAACTACAGTGAAATAAAGCACGGGCTTGTGTCGGGGAGGGGAAGAGGGAGAAGGGGGTGCGAGGGACAATCTACAGCTAAATAAAGCACGGGCTTGTGTGGGGGAGGGGAAGAGGGAGAAGGAGGGTGCGAGGGCGAGATTGCAAATGTTTATTGTCTACCTGAAGACGGCGGTGAATGAAAGCACGGCCTTGTGTGGGGGAGGGGAAGAGGGAGAAGGGGGTGCGAGAGCGAGATTGCAAATGTTTATTGTCTACCTGAAGACAGCGGTGAATTAAAGCACGGCGGTGAAATAAAGCACGGGGGAGGACAGTAATATTAGGCTACATTTTAGAAAGTATTTTAGCAAGTTTGTCAAAGTGTATACGTCTTACCTGGGAGAGTGTGTCGAAGGCGGGTGGTCCATGTAAGCCCGGCCGGTTGCTGGGGAGTGTCGACGGTCAACTTTACGTGGTAAACTCTAATCTGCCGTACGTAAACCTTGTCCGTTATCTGGGCCGTTGCTGCTTCACCGTTAAACTTTATGTCCGTTGCTGCTTCATGTGGCAGGTATGTATAAAGGTGCGAACACACTAGGCATTTTACACACGTAAGATTTACGTGCGTAACGCAGCTAAAATGTTGCTTGATCATTTTGTGTCAAAAATGGTTATACGCGCGTAACGTGCCTAGTCTCCCTCCCGATATTGTATTTCCCTAATCAACCATGGCTGCGATCAGACCCGACACAACAGCGTGCATGTCCGCACAAAAACAACAACAACACGGCCAACAACTGTGCCAAAAGACAAACTGAACAGCACAAATAGCCTAGCATTAAAACAGCATTGCATATTCACGGCAGCTACATAACAAACACAGTTACAGCAGCATCGGTGCACGGCGGCACAACATAAAGGCAAGTAGCCAAAATTACCCTACCTGGCTGTGACAGGGGACCGTGGCTGGCGTAGATCAACACCGGTGCTTCGCTCTACTTGTCGTGAAAGTCCCGCGGACAGTCGTCATGTTTGGGTTCATAATATGAGGCGCTAGCCGCCCACACACAACAGGGTGAGTTAACTAATGCTATACGGCGCTAACTTTGTTTATCGGCTAAAGCACAGCCGCACATATTCAATGAATTAACCAGGAAGTCCATTCTCCTGGTTTACTTTCCCCACGTCTTCTAACCCCGAGCGGCTTCATACAGCACCGGCCGCCCGCAATACATTTTTCTCCTCGGTGTCTCTCATTAGCCTCTGTGTACAGTACACTGTTCTCCGACCCTGCCAATGTATGTGACGTCGGGTCAAGCTCAATGCTGATTGGCCAACGCGGCTAATCGTCTCGCGTAGGAACAACAAAAGTTAAATTTTTTTAACTCCTCGCGTAGCTGCGTAATATATACGCGCGTAATATATACGCACGTAATATATACGCGCGTAAAAATGTTGCTTTAGCGCGAGTGAAAATGTTGTTTTAGCGCGAGTGACGCATTTACACGCCATGTACTCGCGTAAACCAATGGTTCCCTATGGAAAAACGGCCGATTTCATACGCGTCTGTACGCGTGTAAAGTGCCTAGTGTGTTCGCACCTTAAGTATGATACCTGCATGCTGCTGCACTGGGTGCGCATGGGCACTGGACGCACTGTGAGACTGCGTGCGCATGCGCACTGGACACACTGTGAGACTGCGTGCGCACCGGGCGTTGGCACATGCGCACTGGATGCGCACCAACTGTCGACCAACTGGTGCGACTCGCCTGCTTTTATAGTAGTATGATCCTTCCTGAATTAGCCTGCATCTGTGCTTCTGTGTGTTTTGGGTGTGTTGGCTTGCAAACAAGTATATTAGTTAGTTATATACATTACATACAGTGTGTGTGTGTGTGTGTGTGTGTGTGTGTGTGTGTGTGTGTGTGTGTGTGTGTGTGTGTGTGTGTGTGTGTGTGTGAGTGAGTGAGTGAGTGAGTGAGTGAGTGAGTGAGTGAGTGAGTGAGTGAGTGAGTGAGTGAGTGAGTGAGTGAGTGAGTGAGTGAGTGAGTGAGTGAGTGAGTGAGTGAGTGAGTGTGTGCGTGCGTGCGTGCGTTTGTGTGTTATTCCCTTGACTGCCATTGCATAATGAAGGTCCCACCTTTCTGTGTGCCATGTCCTCCCACTCTCTCGCTCCCTTTCTGTCTTTAATTTTCTTTCTTTCCCACTCTCTACCTCTCCCTAGTTCTCTCTCCCTTTTTATTCATCCCGCCATCTCTTTCCTCTCTCTGTCCGTCTCTCCTTCCCTGAGGCCATGTGTTTATTTCTATCTAGCGTCCATCTGTTGGTATTAGTGTTAAAGCTGCTGACTGTTCCTCTGTTTGCCTGGCCTCACAGGTGTTCTTCCCTCCTCAAACCATTTATTCTTCTTCTGTCTCTCTTGCTCGATTCATGTTGTTGTCTAATTTTCTAGTCTGTGTCTTGTCGTCACACTTTCTTGTTCATTTGTATCTTACTGTTGTTTAAAGGAATGACAAGTTTTTGAAAATTGGTCTAAATTAATTCACTAATTTGTTTGCACTACTCTTTTATTTGTGCCATGCTATCATTGTCAAATATACTGCCAGCATATTTTTTAAATAGAAGAAAAAGTATTTTTTTAAAAAGCTCTTAAGCTGAATGTCAAGTCATCTGAAATTAAATGTCCTAATGAGTATGGTGGCGTTTGTTAAATCTTATGTGAGTCTGGAAAATAAAAGAGGAAATAGGACTTAAAATATCATTTAATTTGCAAATCATCTGAATTGATTTTGTTTAATCAAGACAATAAGATAATATGCTGCTAAAATGTGATTTTGTTACCAGTACCAATCTTCCATTTACACATTTAACGTGCCTGGTCCCTTTTGTACTTGAGTTGAGAGTGCTTTGTTAAAGTGCACTGAAACATCAAGCGCCAACTATACCATAGCTGAATGTTGTACCATTAGTATTTTCCACAACAAGAGAGTTACCTCACAGAATGTGTTTACCGGTGCTGGTTTTCAAAATGACTGCACTATAAATCTTAAACTTTACCCTTTTATAAACACTGGCACGAAGCATCTACGTCACAGAGATGATTTTGGTGTCTCTAATTCCTCACTCAAAACTCCCAGATTTCTGTATTCTTTCATCCTCACTGTGTCTGTCTAAGCTCTCTGTCTGTGCCAGTTCACCCACTTTCTTTACTGTATAGTCCATTAAATGTGTACATGAACTGAAACAACCGGAGATGTCGTAGATAATTATTAACCCCTTTAGTGGCCTCCTCGCCCATTTTTGTACATTTTTGCAGACTTTTTTTTGATTTGGTGATAATTTTGGCTGTGTTAAAGCTTTTGGCATGATTCTTTGCAGGAACTATTCTTTTGAGTCAAATTTTTGAAATCCAATATCCTTTACTCTTAGATGTCTTTTATACTCTGTCAGTAAATTTAGTACCCTCTCAGCACCTTCGACCCAAAAATGTCCACGCTCACAAAAAGTGCTATTAAATCATCATACATCAATATTTTTTTCTACTTTTTTTTGCTTACATCTCTTAAACAACTTCTTACCGGCTCAAAACTACCAAACATTCAATAATTTTCAGGATTTTAACCCATTAAATGCCAGTTTAAGTATTTGAATTATTTCAATATTTTTGACAAAAAAACACAAAAAGTTAATTATTTTCCATAATACAAATACTAGGGGGATGTGGCATTAATGGTGATTGGAATCTTGGATATGTCAAAGATTAGCAACAAAATTGATTTGATTGCATTAGTATTTTTTATGTAGTGCCAGATGAAACATTAAGCACCCTCTCAGCACCTTCGACCCAAAAATGGCACACACATAATCTGCAATAAAATCCTCTGTAATATTTTCTGATTTTTCTTTGCTTGAATCCCTTAATCAACTTCAGCCCTGATCAAAATGATAACTATTTAGTGAGCTAGGATTTTAACTCTTTAAATGCCACTTTAATTATTAAATGTATGTTGATAAAAAAACACACAAAAAGTGAATTATTTTCCATATAATAAATAGTAGGGGGATGAGGCATTAGTGGTGATTAGAGTATGGGATATGTCAAAGATTAGCAACCAATTTGATTTGATTGCATTAGTATTTTTTCTATGTAGTGCCAGATACTCCTTCGAGGCTGAAAGTGCCCCATCCACTTCCATTGAAAACCACCTTTTTTAATCTCATTGCATTTCTACTATTAAACCATGCATTTTGTAATGTTAGCATTTCATTTTAGGAGAGAAGCAGTCATATTTGACATTTTTACTGTATTCCACTAGATTATCTATTTTCCCATTGTAGGTCCATGCATGAAATTCTTGTATTTTTGACCATTCTTATATGGAGCAGTGTGACTACCAGGGGAGCCCAATAGCTTTCTGCTGTGTGTGTGCGTGTGTGTGCATGTGTAGAGTCAGTGTGAAACTGTACATGCACTGATCATTTCAGGGGTGAAAAAGGGCATCTTTTGAAGGATGTGTGTCATGTGAGGTGCTTGAGTAAAACATGGCCTTCTGCCTTTGATGTACTCAAAAACAAAAAGGAAAACAACAGTTAGTGTGTTTATGCACCTGGCTGCTTTCACAGCCAAAGTTAAACATGCAGCTTGACTGAGGTGTCATTCCAATAGTGGGCAGAGAACGAGAAAGAGAAGGAGAAAGAGCTGGAGAAGAGAAGGAGCAAAAAATGAAGAGGCGTTTTAGTGATAGAGAGGTTTTAGAGATGGTCCTGGAGCCAGTCTCCTTCAGACAGTGAGCTGCAAGACTCTGAAGAAGACTTCCCAAGGGAATGGATATTTAATTTCCCTCAATACCTCCCTACGGTGAGTGCTATTTCCTCAGTGAAGGCGAGACAGAGGATCCTGTCCATCCTAATGTTGAGTGGACAGTGAAGAAACGGGCAAGTGTGGTCACCTTCTCATGCCAATACCTTACGCTGCATTCCCGCACCCCGGCATGATTCCAGGGCCTACACGATATGCAATATCAAGGATCCACGATATAGCATTGTCATTTGACCTTTTCATCACTCCTGATGATCCAGCTGATTGTGGGAATGACCAACTTACAAGGGAGACGTACAGTGTCGGTCGAGAGGGGAATCCACCCGCAGCCTGTGGGATGACCAGAGTGGGAGACCAGTTTTCAGGGCCACCATGTCCCACAAACGATTTGAAATGCTGAGTGCAGCCTCCGCTTTGACGATCGTCTCACCCTTCCTGCTAGACACAAGGAGGATAAGCTGTCTCCATTCAGAAACATGTGGGAGATGTGGACACAGCGCCTCCCACTCATGTTCAATTCAGGCTGCGGGGTGAATTCCCCTATCGACCGATACACAGCTGCTAGGATGAGTAGTCCCATGTATGCACAAATCTCTTGCTCATCTGCATCACACCAACCTGTCACTGTACGTCTCCCTTGTAGGTTGGTCATTTCCACCATCAGCTTGATCATTTCCGGAGTGATAAAAAGGTCAAAAGAAGATGCAATATCATGGATCCTAGAAATTGCATACCGTGTAGGCCCTGGAATCATGCCGGTGGGTGCGGGAATGCAGCATAAGGTATTGGCATGAGAAGGTGACCACACTTGCCCGTTCTTCACTGTCCACTCAACATTAGGATGGACAGGATCCTCTGTCTCGTCTTCACTGGAGGAAATAGCACTCACCGTAGTGGAGGTATTGAGTGGAAATTAAATATCCGATTCCCCTGGGAAGTCTTCTTCAGAGTCTTGCAGCTCACTGTCTGAAGAAGACTGCTCCAGGACCATCTCTAAAACCTCTCTATCACTAAAACACCTCTTCCTTTTTGCTCCTTCTCTTTCTCCAGCTCTTTCTCCTTCTCTTTCTCCTTCTCTGCCCACTATTGGAATGACACCTCAGTCAAGCTGCATGTTTAACTTTGGCTGTGAAAGCAGCCAGGTGCATAAACACACTAACTGTTGTTTTCCTTTTTGTTTTGAGTACATCAAAGGCAGAAGGCCATGTTTTACTCAAGCACCTCACATGACACACATCCTTCAAAAGATGCCCTTTTCACCCCTGAAATGATCAGTGCATGCTTACAGTTTCACACTGACTCTTACACATGCACACACACACACACACACACAGACAGAAAAGCTATTGGGCTCCCCTGGTAGTCACACTGCTCCATATAAGAACGGTCAAAAATACAAGAATTTCATGCATGGACCTACAATGGGAAAATAGTTAAATCTAGTGGAATACAGTAAAAATGTCAAATATGACTGCTTCTCTTCTAAATGAAATGCTAACATTACAAAATGCATGGTTTAATAGTAGAAATGCAATGAGATTAAAAAAGGTGGTTTTCAATGGAAGTGGATGGGGCACTTTCTGCCTCGAAGGAGTATCTGGCACTACATAGAAAATACTAATGCAATCAAATCAAATTGGTTGCTAATCTTTGACATATCCCATACTCTAATCACCACTAATGCCTCATCCCCCTACTATTTATTATATGGAAAATAATTCACTTTTTGTGTGTTTTTTTATCAATGATAAATACTTCTAATAATTAAAGTGGCATTTAAAGAGTTAAAATCCTAAAATGTATCAAATAGTTGGTCATTTTGATCAGGGCTGAAGTTGATTAAGGGATTCAAGCAAAGAAAATCAGAAAAAAATATTGATGTATGAGGATTTTATTGCAGATTATGTGTGTGTACATTTTTGGGTCGAAGGTGGTGAGAGGGTGCTTAATGTTTCATCTGGCACTACATAAAAAATACTAATGCAATCAAATCAATTTTGTTGCTAATCTTTGACATATCCAAGACTCCAATCACCATTAATGCCTCATCCCCCTACTATTTGTATTATGGAAAATAATTCACTTTTTGTGTGTTTTTTTATCAATGATAAATACTTCTAATAATTAAACTGGCATTTAAAGAGTTAAAATCCTAAAATGTATCAAATAGTTGGTCATTTTGATCAGGGCTGAAGTTGATTAAGGGATTCAAGCAAAAAAATCAGAAAAAAATATTGATGTATGAGGATTTTATTGCAGATTATGTGTGTGTACATTTTTGGGTCGAAGGTGCTGAGAGGGTGCTTAATGTTTCATCTGGCACTACATAAAAAATACTAATGCAATCAAATCAATTTTGTTGCTAATCTTTGACATATCCAAGACTCCAATCACCATTAATGCCACATCCCCCTACTATTTGTATTATGGAAAATAATTCACTTTTTGTGTTTTTTTGTCAAAAATATTGAAATAATTCAAATACTTAAACTGGCATTTAATGGGTTAAAATCCTGATAATTATTGAATGTTTGGTAGTTTTGAGCCGGTAAGAAGTTGTTTAAGAGATGTAAGCAAAAAAAAGTAGAAAAAAATATTGATGTATGATGATTTAATAGCACTTTTTGTGAGCGTGGACATTTTTGGGTCGAAGGTGTTGAGAGGGTAGTAAATTCGAAGGGGGCACAAGGGTTAATCGATTACTAAAATAATCACCAACTATTTTGATAATCGATTAATCGTTTCAAGTAATTTTTTAATAAAAATTTCCAAATTCTCTGATTTCAGCTTCTCAAATGTGAATATTTTCTGGTTTCTTTTATCCTATTATGACAGTAAACTGAAATATCAGTGTGTTTTGGACATAACAATACATTTGAGGACGTCAACATGGGCTTTGGAAAATTGATCAAAATTTTTCACCATTTTCTGACATTTTACGGACCAAAACACTAATCGATTAATAATCGATTAATCGAGAAAATAATCGACAGATTAATGGATTATCAAAATAATCTTTAGTTGCAGCCCTAACATGAACACACTTGTGCAGAAAGACACACTCACAAGCACACTCCATTTGTTTGAGTGAATCATCCAATTGGTGATTTAGATAGAGTACAGCTCTTACTGTAATCTTATCACACACACATAAAAGACTCAAAACAGAGAGAGGATATAGAATGACCACGCCAAGCAAGCCCACTGCTACAGACTGCATCCTCCATACAAACACTGACAGAGCTTGACATACACTCTCAGCGTGACTCCCACACACTCTCTCTCTCTCCTCTCTCCTGCCACTTGCACACAACGCACACTCTCAGTATGCAGAGTGTTCAAAGTGGTTTATTTTTCCATTGATCATCAGAGAAAAGGAGTGAAGTTGCAGGTATAAGGAGAAGGGTAAGGCTTGTATGGACCAGGGACATCAGGCGCAGCAGGTCATGGGTAATAGATAAAGAAAGGTTACAGGTTGAGGGCAGAGAGAAAAGGATGTGTGTTTTTTTCTTACTTGACACTTGACAATTATTGTAATGAGTTTCCATAGGAGGAATTCTCGCCGTCGTTACCATGACAACAGATAAAGGCCAGCACTATTGGAATATACCATTGCCCCGAGGCTACCTAGTGGATGTGCCAGGTGTTCGTGTGTGAGCGTGTGTTTGTGTGTCATTGTGCGTGGGCTGAAAGTGGTAGGGTATAGAACCACAACATGTTTAAATACAGTGAACTTTTTGTCTGATCTCAAAAGGACATCTCATTGTGGAGGATGCAGTCCTGTACTTGCATGCTCATATCTTAATAAATGCATCTTGATAAACACTCATTTACTTTAACCCCCTCCCTTATTTAGCTTTTATAAGCAATATGTAGATGTGTAATAAATAGTTTTTAACACACTCCAATGTGGTTGTATGCAGATGCAAGTGGTTGTCTGCAGATAAAAGTGTTAAGTGTGTCAATTAATTTGTGAACAACTACAGTAGGTAGCACCCAGAAGTGGAGGCTACTACATAACACACTTTAATTATGAAAAGTATGTCTTCATAGGACAAGTTGCAATAGTTGACAAATATAAATACCTACAATTATTGTATTGTGTTATAAACCATGTATACAATGTATCTATTCTGTAATGTTTGCCAAATGGTGGAGGTTAAAGTAAAGCATTACCATTTGAATATGTGTTTGTGTTTGTCTCCTGTTTACCAAAGCCTCTTGATACACTGTTGTTCTGATTGGGTCGTCAGGTTAAAGGGATGCAGAGTAGCTGCCATTTGAAACCTTTGTGTTTTGTCTCTCTCTACTTGTGTAGTAATTGAGCAAATACAAATTTGGCACTTCTTTGTGTTGAGCGTCATTTCCCAATGTGTTCCTGCTGACCTGTTTTTGCACAAAGAGAAAGGGACGCAGTTTTTTTATACCTGGAGCGTGTGGATGTCACACAGAAGCTGCACAGATGGGTGATTCCCCCTTTTACTGACTGCCACATCCATGGCTGCGCGGAACAGGAGAAGAGCGAGGGGAAACACTCGGGCGTATATGAAACAAATCACAGCTGCACAGCCATCATCAGCCGTGTCACTCTGTAGTGATTGCACAGGGAACCCTGCTGAAACCAAATGGATGCCGGCAAATACACTAGTAAACTCTCTCTCTCGCACACACACATACACACACACACACACACAGGCAAACACCCACAAGCTCAGGCATGCACTCACACACATAGCCTGCCTTGGCAAACCAATCAGCACCCCGCTGTTCCTGACCGAAGAGGACAATCTTGAACACACACACCCGCACTCATACACACACTTTTGCATGTGCTTGCCACGCAGCACTTGTACATACTGTAGAAACACGACCAGGGCAATTTTCCCTAAAGCACAAACATGCTTTGTGGGTTTTCCATTGGCTCTCATCATATTTAATTCATAGTTTTTGAATAAACACAAACAGAGTGGATGAGTGTATAGACGTTTGTATGTTACGTTTTACTGAGCCCAGCCAAAGTTATTTTGGTCAAACCTGTCTTATCGTCCCAAGAGTGCACGTTGAAATCTTGGCTATTTCCTATACGTCTCAAATTGGTGCACCCTCCCTCGCTCTCAAACTCACTTTGTTTCTCTCCATGTATCATTTTATTCTCTTTCTCTCTCTCTCTCTCTCTTTCTCTCTCTACCACTGTGAGATGCACACACTCACAAACATGAAACACTCTTAATCTTAATTCATTGGTTATCAGGAGTTATGTGACCTCATTAACATTGCCGTCTTCTCCATCTTTTCTCTCCTCCCATTACGCGCACACACCCTCGTCTCCGGCATTCACCCCCCTCTCTAACTGCTCTCTCTCTGTTTCCTTCATCAGCCATTCATATTTACTCATAGCTCTTCGCTCTCTTTATCTTTTCTCCTCTTGCCCGTTTTTTTATTTTGTTTGCCCCTTCTGAGGAACCTGTGAGCCGCCACTCCAAGTAGCAATTGAAAACGATGTCTAATCTGGAAGTTAATTAAGTCTGTCTTCCTGCCCAGTTTCCCTGCTCCTGCTCTCCTCTCAAGCATGTTTTTCTGGATGAGGGACTGCTGTCCCTATCTCCAAAATGAGTTTGCCATATGTGTCATGTGAGGAATACAGACAAACCAGTTTGGTGTTCTACACTCTTACACGTCCTGCATTCTCGGGTGACAGTAGAACACTGACACCATCTAATTCAGATTGACAGCATCTAATTAGATGTTGTCAATTTATGATGTTTTTTTTTAAGATATTTTTTGGCATTTTTATGCTTTATTGATAGTGTAGAGACAGAGTTGAAATGGGGCAGAGAGGGGAGTGACATGCAGAGAACGACCGCGGGCTGGAATCGAACCCGGGTCCGCTGCTGGCCGAGGCCCATTGGAGGGACGCCCTACCAACTGAGCTAAGGGCACCCCCCCCAATCTATGATGTTTTTCTCTCTTTTTTATAATCCATAATGGGCTAATTTGGGGGCGCCCATAGCTCAGTTGAACTCCCCCCACCACCCCCCCGGGGTTCGAATCCTGCCCGGATCAGTTCTCTGCATGTCCTCTCCTCTTTGCCCCATTTCAACACTGTCTCTCCAATCTGTCTAATAAAAAAGCAAAAAAAATGCCCATAATGGGCTGATTCTTTCAATATGAGGCGATATGGAAGGGATCTCACACCAGATGGAATGGAATTGAAAATAGACTTGGCTTGCCTCTCAACATGAGGAAATGTGGATCTGACTGGAGCAGAGCTATCCCTTCTAATCCTCTCACGTTCACTTTTCCCTTCTGTCGTGCAGCGCCCGCTCCATTGGTCTCCCCCTCCTTCAATCAGCTGGGCTAATTCCCCGGCCAAAAGCCAGCGATTTACCAATTCCTCCTCTTTACTGACTGACTGTTCTGTTTTCTCCTGCTCTCTCTCCCTCCCTCATTTCTCTACTCTCTCTCTCTCTCTCTCTCTCTCTCTCTCTCTCTCTCTCTCTCTCTCTCAGGGTGCAGGATGTACGGCTCTGGTGGTTGCCGTGGTTGCCAGGAAGCTGGAGCTGACCAAGGCCGAGAAACACGTACACAACTTCATGATGGACACGCAACTCACCAAAAGGGTGTGTAGGCTTGCCTAGTGTCAGGTGGTGTGTGAATGAGTGTGTCTTGCATAAATAAGGCAAAACTATAGTTTGAAAAAAAGAGACAATGTTCAATGAATGCACCATGAGTGGGATTGCGTGATTGTTGTTTGGGTGATTTGTGCGTAGATTTATTTGGGGTTGAAGACAAGATATTTGAGAGGGCCAGTGAAACCACTTGTCCTTTCGATGCCCCTTTCTTCCCCAACTAGTACATCACACTATCACCCCGTATTGTTGTGACACAGGGCCACGTTATTGGAGTAAGTGAAGGCAGTAAAAGGTCATCTCTGTCTCACCCTCTCTGTTCTGCTCCCTCACTAGCATATCTTTCCTTCTTTCCGTCTCCGATCCTTTTGCCGCCTCCCCTCTCCTTTGACATTTGTCTCTCTTAAAGTCAATCCCTTTCTCTTTCTCTCTCTCTTTCTCTCTCTCTCCCTCTCTCTTTCTGTCCGTCTACATCTCTCCTCTCCTTCCCTTCCTCCTTGCCCTTCTCCCTGCCTCCTTCCCTCAATCTCTCACTCCCTCCCTCCCTCTGTCCTCCGGTCCTTTTCAATTTTTCATAGAGTTGAAAGACCCTAGTTTTAAAAATAGCTCCCATATCAAATATGTAGGGTGCATTATGGCAGCGGGGTATCTTGGAGACCGAACAGGGAAGGGTGATCAATAATTTTAGCCTGGATAAAATATTGACATTGAAGCCGAATAGACTCTACTGGAGCCAGGTTCTCACCTCAGCTGTTGCCAGGTCGGAGTGGGCTGTAATCACAAGATGTTTAACACCTTGAACCACGTGTTTGTCTGTATGTGTGTTACTGTTTCTGTGAATTTTGGCATGTAGATTACCTACAATCTGGAGTTCAGTGGACCGTCTAATGCAGTTGTTCCCAACCTTTTGATGTACCTAATTTTAATGGATTTTACACAAGATGCTATCAACAGTATTAATTATACAACATTTGTATTTCAATTTCAATTGTTAAAGACACAGTGTACTTGGAGTTGTGATATTCACGTTTGGTCTCTTGTCTCAGGTTGACATATTTGGCTTTGAATTTTAGTGAAATATTGTCACAGCTGTTTAATGGATTAACATTTTTAATCATACTTTTTTCATACTGCTATTCGGTTCAGCTGTGACTGTACTAATTAGTATGTTAGCATGCTATTTCAGCATTCTAGCTGGTTTATGTGACTGTAAATAGTTGGCATTAATAGCCTACTATTTCAGACCAAAATAAAATGTGCACCCTGTTGCAGGACATTCTTATCAATAAGGGATTTTTATATTTCATGTAAAAGGCCTACTCTAAGAGCTAAATTGTCTCTTGCTTTATGATGAAAATTAACTTTAAGTATTCATAAACGAACATTATCTTGAAAAGGGACACGTTCTATTTTGAGGCATGACGTCGTTTTAATTTTAGGGTAAAAAATTAATTTCAATGGTGTACAGCACCATTTTTAGTGATTTTAATTTGGACCATTTCTTCTCTGCAAAGAAACAAAAAAAAATTAATTATCATTAAAAACACAAAGGTAACCGGGTGGACAACAGTAATTTCATTAAAGAAAAGCAATGTATTTACCTCTCAACATGCATATGATATATATTTATTTAAATGTATTCTTTGCATTAATAGATCAAACTGAAGTTTATCATATTTTGTTCGACCACTTGATAAAGAAGATCGTACAGTGTATTTGAAAATGAGTGTCCTCCCCAATCCAGTGAATCACAATCTTAACAGTGCTAGTCATCAGGTAAGGGGTGTGGCGTGCCATACAACAGTTTCTTTCAACACAACACAGCTTGCTTCTTGGTGACATTTCCTTCAAAGGGGTCTTTGGTTTATGCAGTGGTAATTGTCTCCTGCACTCTATTACTGAGAGACCAATGATTGAAGCTGTTGTACGCACATTGATTTACAAGACGGGGGCCATTCTCTGTCATATCATCTTCACAAGAGACTACAATCTCTCAAGCCTCTATAATGAATAATGCAGCGGAAGACATCCTGCCATCGTATTATGTGTGCATGCACACACAAATATACACATAAGCACACACACTGGCTTTCTGCATTAGTAAAATGGAGTTTCCATCCATTTTAAGGATTACTAAGAATGCCAATAAAATGCCAATCAGGGAAGCTTGAAATCTTACATGGTGCAAATTGGGTGCAGAGGACCTCTTAACCTTATCAGGAAAGACGATGTGCTTTAAAATCACCATTCATAGTTCAATGCACAGGGATTGATTTTCATGCAGTGTTCAGTGAAGTGAAGTGTTTCCCTCCTTAGCAAGGATTAAGAGGGCTGTTAATTAAATAACAGTTAACATAGTCCCCAAAGCCACCATGTGTGTTAGGTCGTAAGTGCTTTGTTCATGTTAAGTGTTAATTGTATGTTTGAAAGACTGCATGGTGGCAACAGTGTATTGATGTATTGGTTCATTAAGTGCATGCTTAAAGTCAGTCTGTCTGATCTCTCGACAAAAGCAGCACACACTTACTATAGGCATAATGTCAGCGCATATATTAAATACTATCTATGCGCATAAGAGAGGTGTCTGATTCCATTTGATGGAATGGCATTGCCATGTCAACTAAATGCCACTCAATGTGATGCGATAAGCCATTATCCATCTGAATGTGGCTACCTGAGTCTGTTTTCAAGGTCGCTTTTACTTCGAGCTTGTTGCGAAAGTTGGAATAAAACTGTCTTTCAATGAATCTGAACTCAAAATGTGTAATCTGCCTCCAACTCTGGACAGACCATTGGTTCATTCAGAGCACTTTAAGAGGTCCCCATGGCATATTCAGAGCTTCACCCTCTCTGAATATTCACAGTGCACTCTGGGCTCTGGCTAAGGAGGAGGTACTGCAATGCCTTCCAATGTTTACACCACTCAACAAATGGGAGCAATCTAACCCCTGAAGATTTCTACTGAGATAGCTTTCCCTCCACAGTATATAACTAATTTTTTTTGCAAGCCTTTTAATCCACACACATGGCAGATGGATCATTATTAGTGTGGAAGTATTTCGACAGCGACACACATTTATTTGACACTAGGTGCATGCTTTTACATGTCTCAGATTTTTTTTCACTTTTAGCAAATCGAACCCGAGTGTACTCTTCCTTTTAATGTGGCACTGTCTAGATTATTGAAGATTCTGTCTGTTGTATTGCGGCTGTCATTAATATTTATTATATTTGTTATTATTTTCCTTTTAAAGGCATCATGGGAAATTATCTGCAATATGCACCTTTTAATATGTTGTGAAAAGTGTTTTTTACACCCCAACAGCAATAAATAACTTATGGGTAATGAAAAAGAAACGAAAACCCCCCCAAATTCTGTACCTTCTATACACCTGTTAAAATACTGACCAATAAGAAGCATTCAGTCCGAATCTAAAGAACCAATCACAAGCCTGCGCGTTCTCTCCCCTCTGTGTTCGAGCCTGAGTGCGTTCACGGAGGGCAGAGAAAGCGTTGTTGCCATAGTAGTCATGGATAGTAGTGCATGACAGTGGACTAGACCTAGTTGAGGTAGCCTGCACAATGGAAGAGAAACCTTGACAGAAGTTACCACTGCCACCGTTACTTGCACCTGCTCACCATTTACAAAAGGCAAAGAAAAGAAAGAAAGACATCAAGAAAAGAGCAGTTACATACAGCTCGAGGTGGACAAATGCGAGTCAACATTGGAATCACTGTTCAGTGATGGCGACAGCTGAGGATGCTGAATGGCTTGGAAAGTGACGCAATGGTTGCCGTCTTTCTCTTGTTGGACAGGTAAGCCTTTGTTTTGTTTCCTGTAAAATGTGTGTTATGGCGAAGTCTAGCCAAGGAAGCTATTTATGTTGCGTTAGCCATATTAGCCCGATGCTAACGTTAGCTCCCCAGTCGTTCTAGGCTAGTAGGCACATTACAAGCTGCATTAGCTAACTATATTATTAGTCTAATGTTATGTGGTCGTCAGCGTCTGAACATGTGTCATTTTAGTATTGGCTTTTTCAAAATGTGCTGATGCAGTGTATGTTTTTATTTTTTTAATTATTGTTTACCCTCTAACCCTAACCCTAACCCTAACCCTTATAGTTATGACAACAAGGCTAATTCCTCAACACTTTGTCAAGTATTTATCCAGGGTCTCTCGGTGAGTAAAGCTTGATATAGAAGTGAATATGTGTGCTATGCTACAAAACTGTTCTATATGATGGGCAATACATAGGCCTAGACAATGCGTTATAAATGATATTATAAATGATCATTTTTAACCATCTTTGGGTATCCTGCCTCAAATTGTCCTCCTGTAAAAGCTCCCCTATATAATGTATACACAGTCAAAACCGAAATTATTCATACCCCTGGCAAATTTTGACTTTAAGTTACTTTTATGAAACCAGCAAGCTTTTTCTTTATTGGAGATGACATAGGCTTCTCCCAAAAGATAATAAGACATTGTACAAGAGGCATCATTGTGGAAAAGTTGGGTTGAGAGTTGGAGCTCATTGCTAAAGATGAAAAAAAATACTAGTGGAGACATACTAAAAGCTGGTCAGCAATTATAGGAAGCGTTTGATTGCTGTAATAGCAAAGAAAGGCTTTTCTACTGATTATTGAGGAGCGTATGACAGGGCTTTACGCTTATTTTTTTAGGTGGTAGCACTGGTGCTAGCAAGCAAAAAAATTCAGTAGCACAAAAATAAATTTGGTAGCACACAAAGTATGATCGAAAACTTGCATAACCTTAACCCTTGCATTTCGCTCTAATTACCTTTGATCATGTTATCTTGGTCTCATTTGAGATTCTCAATTAATATCATATCCTAGTGTGTGCAGTAATAATTATGGAAAAATTAATAGGGGTGCACTGATTGCAATTTAGACAAAAGAATCTAACCTGCCAATTGCAATTTGTTGCTGATTCAGAATTATTATTATTATAATGTCCTTCTGTTAAAGCTGCAGTTGAGAGTTTCAGCCGTTGGGGTCCCAACAGCTGTTTTCCCAACGCTCTACCTGCTGTAGCTCCTCCCTCCGAACGACAGCGCTGCGCGTTCATGTGAGTTCAGTTGCATTGACAGGAGACAAACACCATGCCCGATTCCGAGGTGATTAAACATTAGTAATGATAACTACATACGTACATATTGAGCATACATTTTAATCACAGACATACCATGTATGTTAGCTTAAAATCATTGTAAGTGTGCTGGTAGGCCTAACAAAAGTAGCTGTAACAGCCAGGCAAGATAGCAAACTAATTGTAACAGAGCGGAGAGGTGTGTGTGTATCTCCTACTATCTATGCTCCTGCTCTGACCGCAGCTGGGAGGGGCTGCTCGGGGCTGCTGCGCGAGGAGCGGGCTGCGTGTCAGGGCTCCCGCTGCTCGTTGAGAAGAGGTGATACTTGCTTTGGCGAAAAAAGTCACCAATAACACCAGAAAAAAAAGCTAGATTTGTCGCTTGTCGCTGTTTTGAAAAAGAAAGTTGCCAGGGGGGCTGAAAAGTCACTAAATATAGCGACAAAATCACTTTGAGTTGGCAACACTGAGCACAGGACGAGGGCTATATAGAGCCAGCGGACGTCCTGCTGCTAGCGGCAGGCAGCCTAGGGGCAGAGGAAGGGGCCAAGGTCGCGGTCGGAGAGGTCTTGATGTGATAGGGCAAGAAGACATGGCCAGTGTACTTTTTTTTCGAGCTCTCTCCGTCTCCCTTTCAGCAGTTAACTTTTCAACATTCGTCTTTCCTCGTTTTTTTGCTGTCTTAGCGGTGTTAGTTGTTGGTATCCTGGGAATGGTAAATTGAGGGTTTGTTTGTGAAGACATTGCTACTCGCTGTCCGCCGTAGTAGCCTAGTACCAAACAGTAGGCTAGTGTCAGACTGCTAGGGTCGTGAACGCTCACGCAACTGACACATCAACGTCGTTGCCAAGGTCCCACAGCCAATAAGAACGGAGAATCTGACCTCACTCTGATTGGTCAAAATTAACATGAGCGGTGGCAATTTTGGGGGGCAGCACACAGAGGCAGGGGGGAGCAAAGTGATGAAAAAATATTTTTAGACCACTTCACCTACATATAGCTGAATGGCTATTATGACAGTTTTGCCAAATAGTACAGTAAAAAAAACTCTCAACTGCAGCTTTAATTAAAACCAAACTTTAAAACATTAAACATAGCCTATTTAATAAATAAGTATACATATTGGTACAATTTAGGATAAATTAAATAGGTTGTTGTGAATGTGTTGGGAGTAGCTTTTCAGTGGCTTATTTAAAACTTTGTTTAAATAGACTAGGCTACTGTTGACTGTTCGCTGCAGCTGGAGTTGCCTTTCAAGCTAGAAAAAAGCGCTAACTTCCTGTTCTTACCGGCTTCAAAATAAAAGTCAACTCACGTTTGGCTAGTAACAGGCTTTTAATGTGAAGGCGCACAGGAAATGTTCTGTTTGTACATGCGCTAACTTAACTGCGGTAATGTGCGGTCTCCTCCCGGTAATTACTGTTGGTGAAGTTTTTATACCTAGAATCGCTGCACGAGCACACATCTTTCACCAGCCAAAGTGGAGGGTGGACTCAATAACTTACTTGCCTAAGTCTACATTTACCCCCATTTGGAGTGTTAATGTAGAGCACTCTAAGCAGAGTTGTGCAGCGCTCCTCTGTGTTTCAAAGACAGCCTCTCCTCATTAGCAGCCTGTCGCAGAGTGCGAATGGATTTGTTTTCATCATCGCACGTGATCAATTTCAGTAGCAAATGCGATCAAAACTGTCGCACTGTACAGCCCTGAACTTAGTATGAATAATTTTGGACATGCCACTTTTTGTTAAAAAAAAATTCTAAGTTTTTTTTCACAATGATGCCTCTTGTACATCGTCTTATTATCTTTTGGGAGAAGCCTGTGTCATTTCCAATCAAGAAAAAGCTTGCTGGTTTCATAAAAGTTACTAAGTAAAAATGTGCCAGGGGTATGAATAACTTCGGTTTTCACTGTATATATACAGCTCCGTAAAAAAATTAAGAGACCACTCCGAATGTTCAGTTTCTCTTGTTTTACTCTTTAGGGGCATATGTTTGAGAAGAATGAACATTTTGATTTTATAATATAAACTACTGACAACATTTCTACCAAATCACAGTAAAAATATTGTCATTTAGAAAATTTTCAATAAGTAATGTAGAGATAAAGATTTAAGAGAAACCCAGACTGGTCTCTTAATTTTTTCCACGGCTGTATATATTTAATATATACTTGCCTTTTTTTTAGAATATGTGATTCCATGTCTTTGATAGTATTACCGGAATTTAAAGTAATTGTTTTATTGTTTTACTGTGCTCTTAGGTCAACTGCAGAGCTGGAGTCATTCAATAATCACATTCTGATGTACGCAAGCAAGCGCTTCAGCTTTTCCCCACCAGTGTATGCAGCTCGAGTCATGCTGGCTGGCCTTGACTACAACCACCATGTACACAGACCAGCCAGGAGAAAGGCTGACGGCTCTATTCTTCTATTCTTTTTGGTCAATGAACTTCCAAGTCAAGGCAAAATAATGCTGTAACAAGTGAACCTACATCTATATTTATATTTATATTTTTAATATATAAAAAGAACATAATACATGGTACAGCTGTAAAATAACCCTTTTATGTGGAAATTCACTATACTATAAATTGTCAGGTAAAATGATTGCATCACTAAACTTACAATACTTTTTCTTATGCCAGGTATGGCATAAATAAACAATAAAAAGTCCAGGAAGTGGAGCCTGTACACACTGAAGGAAGAGAAGGACTACCGCTACATCATAGACCTCCAGGGTGAAATTCTCCAGGAGAATTTGTCTGGGTTTGGGGGCTTCTGTTGGGTGTCCCTGCACCAACCAACCAGGAGCTGTTGCAGACTCAACTAAGCAAAGGACTAGGTTAGTATGCTTAGATTATTGTATGAGCATACATTTTTAACTTTGCTATGTAACACAGCATATGAAAATCCATTTAGCTCTGGTCTAAGGAATCCCAAAGTGTAAAGATTTGTGTCCGGGTTCCACCAAGCATTGTGAGGTATAATATTACAGATCCAGAAGTGCTGGTCAACCTATTATCTGAAGAACAACAACAACAACAATAATAATAATAATAATAATAATAATAATAATAATAATAATAATGGATTGGATTTTTATAGCGCTTCTCTATGCAATCAAAGTGTAAGGATAAATCACATGTCATGAAGGCTTTTCTCTGCAGCTCTTTGTAAAACCCCTAATACCGTTATTAATTGTGTGTGTCTTCTGATATTCTCTCCTAAGGACAGTCACTGCCACAAATATAAGTTGCCACAGCTGATGCAGCCGTGTGCAGAACCAGACCAGACCTGTCTGCGAAAACTGGACCCCTGGACAAAGTTTATGACCATGTTTATATTGAATTAAAAAAAAATATTGTCACACAACATTGGTTGTAATTATTTTGTGCAACATTTACAGAGATGATAAATGTTATGTCTTGATATCCGTAATATTAACAAAAATTAAAAGTAATTTTAAATGTTTTATTCAAACATAATATAAAAACAAAAGGACTAAGTATCTTCAGTTCCTCCTGGGAATACATAGAAATATAAAACTATGTACATTGAAATAAATACCTTATAAGTACAGATACAATTAAACTGTTTATTGCAACCTGTTCTAGCCTTTCTGTCACAAACTTGGTGTACTGCTCCTCACCAAGGGTCTCAATCCTTCTCACAGTTTCAGCTACTTGGGGGTCCATGATGTCCATTGTGTCAATGACTAGTAGGTCTTGGCCCTATTCTAAGAATGGATTCCCCATCTCTTCCAGCACATTCACAAGTGCCTTAACTTACTTCAAGAAGGCAGCTTGTACTCCGGGTGTATGATCATGGTGATGGTGTCCAGTGCCACTAGCACCATGTTGCTGCTTTACTGTTTGCTGCTCAAATTCTGATGTGATCCTGGCGATTTCTGGCCCGGCTACCATCCAGCGTCGGAGTGCTCCTGGATTGCCAGTCAGTCCAATAGCCCCACCAGAACCTTTCACCTTTGCATTGTTCTGCTTGTGACACTGGTCAAGTGCCATGCCAGAGAATTGGTTGCAGGTTTTGTGCACTACAAAATTTCCAGACGTGAATTCTGCTAGGACATCAGGATGTTTTTTTGGCAAGAGTTATCATGTCACGAATGTGTACAGAAAGCCATCTAGACCCTGTTTCCACCTGGCATTAACATCTGACTTTTTGAATCTGGTTACAAGTGGACAGCTCTCAGTCCGTGTGTTCCCACTTGTATTTTCAAATGTGACTTCTCTGTCTACTTGTGATCGGATTCCATTTACCCGCGCTGTATTTAAATCAACACGTTCATCATTTCCGTTTGCATTGGTGTTTTTAACCGGTGGGGTTCAAACAAGTAAACATACAGGGCTGTACAGTGCCACAGTTTTAATCGCATTTGCTATTAAAATGCATTACATGCGAAGATAATTACCAGTCTAGGTTGACGAGATATGCTACTGTCTCATTTAGACAAGGAGGCGCGATGCACAACACTGCTTAGAGGACTCTCGCCAAATGCAGGAAATATCATAGATAGTATATAAAAGTAAAAACTCTTAGGCGAGTAAGTTATTACACCTCTTTGGCTGGTGAAAGATGAGTGTTTGCCGGGCGGCTTTTCTAACGTCTGCTACACTCTTGTCACCACCATCAGTAGGCTACACGGGCGGCTTTCTGTATGAAGTTAAGATACTGTATGCGAACAGAATATTTCCTGCGCGCACATTAAAACATTAAAAGCCTGTTACTACCCAAACGCGAGTTGACTTTTATTCTTAAGCAGATAAGAACAGGAAGTCGTTGCCTTGCAGCTCTCCAGTCAATAGCAGCGATTTCCATGTTTTCAGATTTACGCAGTGAAATGAAAACAGAGGAGTAAGCTTGTCATTTGCAACTCGTTCATGAGACTTCTATAAAAGCTGCATGAACGCCAGTGATGCATTTTCAACGTATTTCCGCCCAGGCAGGGGGCAGCAGTTGAGTAGGAGGTCCCTAATGTGGACACAAACCACATTCGTGTTTCCACTACCAAATGAATGCGAACACATCGGACACAAGCGACGTAAACCACCTCCGAATGTGGTTTTTGTGATCTGATCTCAATGCGTCTTGAGAGTGTTCTCACCTGTAGTTAGAGCTGTATTCAAGTGATCGGATCACAAAAACCACATGTTAATGCCAGGTCAGGGCTGTACAGTGCGACAGTTTTGATCGCATTTGCTACTGAAATTGATCACGTGCGATGATGAAAACAAATCCATTCGCACTCTGCGACAGGCTGCTAATGAGGAGAGGCTGTCTTTGAAACACAGAGGAGCGCTGCACAACTCTGCTTAGAGGACTCTACATTAACACTCCAAATGGGGGTAAATGTAGACTTAGGCAAGTAAGTTATTGAGTCCACCCTCCACTTTGGCTGGTGAAAGATGTGTGCTCGTGCAGCGATTCTAGGTATAAAAACTTCACCAACAGTAATTACCGGGAGGAGACGGCACATTACCGCAGTTAAGTTAGCGCGTGTACAAACAGAACATTTCCTGTGCGCCTTCACATTAAAAGCCTGTTACTAGCCAAACGTGAGTTGACTTTTATTTTGAAGCCGGTAAGAACAGGAAGTTAGCGCTTTTTTCTAGCTTGAAAGGCAACTCCAGCTGCAGCGAACAGTCAACAGTAGCCTAGTCTATTTAAACAAAGTTTTAAATAAGCCACTGAAAAGCTACTCCCAACACATTCACAACAACCTATTTAATTTATCCTAAATTGTACCAATATGTATACTTATTTATTAAATAGGCTATGTTTAATGTTTTAAAGTTTGGTTTTAATTAAAGCTGCAGTTGAGAGTTTTTTTACAGTACTATTTGGCAAAACTGTCATAATAGCCATTCAGCTATATGTAGGTGAAGTGGTCTAAAAATATTTTTTCATCACTTTGCTCCCCCTGCCTCTGTGTGCTGCCCCCCAAAATTGCCACCGCTCATGTTAATTTTGACCAAGCAGAGCGAGGTCAGATTCTCCGTTCTTATTGGCTGTGGGACCTTGGCAACGACGTTGATGCATCAGTTGCGTGAGCTTTCACGACCCTAGCATTCTGACACTAGCCTACTGTTTGGTACTAGGCTACTACGGCGGACAGCGAGTAGCAATGTCTTCACAAACAAACCCTCAATTTACCATTCCCAGGATACCAACAACTAACACCGCTAAGACAGCAAAAAAACGAGGAAAGACGAATGTTGAAAAGTTAACTGCTGAAAGGGAGACGGAGAGAGCTCGAAAAAAAAGTACACTGGCCATGTCTTCTTGCCCTATCACATCAAGACCTCTCCGACCGCGACCTTGGCCCCTTCCTCTGCCCCTAGGCTGCCTGCCGCTAGCAGCAGGACGTCCGCTGGCTCTATATAGCCCTCGTCCTGTGCTCAGTGTTGCCAACTCAAAGTGATTTTGTCGCTATATTTAGTGACTTTTCAGCCCCCCTGGCAACTTTCTTTTTCAAAACAGCGACAAGCGACAAATCTAGCTTTTTTTTCTGGTGTTATTGGTGACTTTTTTCGCCAAAGCAAGTATCACCTCTTCTCAACGAGCAGCGGGAGCCCTGACACGCAGCCCGCTCCTCGCGCAGCAGCCCCGAGCAGCCCCTCCCAGCTGCGGTCAGAGCAGGAGCATAGATAGTAGGAGATACACACACACCTCTCCGCTCTGTTACAATTAGTTTGCTATCTTGCCTGGCTGTTACAGCTACTTTTGTTAGGCCTACCAGCACACTTACAATGATTTTAAGCTAACATACATGGTATGTCTGTGATTAAAATGTATGCTCAATATGTAAGTATGTAGTTATCATTACTAATGTTTAATCACCTCGGAATCGGGCATGGTGTTTGTCTCCTGTCAATGCAACTGAATTCACATGAACGCGCAGCGCTGTCGTTCGGAGGGAGGAGCTACAGCAGGTAGAGCGTTGGGAAAACAGCCGTTGGGACCCCAACTGCTGAAACTCTCAACTGCAGCTTTAACAGAAGGACATTATAATAATAATAATTCTGAATCAGCAACAAATTGCAATTGGCAGGTTAGATTCTTTTGTCTAAATTGCAATCAGTGCACCCCTATTAATTTTTCCATAATTATTACTGCACACACTAGGATATGATATTAATTGAGAATCTCAAATGAGACCAAGATAACATGATCAAAGGTAATTAGAGCGAAATGCAAGGGTTAAGGTTATGCAAGTTTTCGATCATACTTTGTGTGCTACCAAATTTATTTTTGTGCTACTGAATTTTTTTGCTTGCTAGCACCAGTGCTACCACCTAAAAAAATCGGCGTACAGCCCTGCAGGTGGAAACGGGGTCTAGAGTAGTGTGTGTGATCGAGGGAGAACATCCAGGGCATGATCTGCGTAAGGGACTCCACATACAGCTGGAAGTTACCTTCTCGAAGTGATCTGATGTAACGCAACATTAGAAGCTCCAACGACAGGGTCTTAAGCCAGTAGTCAAAGTGAACAGTGGTCTTTGCTCGCTGTATGCACCACTCCTCAAAAGGTAGACTATCAGATTGTATTTAATCAATATCATCAGATGTGCATTATTTGGTGTAGGCTTGTTGTAAAAGTGTATAAAGGCTTGCAGCTGTGACCTGGTGTGCATGGCGGGTCTTGGTGCAATACCAGCCTGTACCAATGCATTTGTCCAGCCACTGTCTTCTAGCCAGTCTCCCAGCAACTTCAAAGTGGCCATCTCAATGTGTAGACCACCAAACATGATCACAAAGTGATCCTCTCCGTGAGTGGCTGGCCAGGTCCACTGAATTTCCTTAGCAAGTGCATACAGAGGTTGATCAGCAGCAAGGACAGGAATCTGACCAGGGTTCACATTCTGAACTGCCGCTCCTACAATGTCCATTGAGTGACGCACCATTGCCGCTGAGTGTGCGTTATCAAGAAACAGAGGAAGTAGTGAGTTGATTGCTGCAGGTGGAATGACTGATTGGTGTGTGTCAGCGTGATAAGCAGACCACGATATCATGCCATCCATGGTAGAGTTTTCAACAGCTGTTTTGACTTTGTTGAGCCATGCCTACTCATCTTCTTTGGCAGCTGCAGTAACCAGGAGGTCAGAAGGTCTCACAGGACCTTGTACAATAGGGGCATTGAAGTCTTTTGTCTTGAAGGCAGCTGGTGGCACAAATGTGTAGGCTGATGGCAGAGGTGTCACTGATTTTGTAGAAGAGCCACCCTGATGAATCACTAGCCCCTTTTACACAGCCAGTGAAAGCCGGGAATATGCCGGCCTTTCGGCCCTCCGCCCTACTGTTTAAATGCGACAGTTGCGGAACGAGGGAAGAAAGGTGCGAGAGATTGTTCCGGGAATTTTACTACCTCGGGGGGTAGTAAGATTCCCGACACAATCAGTTCCGCCTCCCTGTTTAAATGCGGCCAGCTTGTTGATGCGGAACAGGGGGGCGTTTGACGTTCCATAGCCTACGTTCTAAACATGCGACCATGTTAGCAGTTGAAGGACGTGTGTTTAACATTAATCACGGCGGCCTGATGTCCCGTAAAAATCACCAAATAAAAGGAACGGCATATAATCTAGCTGATCATAAGGCCCGTTGCTCAATCCAAACCCCCACGCTTCATTTTGCAGAGTGTATGAGTCTATTTCTGCCCAGGAGAAGTTGTACAATGGGAAAGCTAGGCTAGGCTAAGTAAGGGATAAAGTATAGTGAACGGGTCACTTGCTAGAAATAAAGACCGACAAGCTGAAGCAGGAGCCCGACGCGCAGAGGAGAGCTCTTGTTCAGCATGAAGGTTATTACATGGCTTATTACATGGCTACTACAAAAAATAAAGCAATTCATTGACGCAACATGTTGTTTTAACAGCCAAAAACAGTCCGCTACACGGTCGGAACTCACTCAGTAGCAACGGTTACTATGTCAAGCTGGCCAGTAGTACGACCTAGTAACGGGGGAATAGTCTGCTCGCCCCGCTAGACTGTCTGCTTCAGCTGACTGAAGGCTCCGGCTCAGCTGTTAGCCAAAGAGCTACTGTTTTGCTAACACAACTCAAGACTCGCACACTCTACAAATAATAATTCTAATCGGCCAATATGTTTAACAAGAGTTCCATCTAGCTAACAAAGCATTATCCCCCAACATAAATAACACAATTCATGGAGAAAATTACTGCGGAACATTTACATTGCGGGCTGCAGCCTGAAGTTACCGTCTAACTGTCAATATGCGGCCAAACGTACTCACATCGTCTTGACTGGATTCCGCCGCCGCTATTATTATCTTAAGTCTGAGCGTATATCCACACTTTATTTCTGCCTACAGTAACGTGACTTCACACACTGTGTGTATGTGTATGTTTATGTCTGATTGGCAGATCTCTGCCCTCACAAAGAGACTCGCTCACAACCAACCTGTCACACAAACACACACACACACACACACAGAGACACACATAGGTGAAGCGGATTGATTTTGTCAGTTTGGTTAACAGTCCCAGTGATGTTGGACTCAGCGCGTAGCGAGATCAACTGGCACATCGTGGGGACAGTAAAATACGGTCCTCTTACTGCAAGCTCCAGCACTTCTGCTCTCAATTCACCTGCCAGTGTTGTTGTTGTAAAGCAGCTGACCGGCGCGGCGCTAAATGTTTACGTCACACCTGACGCTGTTTACAAGCACCTCTTTCATTCCGGACGCTGTGTAAAAGGGGCTACTGATGCGCCTGCAGGCCGGCGTTGCTTGGTTCTGTGAAAATAACACAGAAGCAAGCAAAGCCGGCATATTGGAGTGATGTTGTTCCATCAATATGCCGCAATCTCTGTGTAAAAGGGGCTACTAATACAACACGATCAGTTCCTCCATTTGTGTGTGATGGATGCTGCATTTGTGAGATTCCAGTGCCATGGAAAGAATCTTTGGCTGTTGTAGAACTTGGATTGTGATCAATGTTGTCCACTGCTGCTGTTGTGAAAAGTCCATTACGCAACTTGGGTGGGCACACTACATCTTCCAACTTAAAACGCTGGCATACACCATTTGCAATGTCTGATGAGACTTGCAACAGCCTGTCATAGGAAACACACAATCCCAGATTGAACAGTGTGTCAATGAGCCCTCTGCTTCTTGTAACTGCATGTATCTTAAGGGACAGATAGAGTGGGAGTAGTTTCTTGGCTGCGGCAGTGACGTACTGAGCTTGGTGAATCAACATGCTGTGCATTCTTCTCACTGTTAAACACCATTAATTGTGAGATTGCTAAGGCAGGTTGTGTGGTGGTTGTATGGACCAGCTGAGTCTGATGCTTGATGTTTGCCCCAGCAAGTATCATGTTGACTAGAGCCAAAAGGGATGCTGGCACAGCCTCCTGCTGGCAGTTAGAGTGGAATGTCCCATCAAAGCAGAATTTTGAGTCAAAGATCTCTCTGCGCACAACCTGTGCTGCCCGCATTAGGTGCATAGCATCGCTGTCATGATGAGAGGCCATCAAGAGTGCTGGTCCAATGTATTTCTCAAAACTAAGAAGTATGGGAGTCACGTGACGCTGGGATACGTGATGGCAGCTTGAAACGTGTGCTCCTGCTGTCTTTTGGGTTAATATCCTTAATACATCCTAAAATAAGTTCAGATATAGGCATTTTTCTTCTACATGTTATGTGGAACTAAACGATGTCAGAAGAAGGTAAAAGTTCGACGGCTGCCTGTAATATTGAACAAAGGAAACTTCGCTCAGCCGCACAGACTCAGCTCAACATGTGTACGAAGGGAGTAGCAGCTAGCAAAGATGCTACAGCTAGCACCGCCACGGAGCCCGACCAGCCTGACATGGCTCAGATTCACGGGATGCTGAGCAAAATATTGGAAGAAACGGCAGATCTGAAAGAAATTCGTCGATCTATGAGCTCCGTTGATACAAAGCTATCCTCCCTCATTTCTCGCATTACGCAGGTGGAAGACCGAGTGAGTCAGCTAGAGGACGAGCAAGCTAACATAAAGGCAAGACCGGCGGCAGCCACTAAAGAGGACATACAACTACTGACAGACAGGTTGGCCACTGCTGAAGACAGATCCCGACGCAACAACCTCAGATTCGTAGGGATACCGGAGGGGGCTGAAAAGAGCAATGTGACTGCGTTCCTGAACGAGTTTATCTCAGCGACCCTTGGCATTGATCCAACCCCGGGGGGTATCGAGATGGACCGCGCTCACAGGATCGGGACGCGGCTGGAAGCAGGGGAGAAGAATCATGGCCGAACGATTGTGGCGCGCTTGCTACGATACAAAGATTGCCAAGCCATTCTGGAAGCAGCACGGGAAAAGAAACGCCTGACGTGGAATGGTAAACAAGTTATGATTTTCCCGGATTATTCGAGGGAGACGCAAAGGAAGCGAGAAGCCTTCTCACGCTGCAAGAAAGCACTCCACGAGCGCAAGATTAAATTTGGAATGCTCTACCCTGCACTTCTGAAGATTTTCATCAGTGGACAGAGTCCACGGGTGTTTGATGACCCGGAAAAGCAATGGAATACATCGAGAGGCGCTGAGGTACATGTTTTGCACTGCGCTTGTGCGTCATGCGCTCCGGGCGCGCTTTGGATAAGCTTTGGAAACCACACCAGTCTCTGCCGGCTGTTTGATCGGGAGAGTAACGGTATGTGAGATAGGTTGTGTGCATATGCAAATTTGACAACCTCTGTTTTGTTTTCGGACATGGAAAGATCCTTCAAATTTCTGGCTTTGCACGTCACAAATCATTTTGAAGCTGGCATTTCAGTGTATATCTTCATAGCCGGGGCCTATATTGTCAACCATTTCTATTTTTGTAAAGAAATCGCTATGTTTTCCTTAAATTAATATCTGAACACATTTTTGTAAATGATACCTAGGGCAGTGGGCTTTTAGGCTGCCCTTGTTCCATAAGTCATGGACCTAAGAGATTTACTTTTTGTTTTGTTTCGCCAGTGTTCTTGGTTCTGTTTTTTGTGCCGGACTGGTCCACAGTCTGCGGTTTATTGACATCACTACGGTGTTGGTTTTATGTTGGTTTTTTATTTTTTTTCTTGTCAATATGTATAATGAATGTTGCACCATGGATCTTATATCATAATAGAATGGACACTTACTCTACAGTAAAATACTTTAAGATTGCTTATGACTAGCAGTGGGAGGACATTATGTTATTCAGCCTGGAATGTGAATGGCCTGGGCTGTCCAATTAAAAGGAAGAAAATACTGGGGCATCTGAAAACTAAAAAACAAGATGTAGTATTCTTGCAGGAAACACATTGCTGTCCCCAGGAATCAGTTAAATTATGTAGGGACTGGGTAGGACACGTATCCTTTAGTGCTGGGACATCTAAAAGTCGAGGAGTAGCTATATTAATTAACACAGGCTTACAGTTCAGGCTCAGGAAGGAGGTTAAAGATGAGGAGGGCAGAATTATTATAATACTAGCAGAGATTCAAGGACAGACTCTGATACTGGCCAATATATATGCACCCAATGTTGACCACCCAAATTTTTTCGTAGACGTAGAAAATAAGTTGCATAATATGGGACAGTATCCAATCATTCTGGGAGGAGACTTCAATATTGTATTAGACCAAATCCTTGATAGAAGTAAGCCATCATTAAGTAGAATGCCTGACTCTGTTTTGATGGTTAAGAGAAAGTGTTCATCTATGGGTCTAACAGATGTGTGGCGGCTGAACCACCCAACGGAAAGAGATTATACTTTTTACTCAGGAGCCCACAAAGTCTACTCACGAATAGATTTTTTTCTAATTTCTAGCTCATTACTGCCTGCCACATTGTCTTGTTTAATTGATAGCATTCTGTTAACGGACCATGCCATGGTCAGACTACAAATGACCCCATATCAGGAAACAGAAAGATCACAGATGTGGCGTTTTAATTCATCTTTATTACAAGATGTGGGGTTTAAGGAAGATCTTCGAGCCCAGATTAGGCTGTATTTAGAGACCAATGTCCCCACAGCTCCCTCTGCCATAGTGGCCTGGGAGGCCATGAAGGCCTTTCTAAGGGGATTTATTATCCAATATTCTTCTTATAAGAAGAAGGTCAATGCTGCTAAACTCATAGATCTAGAAAAGAGAATTAAGAACACTGAAGCTAAATTGAAAAGGAATATATCTGAATCTATTTTAAAAGAATTGACTCACCTTAAATATGAATATAATATTATAATATCCAAAAAAACGGAATATCTTTTGTTTAGGGCCAGGCAGACTATTTTTGAATCGGGAGACAAAGCAGGGAAATTTTTGGCCAGGTACATTAAACAAAAAGAGTCCAAATCTTTTGTAACAGCAGTGACGATTGGGGATGGAAGCCTGGCAACTAAATCAAGGGAGATAAATGATGCATTCAAGAAGTTTTATATAAATCTTTATACATCTGAAAGTACTGCCACGGACAAAGAGATAATGTCATTTCTTGACAAATTAAATCTTCCTAAGCTGAGTAACTCACAACAGGAAGACTTGGATGCACCTATTAGTTCACAGGAAATACTTAATGCAATTAAGGCCCTACCAGCAGGTAAATCCCCAGGCCAAGATGGGTTTACGGCAGAATTCTTTAAATGTTATGCAGAAGACCTATTACCATTATTTGAAAACATGCTTGCAGAAGCATTTGAATTTGGCAAATTACCTCCCTCCTTAAACCAGGCAATTATCACACTTATACTTAAAAAAGAAAAGGACCCGACTGACTGTAAAAGCTATCGTCCAATAAGTTTAATATCTGTTGATTGTAGACTTTTATCTAAAATACTTGCAAATAGATTGGATAAAACACTTAGGTCACTTATCCATCCGGACCAAGTGGGCTTTATTAGACAAAGAAATTCCTCTGATAATGTGAGACGTCTCATAAATATTATGTGGTCGGTACGAGACTCCAACGATCCAACAGCAGCTATCTCACTTGACGCTGAGAAAGCGTTTGATAGGCTGGAGTGGAGGTATATGTTTCATACGCTTAAAGCTTTTGGATTTGGTCAAACATTTCTCAGGTGGATAGATATTCTTTACAGAGACCCACAGGCCGCAGTGAGAACAAATGGTCTGATTTCCTCTTATTTCACACTTGGGAGAGGCACCCGGCAGGGCTCTGCATTATCGCCTGGGCTTTTTTGTTTGGCTCTTGAGCCTCTTGCGGCAGCTATTCGGAAGAATCAGAATATTCAGGGAGTTAAAATAAATGAGTCTACACATAAGCTTCTGCTTTACGCGGACGACATTTTGTGGCTTACCTCGGACCCAGCCAGATCTGTCCCAGCATTATTGGACGTTATTAAATCATTCTCCAAAATATCAGGGTATAAAGTCAACTGGTCTAAGTCAGAGGCCCTTCCATTGACCTCATACTGCCCAAAAACCTTATTTCAGGCGGGGCTTTTTCAGTGGCCCACTGAAGGCATAACATATCTTGGTATTCTCTTCCCTCATCAAATTGATAAAATAATCGAAAAGAATTTGGACCCACTTTTTAATAAAATGTCATTAGATACAGATAGATGGTCACCACTTTTCTTATCATTATGGGGAAAGGTCAACGTCCTGAAGATGAACTGTATCCCGAGGTTGAATTATTTGCTTCAATGTCTTCCTATAGCAATACCCCAGAAATACTTTAAAAGGTTTGACCAAATTTGCAAAAAGTTTTTATGGAATGGTAAACGTGCAAGGATAAAGTTAGAAAGGCTCCAGGTTCCAATCAATAAGGGTGGCATGGGCCTCCCCAAGCTAGCCCTGTATCATTATGCCTTCTGTCTCAGACATATTGCTCAGTGGACACTGCCACCTGAGAGAGCCCCTCCCTGGTTTGAGATTGAACAGAGATTGTTTTCCCCACTTGCCCCTATAAATGCTCTGTCTAGCACTATACCCTCCAAATTAAAATCTCACCCTATCATATCCAACCTCTTTAATGTGTGGAAGAAGTTTTCTAAAGCTTTTAATATCAATGTCTATCTTAATTCTGAATCTTGTATTTGGAATAACCCAAAGTTGCGTATTAATAAACATTCTCTTTTATGGAAAGATTGGGTAGAAAAAGGAATTATTACACTAGCAAACCTATATGAGAGGGATAATATAAAGTCATTTGAAATGTTGGCTGGTGAATACAATCTGCCCAGAAATAATTTCTGGAAGTACCTGCAAATGCGTCACTTGTTATTTACTGTAATAGGGAGAGGAATAGAACCTCAACAGTCAAACCTTCTTTCTCAGACTACGAAAATAATGGGTTTGGGGCATGAGGCTTCCATATTCTATGCAATGTTATTCCAACAGACTGTTACCATATCTTATGCAACAATGTTAACTTGGTCGGCAGATTTGAACATTGATGTCACACATAAAGAGTGGGATCGTATTTGTGAAAACATCAAGAGGGTGTCAAGAGACATTAAAATTAGATTAATCCAGTTTAAGATTCTGAACCGCTTTTATTGGACTCCAAGCCGACTGTTCAGGCTGAAGCTGCGGGATAATGCAGACTGCTGGAAGTGCTGCAGCTCAGAAGGGACTCTTCTTCATCTGCTCTGGGAATGTCCCATGATTCAGAGCTACTGGCAAAAGATTCACGATCGCATTGAAAACATTACTCGGACTACCTTGGAGTTCTGCCCTAGGCTGTATGTTTTAAATGATCCACAAATAACATCCAACTGTGGGGCAGCGGACTTTATTCAGACCAGTATAATGGTTGGAAAACAAATTATAATGAGAAACTGGAAGAACCCAGGTGAGCCCTCTTTCCAGGAGTGGAGCACGGAGTTGGCAAAAGTGGCATCCTACGAAAAAATCTCGTTCAACATCAATAACAGGACTGAAAAATATGTGGCGAAATGGGGAAAGTACGTGCAATATATTGCTACCAGATGAGAGAGTGTTGCTTAGTGTAAATCTGTACAACTGATCCATGTGTGTTTTTCTATTATATATACATTTTTTTTTTCTCTTTTTTTTATTTTTTTTACCTTTTTTTTTAACTATTTCTACCTGATTTCTATTACCCCTTTTGGCATAATCTTTATTTTCTTTTTCAAAAATGTAACATCACTAAGGGATAAATGATAAGACGTCAATTGTTGTGTTGACTACAATTCTGATTACATTGTTACAGTGATGTATAAAAACTCAATAAAATACTAATTACAAAAAAAAAAAAACTAAGAAGTATGTCTCTTCCATGTGGATGTGCTCTCAGATCAGGAAGTGCAGACAGCAGTCAGTTTTTCAGTCTGGTAATGTGAATCCGTGCTTCTACAGTAAGACCAAGCTGCTTCAGCCTGGCCGGGTAAAGCTCAGTTTACAGCTCAGCTCAACGTGGGCTTTCCTTGTGACCTCGATAACTCAAACTGTTTTAATGGGAATCATTTCAAATTTTCTGTGAACCTTCATGAAAGGTAAATGACCAACCACGTTGATTTTGGTAACCCTAAGAGATTTACTGTAGTGCCACCACCTGGCAAAGGTTCGCATTTACGGACAAAATTTGGTAAATTCTTACCTTGACCTTGACCTAAATATGTTTCCTCAAACATTGGTGATCTCAAAAGTGTCACTAAATGATTGGGCATGTCCACTTTAGTTGGAAATTACATCTTAAATGTTTTATTACATTGCATGGTTCCACAATTATGAGAGTTTAAACATTATACCCAGCGGAATGTCGGCCATCTTGGATTTGGTGTCTCACGGCCGTCACAGGCAAAATCTGACTTCCCTCCACATCTTAAAATACACCTTATGGCATGTATTAACTATGTTAGAAATGTCATGCTTTTCTCAAAAAGTGCACAATTGTTAAGCTTTTCCGCTGTACTAGTTGGGTATAAATCCTTTGAATTGTCCATGTGGATCTGGGAAGCGGCCTCTTATTTTCCACACTCGGCAACTAGGTATGACCACAGCACTTGCGCTCCACATCTGTTGGCACTTCTCTGCAGCTGTGGCAGACGCACCAGGTGGGTTTATATGTCTTTTGAGGGCCCGATGGAGGAGGATCTGCTGATGCCAATGTTAGCCGGTCCAACATGAGGCTGGGGTCGCATGTCAAGCAGAACTGGAGCAGATGATGCAACATTTGTAGATTTAGTCTTTGAATTCTTGCCTGTGAAGTAATACATTATTATTATTTGTATTTATTGAATACAGTTTTGTATTGTCCTCTAATAGGTAGGCTATTGTGTGTTCATGGTACATGGCATCTCAGTATACAAAGTAAGGTTTATGTCTCAGATAGAGTCAGCTCATATGCAATCCTTAGAGTTTTGCAAAAAACTCACCTTGTGAGCTCTGACAAGCCAAACAATGAATGATAAATAAAGTATCACGTAGCCTACTACACAAAACATGTGGGTAAACTGTGATAGAAATAACATGTATTGCTGATTTATTTTTATTTGTATTACATTTCTGATACCAGTCCATCTATGCATATGTGCTAGCTTGACTGCTGTGAGTACTACTACTAACAGTATCATGTTTGTTTTAAACATTTAGCATTGCAATATTTGGTGTGTTCTTACCGGTGAATGAAACATTGTAGTTCGTCGAGAAATGTAGCCTCCAGTTAGCTAGCCACTCTCTGCTCAATGAGGCGGCGCAGCGGCCAGGTTGCTAAACAGCAGAGCTGCGCTCGTGCACGGCTGTGTGTGTTTCTATATATGTCCATGCTGTGTACAGAGGGTTGGGGGGTGGGGGAGTCGGGTGGTTAAACGGAACTCCGAGGTGAAGCTAATTTCAAATCATGCTAGCTCTCTCACATTGTACAGTATAGCTCAGAGTAGTTGATGCCACATGTCGCCATAGCACATAGATTAGGTTGGTGGTTGTTACCAAGGTAATTGGTCTGTTTGTTTGTGTTTTCTTCTCTCCTACGAAGCACCAATGTATCTCTAGCTCTACAGCACATCATTTCTAATTACATACATTACATAGGTCATTAATGCTCTCCGGGGCAGTCAGACTCCTCCTTGTTTGTCTTGCCCAATTTCTAAATGTTTTGTGTCTGATACCAGAAGCTAGATATTTGAATGTACTCTTATTATTCATAGTGTTATTAGTAATGTAGTTTCTGTCATGACATTTCTTAATAATTTATATTTGTACTGATTGATTTATATTCCAAAATATGTCATCAACCACCCAACATGCTGAGTGGTGGGAACCCCTTGTCTTCACAGATTTCTCATATACCTGCCATAAGGTGTCCCGTGTAGGGGAGCAGCCAGAACAGATCTTCGACCCAAACCGACCATATGGCCCCAACATGGCTGCCCAAACACAAGCCATATGGTTTAGGAGCGGCTGCTGCTGTCGTCGTTTGGTTTCTTGTGGAGTGTTCTTAGCACTTCATTTTGAGTCTTTTTTATTTTGTCTTTATGGAGTTGCCTCAGTTTCTACATTAACCCTTAGGAGGACGGAGGAATAAATATATATGGGGGGAGGAGGGGTAGTTAAATGTAAAATACAGATTGATTGGTATAAGCATTCCCTGCTATTTGCATGTGGAGTGGTTCCCAGGAAAGGAATTAAGGGTGAAGAAGATTTAACATTGTCTGATTAAATGACCCGAAGCTGTGCAACAGGCTCCCTCTGGAAGTTAGATAGAAACTACGCCAGCGAGCCGGCCAGACGGACACGAGATTACATCACTCATCATATTTCACTCCTGCAGCGATTAATCAGCTGATAAATAGGATCTGACATATCAATTTACCAATGGGCCTGTAGATATGAGGGGTATTCGATGCGCTCTTTGTTAACCTGACTCAGGATTAAAACTAGAGAAACTTTAGTTCAACATAATCCAGACAAATTCACGTTTTACTGAGTGTCACTGAAGTTAAGTTTAAAATGATTTCACAACATTGTTTCAAATCCAACGCAACCTTCAAGATATCCGCGATGATGTTGACATTAGTGCTGTAAGCCCACACTACTTTATTTGAATGATTCCTCCTTAGAATCTTTACAGCTCTGTCAGTGTCTGTCCTTGCTACATGGGACTTCTGTAATCCTTTTACCACACATCAGGGGATGAGGCTCAAGAGGGAGAAACTTGGGATACCTCATACTCAAGCAGTAGATTTACATTCAAAACCCATTTGTCATGGTGTATGACCTTATTTCTTTTTGGTTGTTTCACTTATGAAATTTTACTGTATAAAAATGGTAGGAATAATTACATGTGTTATTCCAACTTTCATTCAGATGGATTGGTGACATGGCATGTTAGCTGAATGACTCGATCTCTCGTATATATTATCTACATATGTTAGATTGGCTCTTTTAGATCTGACTTCCTCTATGTCATTGAAAACACATCTGCAAGGCCCGGGGCCCCCTATTCTCTTCATCTGTCGCCAATGGTGCATATTTGTCTCCTTGTGTATATGTAGGCGTGTATGCGTGAACGCAGTCCTTGACAGCGGCGGTGGATAGGTGCTGATTAGCAAAGCTGCTAGGGTCTTTTGTGCTCCTCAGACTGGGGTATAATTGTTCTTTGTTCAGTGCTCAGCGTCCCTTTGAAGTCTCTCATTCAATATGTCCTTGCCGATTCCCTTCGCCCTTCTCCCTTCTCTATGGCATCCACCCGCGCTTATGGGGGCCATTAAGAGTCAGACCCCTGTGTTGTAATTACATAGTAACCTATAGATATTTACAGTACAAGAAACATACAAAAGCAGATATGGATATAAATTGATGTAAAGGAATCAGGAGTCTTGTCCCCAGAAAAATTGATCTGAAGCCTACACTGACATTTTTGAATGATTGTTTGATTAAATTACAGCAATCCCACATTCAAATGCTTACGACCAAAAACAACTGAAGCCTACACCCGACAACTAAAGAGTGAACAAATATTATAGGCTCTTTCTCTAATGTGTCTCTTCTGCAGGGATGAGGAGCGTCTTTGACAGCTAGTTCAAGCAGCGACACAGGCCTTTATTGTTGCTTGTTTGCTGTCATAATGAAATTGAAGATCACTGGTTTTAACTGCGTACTGTTGTGTTGTATTAGTTCCAGCACAGCGAGATAATGTGGCCCATTTGAGTTTTGTCAAGGATATAATGTGGCATATAGAACAAGAGAAGAGAGAACTGTGTGTGAGGGAAGGACTACTGATGGTTCTCATTGCCAAATCTCCCCAAGGAGAGAGCTGTTTATGAGAAGCATTGGCAGGCAAGCCCGTGTGTGTAAAGAGAGACAGAGAGAATGAGGGCAGCCTCCACGATGAGAACGATGTTTTTTTTGTCTGTTTTTGTTTTCGCAGGGAGACAATGGAGAATGGAGAGAATATAGAGCTTGATAAACCTGTTGCCGGCTTCAGTTGCCAAGGGCTACCTGTTGCTAACAATGTGTGCATAATGTGCGTTCATCGTCTGGGTTGCAGATAAAGAATGCGGCGGCCAACGTTTTGAGGGAAACCTGGCTCATCTACAAGCACACCAAGCTGATGAAGAAGATCGACCACTCCAGGGTCCGCAAACACCAGCGAAAGTTCCTCCAGGCTATACATCAGTGAGGACCCCTCGTGTGTGTGTGCACGCATGCACACACACACACACACACACACACACACACACACACAAAAACACACACACACACACATGCATACAAACATACATACACACACAGAATCGTGCACACAGCAGCACCACAGCTCATGAAGCCTTTGAAATCAGCTGTACTTCCTATCCACCCACAGGTTGAACTGATAATCAGATAAAGTACATGAATCCCTTACACACACACACACACACACACACACACACACACACACACACACACACAGAGGCACACAAAATGTATCATCATCTAACAAACAGCAGGTTCAATCCAGGCAATACAGGTACAGGACTAGATATTCAGACACTTGGATCCTCATATCTGTACTGCGGAGTGCTGTCGAAGATAGTCAGCAGTACATAAATGCTTATTGTTATTCATTTCTACCATACTATTATATTTGAATAGCCACAAGGGCGATTCCCTTGTTGAGGTTGTTTTTACTCTGATATTTCTGTATAGCATCACAATAAGGTGTCCCTTTAATGTAGCTTGGCCATTTGATCTTCAACAGTTTGTTCTGGACTAGAGGAGATTAAACAAATGCCCTCCAAAGACAGAGTGAAGGAACCAAAGACTATTTTTAATTGTGACAAAGAAAGGCTTATCCTTAAGTATGTGGACTCTGGATGAGAGGCTGACTGACTCAGTTCAACCCTGTTAGTGTGACAGTGAGACATGTTCATATGGAGATCCAGTCTCATGGAGTCAGGCCGCACATCAGTATAATGGAGGACGCCACAGGGTTTGTTTTATGAAAACATAGATTTAACCTTTCGCTCACTAATTATTGTATTGTGTTTTGAGAGTCAGTAAGGTCCTATTTTTAATTGGACTGAAGGAAGATGAAATATTTTATTTGTAAGCCTATATAATTAAATTCCCCTTAGTTTATTTCCCCGTAGGACTTATTCCCTTGAAGTTTTAAAATATATAACCGACACTGTACACTGATTCTAGAGTGTTTCTTAACAGTCTTATTTCAATGTTAAATAAATGTATACATTCACCTGCATTACTAAAGTATTGTGTTTCAGAGCCTGTTGTGTGCTGGTCTTTGTTAGTGCATTCACATTCAGAGACACACTGCAGGCAGAAATGAAGCTGAACTAGGCAAGGTGACCGCTCTGCAGTGTTGTCATCCGGACCCGGAGGGATTAGCTCTCTGGACCGTCGAACGCCTGTACACTGTGTGTACAGGCGTTCTTTTTTAGTGTGTGTGTGCTTGTGTATTTTATGTGTGTGTGTATCTGTTTGCAGATTACGCAGTGTGAAAATGGAACAGAGGAAACTCAGCGATCAGGCCAACACACTAGTTGACCTCTCTAAGGTGAGACACGCACGCACTGTTGACGCATACATCTGTGCCCTTCGTTCATATAGGACATGCACTTAACTGACACATGACCATCGCACCGGTTAGTAACTCACACCTTACATGCCTTTGCCCCTCAAAACTATACCTGAACATTCCTCCGATTCAGCGCTGATCTGCCCGCTTCTGTGGCTTTGTGTCTCCTAGCAACCGGAACAAGTGTTAAAACGGGGATGCCTGAGTGAGAGAGTGAGGAGGAAATGAGAGGAGGGAATGGAGTGCTCGTGTTTTTGTGTTACTGTGTAGGTGTGAGAACTGTGTGAATGTGAGCGTACGATTGCATATATGTGTGGGTCTACGATTGTGAAAAAGAGAGAGAGACACAGGAGAGGGGGTGAGAGAGATTTGAATAAGAGGGAGAAAAAAGATTGTGTGTGTGTGTGTGTGTGTGTGTGTGTGTGTGTGTGTGTGTGTGTGTGTGTGTGTGTGTGCGTGCGTGCGTGCGTGCGTGCGTGCGTGCGTGCGTGCGTGCGTGCGTGCGTGCGTGCGTGCGTGCGTGCGTGCGTGTATGTGTTTCTGTCTTTCCGAGGAGCAATGCTAAATAGTTTGCAATCATTCCATCTCAATAACTCCATCTCAATTGGCCACTTGTGCATTTACCATGGTTACAGAGGCCAGCTCATGCAACACAGGGACACTCTGTCGCCTTCCTTTCATTCTCTCTCTCTCTCTCTCTCTCTCTTTTATTCTCTTTTTCTTCACAATATATAACGCCCACATAGAGACTTCCCTCCAGCCTCCTCTTCATTCCAGCTTTTTCTCACTCTTGGATATTATTTTCCCTTTTGCTCAGTGTCTTACTCACTCCTCCCTATAGCCTCCCTAAAGCTAGCCCATTTTGACTTCACTCTTACCCTCTTTCACTGTCAGTTCCTTTTCAAACCAATATCATTTTCTATAAACAAGCTTCAATGAAGCAGCCCTCATAATACTCATTTTTACGTACTTTGTAACCCTGTCTCCCCTTTTTCAAAGTACTTTGTGTGTGTCATCTTCCTCCTATCTTCTCTCCCGGTCTCTGTAGATGCAGAGCGTCATGTACGAGCTCATGTCAGAGCTCAACGACCGCAGTGAGGATTTGGAGCGCCAGATGCTGTCCCTGGAGCAGCGGGTGGAGCAGCTCACCACCGGCTTCAACACGCTGCCCGCCCACCTCGCCGCCACGCTCAGCGCCCAGCACGCCGCTCTGGTGCACCTGCTACGAGAGAGGGACAACAGAGGAAGCTACGGAGGAGGAGGAGGTGCGGTGGTGCCACTGTCCTCAGCTGCGTCTCTAACCGCCGCTCCAGCCACAGTCTCGCCCGTCCAGGTGGCCTCTCCGGTGACACCCCCATCGTCCCAGGTCCCTACTCTGGCCTTGGAGTCCCCTCTGTCACCACCCACACCACTGAGCCCAGAGGGGAGCCTGGAGGCTAGTCCCAACCTCAACACCTGCACTTCTGGCTGCTGAAGGGGGAGGGGGGAGGGCAGCTCTCAGGAGACCGGGAGAAGGAGGACATATATGGGAAGAGAAAACAGGGAAAGAGCAGAGCTGAGGGGAGGGGGGGGGGGCGTCTTGCAAGTCCTCTCACTTCAAACTAAAGGAGAGGAGAAAGAAGGGAGGAGGTGGAAAGAAATGTGAGGTGATCCTGTGAAACTAATGCCCCATGAGGGAGGGATGGAGAGGGGACTATGAGGAGAAATAATAGCATTAAGACGGAGGGCCAGTTTGAGTGATGAGACATGTGAGGGACTTGTGGGTGCTTTTCCTTGATGTAGGGAAGGAGAAGAAAAATGGATACTCTTACAGGTGTGGAGGCGGATGGAGGACGTCAAGAGGGTGAGAAATGGAGGAAGAGCAGATGAGGAGGGGAAAAAACAGGAATAATTACATGAACTCAGAGCTCCTAAATGGAATTCACTCAAATAACTGAAAAGGCCTTTTGTTCTCTCTCTATCTATCTCTCTTTTTCTCTCTCTTTCCTTCCCCCTCTCCCAATCTCCCTCTGTCCCCTCATCAGGAATTAATGACCATGACTTTTTATCCTTATGATGTATTTTCTATCTGAATGCTAATTGTGTGTTAACGAGCATCCCTTTAACAGAAGGTTCGATCAATACGGCCATTATAAAAGTTTTAAAAAAAAACTAGTGGCATTCACCTCACACACACACACATACACACTTTATACCAACATCATCCACACAATACAAGTTAACACAGCACAAACCTAAATAATCAATCTTATCTACACAAAGCAGGCCCTATTTACACTTACACAAAGGAATAAATGCAGGAACCCACACGATAATATTAAAGCCTATACTGCCAAGCCCTCAATGCACTGTCAATCTTCACAGATCACTGCCAAGCTATGTCAAAAACTGTATAATATGTTCATCCAAATGTCTCATCTGATGTGGGTATGTGAGCTAGTGCAATAGTTTAGATTTAAGATGCATAGTTGTGACACTTGAATAACTTGGTTGGGAGAATGGTAGCCATTTACTGAAATATACAAATGGATCAGATGAAATAAGGTGTAACAATGAGGGATATGAGACATCACAAAGTCTGTTTGTGAAACAAATGTTTAAGTGCACTTGTAGGTCTGCTGTACTAAAATTAGACTTTGTTGTTTCATTTCTGCGAAAGTTTCTTAAAGGTGAAGTAAGCGTTTTTTTATGTTAATATAAGTGTTAAATCGCTCTTTATTCATACAGTGATCACTTTCATAATGTGCGCTTTTCATAAAGCCGATTTCTCAGTCAGCTGCTCTGCATGTAACTAATAAATAATGTGGCTAATAAACTTTTCGGGGGATCCCGAAATTAATATCCAATCACAAGAGAGAACGCTGCAAACCGACACCCGTCTCACTCATGATCTCACTGCCGGTGCACACCAGAGCGACAGATGGGTGAATGTTTATGCGCCTACAATGGCGGAGCAGGTAAAAATCCTTCCCAATGTCTGTTTTGATGGTTCTTATCATGTTTTTATCACACTTATGGATCTGAGATGATGCTAGATAACTCACTGCTTGAAGACCGCAGAGCATTAATGTGGACATAGGGACGAGCGAGGAGACTGCTAACTGCAGTAACTGAGAGGAAGTTAGCTAAAGAACCATTCCGCTTACAGCACCTTTAAGAAAAAACCCTCAGAAAAAATGCAATTTATAGTTGTATCAAGTGCATAAATACTGACATGGTTGTTGGAAGAAATGGATAGATTCCAACATAAACATTTATTAAACTGGCATTTTAATCTGGTTGATTGATTTTGAAGATTATATCACGCCTGTTCACGAAACACTGACTCTGAAAGACAAAGCTTTTGCACAAACGTAATGCTTTACAGTTGAGTGAGTGTTCTCATATTTTGATATTAAACTGTGTGAAGACTACCTACCCAGAGGTTTTAAGTCAAAACATTATCTTTCAATAATAAATGATCTGATTTTTCTTTTTACAATAGATGTGGCAGATATCAGCTGGATCAGACTGGCTGGGATGCTGTAGTATTGTTTTTCTTTTTAATATCTTAAAAAAAATCTGTTTTCTTTGAATTATAAGAAAATTGAAGATTTTCTCATTAGGAATTTAATTTGACTTTGAAAAATCCATCAATTATTAACTGTGTAATTGTACGTTAATGAGAATTTGTATTTGTTCATATATTTTCACAATCTCTACAACCCTTTATGAAAGGGAAGATCCATTACTCACTGACATTCTTTTTCTAGCTTCCCAGAAAAAAACACTGTTACCATGAATGTATTTTTATGTGTAAAGGAATACACTCAAACTCTTGCTTGCTCGGTCACTTAAACTGCCATGCAAACACAGAAGCAGACTCCCACATGCACATGCACGCACACACACACACACACACACACGCACACACACACACACACACACACACACACACACACACACACACACACAAAGATATGCTACACACACCTCGTCAACCAAAGTGCTCTCTCTTAAATGGACTTCAATAAGAGGCAGGGAACGCTGCTGTCACTGGGAACAAAGGATAGCAGGAGGCGTTGCAGATATCTCGATAATAATTCTGAGGGAATAACTGTGAAAATTTGAACATGGACTTGTTACAATGCTGTACATGGACTGCTCTTCACTGCTTTAAAACAGATCAAGGTGGACTACGGATTAACACAAGGGAACACAAATAAACCTTACAAAGGATAAATGGCCATGAAGGAACAGCTGTTAGTGAAATAAATAAATAAAACATAGAAAGAGAAGCTAAAGTGTATCTGAGAGGAATTGTAATGATGTGATGACAGAAGAGACAGGTCTGCCCGTGCATTGGAGACAATATCGAAAACTGTCTCCTAGCGACACGCTGTGGCCGGAAAACTGAATTACATATGCTTGGAATATTGTATAGTATGCTGTTAATGAAATCTAGCTTTGTATTGCTTAGTCTTTTTTTTACCACTTTGATTAAACAGTCATAGCTGATATCTATCATACTAAACTATAGTATTCTTCTCATTCGTCATGACAATTATGATCTCTGTATGAACAATATGTTAAATCATTATGAGCAAGGAAAGTGCCGTTTGGGGTTGAAATTTGTAATTTTATTTTATCAGAGAGAATTAATAAAGTATATATCTCTAACATTATAGCTTCCAATATTTTATGAGTCCATGTTTTGTTTCGTCTGTTTTACTCTTTCTTTTTTCATAGCAAGGTGGCCTCTTTTGAGATGCTTTAGAAATAAAAACTCCTTATTTAACTCATTTACCACCACCGGTATGACTGTGTGTGAACGAATTGTCTGGAACCCTGTAAAGCGCTTTGAGTATCATGAAAGGCGCTATATAAATCCAAGCAATTATTATTATTATTATTATTACGTGGTAGGCATTTTGTAGGCCTATCATTAATCCAGTGTGTTGACAACAATTAAAACAATAACCATGTGCGCTCCCTGCCCCAACATACAGTAACAACCTAATTGCCACAGGCTATTAAACTTACTTTGTCAGTCGATCATGTGCCTGCCAAGTGAGTCAGTGCAACAACAGTAAATTCAAATTACAATAATTCAGTTGAACTGTGATGACACCGTTCTGGCGCAGAGAATTAAGGGTGGAATCAGCTATTCTGGTTTACGGTTGTTGTCAAAATCACTTATTTGTCAAAATCATTGAATATCTCCTCAGAATCAGCTGCCTGTCAGTACTGTGTGTGCACTGAAATAAATGGTGTTAATAAACAGCCTAGGCCCAGTTCACAGAGCCTAGGCCATGCATTGACACTGGCTTTATTTCAGTGCACACACAGTATGGACTGACAGGTAATGGATCTTGAAGAGCTATACATTGATTTTGACAGCAATCATTCTCTAGAATTACTCACTCCATCAATCACCTATATAAAAATCTAAACTATTATTGTTAGATTACATGATTTTGGAATACAAAGTGATTACTTGTCTGAAGCCTGCATTTATCCTCAAGGTAGTGAAGACATCACATTTGCTGTTCAGAACATTCTGATAAAGGGTGGCAATCTAATTTTTTTATTTGTACTATCTCAGGGCTTGTGTGTGGAATGTCAAAATGTAACAAACTAAAATTAAAATGTCTACATGAGTTAAATTCAATGAAGAATTACCTTCCCCATATGCAGGCTACTCATGTGTAAGTAAATGTACCTGAGCATGAAGGCAGTTAAAGCATTCACGCAAGATTTCCCTTACAGAGAAAATTGTATAAGTATTTGATACAACAGACGTATAAACCCAGACAGTTGTGTGTCTTGCCTAGTGTGAAAATAAATCAGAGTAACGGGTGGGAAATCCAGGCAGCCTGAGGCAGTGCTCTGCCCAGGGCACAACACATAGCCAGATGTGATGAGCTTGTTATCTGTGTTATTTACGAGTGAGCTCCGTTGCTCCCTGGGTTTCCATCATCTCTCTCAGGCTTTGTACATTTTCATGATTTTGTTCTATAATTCTGAGGCTAAGGTAATGTCCACACTGTACTCTGCTTCTCTTTTTATATAATTACCTGCCTCTTTGAAACCCATTTAGTCTTTCAAGATTGCTGTATGAGCAGAGGCGAGCAAAGTACCCCGAGAAAATGGAAAAATGTGATCCATTCTCCCTTGCATTCAGCCAAGGATAACTGAATGAAGAACAAGATTTTTTATAAGTGAAGAATATTTCATAAAAGCAGGAAATAGCTCAAATGGAACACTGGGAAGAACTCGTTTTATAAAAATGTAAATAACAAGCATTAATAGAATTACAAAGCCCATATTTTTGCAGGTTTCAAGCCATTTATTACAATGCACATCACTTAACATTATAGCCGACCATTTTGAAAGGTAAAGTGTTATATTTTTAAGATGGGTAGTTGTGACTTTGCAGGTATGTAGGGTGAGATATCTACTTAACATAAGGTTTGTGTGGTCAATCCCAGGATTCTTTCCACATGTTGTGTAGGACACTTAACCCCAATTCCATCACCATGGGAACAAAAACACAAATCACTTTGAATAGGACAATCAGGTATTGTGTGAACTACTGTACATGCAATGAAACTATTTTTTCCTTATTGGTCTTTTTTTTCTCTTCTTCCCTCTGACTGCCCAGATGTGACCTCTTGGTTTTAGAGGTTACCAGGTAACCGTAGACAACACCACCCAGACAAAGATAATGATGTTATCAGTAAACCGTGACACAGCCACTCAGTCTAGAAGAGATGTGCCACACTGACTGGTTCACACGCCGGTTTCCCTCTAAATGCTCACCCATTATTGCACATGATTTTTTTTTTGCCAACTTGTTTGTGCCCCAAAGGACATTTTGACAATGTAATTCGTATGGCAAGACAAATCATACATGCATGCACTCACACAAAGTACAGCAACAGAGTATATTTTCATCTTTTATTTATATCTCTAGGACGCCTAGTTGAATTCCAAAAAATCCATGTCCCCTGCTGCTGTCTGCACGGTGGAATGTACCAGCCTCATTATCCATAACCCCACGCACCTATATCGCAGAGATTGGCTCCTGTGATTTTGGGCATGTGTGAGCGCATGTAGCTTTTTCAGTGGAAGAGGAGGCAGACAGATGGATGCAGGAGGTCTGAGGCCATTATCACCCAACCACTAACTGGTCCACTATCATGTGTGGTACACACCTGTCAACAAGAACTGCATCGGCATGATTGCTCACCCCAGTAACACCTGGCCCTGCTCCCATCCAAAAGGTTCATTTTTGTCTAACTTTTCCTTCTGCTGACACAGTATATGAGTGGCGTACTGGAGCCTTCTATCAACATGACAGCTTCCACATTGTTGCAGGGGGACAGTAGTACATACACATACACATACCCAAACACACTTACTCTTCCATCCTTGTAATGGCAGTAAAACCCCTCCTGATGACCAGCACATGGATATCTATGAATGAGACCTCATTCCTAGTCCTGGTGTTTCCCTGGTAACAAGAGGGACATATCTACCATCACATAATGTGTGTGTGTGTGTGTGTGTGTGTGTGTGTGTGTGTGTGTGTGTGTGTGTGTGTGTGTGTGTGTGTGTGTGTGTGTGTGTGTGTGTCTGTGTCTGTGTCTGTGTCTGTGTCTGTGTCTGTGTCTGTGTCTGTGTCTGTGTGTGTCTGTCTGTGTCTGTGTGTCTGTGTGTATATTCAATTTCGAGAGATGTCATTTGTTTTCTGCTCATGTGTGTTTATGTGTGTGCTGAGCAGATATAGATAGGGTGGTGCTGTGGTGATGAAAGAATAAATAATAGCAGTAAAGAGTCTATAATCCCTTCACACACACACACACACACACACACACACACACACACACACACACACAATGTAAAACAAAATACAAACAAAAGAAAAACATTCAGACACATCCTGTGCAATGCTGACAGCTGCCCTGTCTACCTGTCTACATCTCTTAGTGGCCCTGTCAGTTCCCATCTCTCAACCAGATGCCCTTTGCCAGTCACCTGATCCTGCACCCGCACACCTGCCCCTCACTCCCTCATTTAGTCCCAGAGTAAAACACCAACCACATCCCCACTCTCATATGCTGCCTTTGTATTACAGCAATTCCTATATTTTCAGTCAATTTAGTGTTTAGAGCAGCTTGTGCTGGTGTCTTCTTGTTATCTCCATTCTGGCTTTGCTATGAGATTGATTTGCCTCATTGGATTGCCTTCATGTTTCCAAAGTGTTAGCCGTAGTTTTGATGCTTTTGACTTTGACCCTTAATGTCCTCTTTCCTGTTCTTACATACATAGCATACACTTGTGGGGAAAATTTGTGCTGCACAATCATTAACAGTAAATACAGTATTACCTTGATATTATAAGCTATGTGTATGTATGAATCAGTTTTTTGTTCATATCCGATTCTGGATAAACTTTTACAGTGAAGGCTTATAAAAATGAGAGGAATTCAATGTCCAAAGTTGATATTACTACTAAAACTTATTGTTTTTGTTGCTGACTCAGTGTTTGCCTAGCACCTTCACATCTTCATAACAGCACTTTTCTGTGCCTCAGCACTAAAGCATCTTCCATTAATGATGTGTGTACTGACATCATATTTTATTTAATGGAACTGAATGCACACGATATATGGCTTTGGAGTGTATAGCAATATGCTTTCTGGCTTTTCTGTTCAATTAACTTTTCTCATGCTTTGTCCATTAAAGACTTGATTGGATTAGTGGGTTCTCTAACAAACGATTATGAAAGTCATGTTGACATTCCATTTGGCTATGGAAAAAGTTGGCATAATAGATTAGATAACAGGCTCTTAAATGACTACCGGATCCTTTGAAGTATTTGTTAAGCGTGCAGTCATCTTATTCCGGGGCATTACAATCTATCACACCCTTACTGTACTGCAGTATTTTAATATTTTTTTTAAATCCATAAATGTTTTATGTGGTATAAATGCCAAAAACTAAGAAGGCGGGCCAGCACCCAAAGAGGAAATAATACATTAAGTGGACAGTAAGGCTATATTTTCAGTCAATTTCATGTAAAGGTGTGATCTTCCTACAAAAGAGCAGTTGGTTAAGTACTTATCATACAGTACATTTGTTGATGCCATCTGCATACTCCATATGTACATGTTTTGAAACATTGTTGAACGTGGTTCAAGTAGCCGTGCAGGTAGAAGCAGCGGGTGCAGTGCAAACCCTTGTCACCAGCAACACAGAAGTATTGATGGTACAGCATTAGCTCCATGGCAACACTGGCCACCCACACTCTACTCAGGCTGCGTGTAAAGGACCTGTGTGTGTGTGTGTGTGTGTGTGTGTGTGTGTGTGTGTGTGTGTGTGTGTGTGTGTGTGTGTGTGTGTGTGTGTGTGTGTGTGTGTGTGTGTGTGTGTGTGTGTGTGTGTGAGAGCAGGAGGTAGAGAGCAGAGGTAGTTAATTGACCTATTTTTCTGGCTGTTCGGTGAAATCAGGATGAAGGGGAGAGAATGTGGGGTTTTTAATCATGCCACAGGGGACTTGTGCTTTGCTTCCTCCCCTGACAGGACTTTAACTGTTGCTGCTTCCGCTGACATAACTCGGCTACCTGTAACTCCTCTGCATACCACACTCACACAGCCAGCTCCCATCCACTCATATGTTTAATATAGTATAGTAGTTCACTCTTTATTTTCCTATGTGATCGTTGCTTTTTTATCTTTCTTTCTTTCTAGGTTTATATCCTAGGAGGTTATATGAAGGAGGCGGGTCCCAAGCTGTAGCTTCAGGCCCCTTGCAGGAGTGTGTGGTCAGGCTGAAGGTGGAGACAATTCAGCCAATTAGAGCCCATGAACTGTGGTATGTGGTTCAAGTCAAAGAAGATATTTAGCAATCTTAGCCCTACTCTACAGTCTTTCTTTTGACATTAGTACACTGGGTGCATTATCAAATTAATTTTGTGCATGTGTGCCTGTTGAGTGACCCCCTCCTCTGAATGCAGTCCCAGTGCCCCACCAGCACAGCAAGTTCCTTCGTTATGTTTTATTTCCTCTGCTCTTTTCTATAGTTCCTCTCTGCTACTAGCTCTGTTACCTTCTGTTTATCACACTTATGCTCTCAAACAGATGCTGAGACTAGCGCACACACAAACACAGAGGACAACATTAGAATTTCATATCTGTTTGAACTCTGCCCCCCCCCCCCCCATAGCTCCTTCCACTCTCCCCCATTTAACTTGGCTGGAAAGTAATGTTGGTTTCCATAGCAACCGTCTGTGTCTTTATCAGACGGGACTTTCCCAACACAGAATCACTATGCCGAGCCAAGGGGACTCAAACAGACGCCCCCACATACTCATGTCATGTGCATGCATTTGTGAAGCTGTAGTGTTGATTAGCAATCAGCTTGTCCTTCACAATGACTTTTTAAAATGAGCTCAGAGAAAGCTGTTGATTGGATGATTCAGACAGGAACAGGCTTGAGTGTGTTACAAATGGGACTTTCAAGTCAAATCGATTTTGCTGCACATGATATAGGCCTAATGTGAAAAGCAAATTGTTAATCCTTAACATTTGATTATTTATTTCATAAAGCACTGGAATGCTATCTATGAAATTGAATTTGCAGGGATTTACTATGCTGTGTTGATAAGACTTTCTACACGACTTTCAATTGTTTTTCTCTTCACCTGTTGTTGTGTATTTGATGTATTTGCGTTGAATATTGTTTATGTATTGTTGTTTTTCCTTTGAATTTGTTTGAACTCGACACCATTGTAAATGAGGGTCACCCCTCAATTGGTCTCTCGAGGATAAATAAAAGTTAAATGAAAAAAATGAAATGAAAACATTGTTATTTAGGCAGAATATGTACAAGTATCCAGTGTGTAGACAATGCAATAACAATTTGACGACTATAAGTGTGACTTTTGATGCCTGATGAACACAAATAAGGTTATTAATTTTTTGTTTTTATATGCATTCCTGTGTAGTTTTATGTTTATTTTAATGTCTGTGTCTGTCTCTATGTGCTGCTTTGGTGCTCTATAACTTTCCAGAGGAATATAGGTCAGGTGTACCAAAGAATCTAAATTTCCTGTGTGTGCTTGTCCCTTCCACTAAATACATGAAAATATATTTATTGCTAAAATACAATTGATGTGCTTGTTTTTGTGTGTAAACTACCAGTTGAAATATCTGTGATTGCACCCATCAATTGCATTTTCCTTACTGAGGTTTGTAAACACTCAGTAATAACTTGACTAACCAGTGCAACTGACTGGCATCTGGTGATAACTGTATATAAGTACTGTCCTGTAAAAAGTCCTGTCTCCCATGCAAACTATTTACCCCAGCCCTAACACATTATCTGTCTCCTCCAATAGGAGCTAGGCTGCCATTAGCAAACACATTGTATTTTACCACAAAAAGAACCACACTGGAAACAGTTTATTCCTATATCCTTCTTCATTCTGTTTTTCTTTAGCTTTCTCCCCTCTTTTCTCTCCAGTATGTATAGCTGCAGTGGACAGGGTTTGACCAGAAGGGGGTGTTGTTTCAAAACCTCACTTCCTTCTCCATGACTCGTCCAACTCCCCTTCATCTCCATAAATGTTCTTTCACACAGGGTGCTGGCCGGCCCACTCACAGCGCACAGACTATTTAAGCTAAAACGTCAGAATAATCAATGCAGGAAATTATCACAGACACAGGAATGATTCATTTCAAGCTGTGACAAACTGACATGATTGATACTTTTACCAGGTTGCAAGGCTTTTAATACTCACAGCCATTCAGGGGGAGCATTCATCACAGTGACCCTCACTCCTGCAGAGGTGTGTGTGGTGTGTCTATTTATATGTGCGTGCACACAAGGTAGTGTGCATATGTGTGCGTGGTGCATATGTCTTTTTGTGTCTTTAGGCATATGTTTACTAATTTATCAAGTTCATGACTGTCGAGCTCCTGGACTCCTCTGCTCTGACTGCCTCTTTGAGATCGGGATGCAAGATATGCAGCATAAAAGATCCCACATCAACCGTTAAACCAGCCTGAATTTACTCTCAAGGGACACAACCTTGACATTTCATCAGATTTGTCTCCTTTTACCTAGACATAGAATACTTAAAACCTTCCCCCAAAAATACGTTGTGTAGCACACTGTGACTGTTGTAGGCCAGTTTATACAGATTATTGATTAAGCTTTTTAATATCTTAATGTTTCCAATCAGCAGAACAATTATTGTTGCACTCAGAACCACAATGTATATGGTAAACAGGATCCTGTCATATCGCAAAGATGCAAGTGGCCTGCTGATTATGCTAGACATACATTAGTCATCAAAGTAATTACAAATACAACACAGGCAAGCAAACACAGTCCTTCAAATGTTGTTTATACAATTGAATTACTACATTCTATTTAAAGGTCACCTTTTATACAAATTGCTCTTTTACATGGTTTTTCAACACTAATATGGGTCCCTCATTGCCAATTTATGTCACTTGGTATTAGGCCTACCTCCAGTTGTGATAAGCACACACCCAGATACCCCTGAATCTAACTGGAAGTTCGATTCAAAATCAGAGCAGACTGGCCTTTTTGGAAGGCGGGCCTTAAAGAGACAGGCTCTAAAATGGAGCGTTTCAAACAAAGGCTGAATAGAGGAGATTCAGCAATGGCGCTGTGAGTAATATAAAGGGGTTTTGGACACTACATCATGAAACAAGTTTCTAGTAGATCTCTTATTACAATTTTGAACCTTAAAATTAGCAGAATATGTTTCCTTAAAGCTCCAAATTGTCTATTCAAAACATGTGTGCAGGTTTCTCTGTTTGTAATTGTGTATGTGTCTGTCTTTGGCATATAGGAATCTAATAGGTAAATACTAGGGCCAGACCGATATTGATTTTGGAGTGCCGATGCCGATTATTTTCAGAGAAAAATTACGATTAGGGGAAGGTGGGGTGATTTGTGCATTTTGGAAGTTGCAAAACCCCTTGTTTCTAGAAAACCGTGGAAGAAATTGGAAATGTGACCACATATTTAAGAAGAGCCATCCATTTGACTCATCCTGTAAAGAAGGGAGACACAAGGAATAAGATATAAGCACATTTAAGCTCAAAAAACTGTGTTTTGCCTTTCAAAGTAAAATTTCCATGATCAAGGTTTTTTGATTATTGTGTCTGAACAATTATAGACACGTTTGAAAACATTTGACACATGTTTTAGTGCTTTGGTATGCTACACTTTGAGTCTATATAGTTAGCACAATGTCAACCCTAAATTGCTGCATCATGCCTATTATCCAAAATTCTGGGGATGGGGTGATTTGTGCGCAAGGGCCTGGGTGAGTTATAAGTAAGTAAGTAAGTAAAATGTATTTATAAAAGCACATTTATGACAGTTTGCACTGTCCAAAGTGCTGTACATAGTGTATTCAGTAGGTAAACAATGAAGGTAAAATAACAATAACCAAAATAAAAGACGTAAAGCCCATACATCCACATAAACACAGATAGTAGTGCAGAGGTAAGTAAGTAGTGCAGAGGTTAATGGGGAGGAAACACCAGGGTGTACATATGGGTTTTGAGCCTTGATTTAAAGGCAGTAATGTAGGGGGAATCACATTTGTCAGGTGGCAGTTGGTTCCACAAGCACGGAGCAACTAGTGCAAAGTACATTTCTGAGAGTTGTGCCAGTGGCATGGCTGTATACGCTGGTCACCAAAAGAAAGTGATTGTCTACAGTAGCTCAGAAGAGAGTGACATCTCAATTCCACTTAACGACACCACTGATGAGAGTTCAGATGGCCAGAAAGATGATGATGGTGACTTTGTCATTGTGACACAATGACGCACAAATCACCCCACTACGTGGGGTGATTTGTGCGACAAGACAACTTTTTTTCCGAAAGCTATATTTCTTAAACAGTTTATTCCAGATCCAAAGTTTTTATTGCCAGGGATGCACAACATCCTGAAATATATGTACATATTTGAGTTGGAGACTTAACTGTCAAGGCCTCACTTTAAAATCACTTTGAGTAAAAAGTTGCACAAATCACCCCACCTTCCCCTACGATTAAATCGGCCAATTAAAAAAAAAAAATCCTCAAAATATATACTGAAAAAAAAAATTGAACCCTTAAATATATATATACCTTTTACTGTTGAAAATATGTACAGGAACTTTTTCTTTAATGTAATACGAATTGTCTAAAAAAAATAAAGTGTAATAAATATGTCTAAATTCAGACATTATGCATTTTATCTTACTGCACCCAACCCTCTGGAACTCCCTCCCCCCAAACATCAGCATCTCAGACTCAATAAACTCATTCAAAAGTCAACTCAACTCACCTCTTTAAGGAAGCATAATGACACCTGACTCCACTTCAAAGCTTATTTTAATCTTTTCTGGATTTTGTTTTCTTTTTCTACATGTATGATTCTCTATGATGTAAAGTGTCTTTGAATGACCTCCAAAATAGCACCATATAAATTCTATCAATTATTAATATTATTAACTGTCAAGCGATGACCAATGCCTCTGCTATTGGTTGCAGGGGGAACTGTCAAGTGTAAATTAATCCAGTGTATTACAACACACCTGCTGCTGCTGTAAATAGGCTATAGCATTAATGCTATTCAATTAGGCTATGTCCAGGGCAGAAATACATTTCACACATGATTGCTTGAAAAATAAAAATAAAAAAATTACAAAAAGTCTCCCCTTTGTCATTAGGTGCTCTTCTATGAGAACCTTGTACAATACTGGCATACGCTTTCTCACCCTCTACACTCTTGTTACCTTTTTTAAAGTTTCTGCTTTCGGTTTTCGTCTATCTTCACCATCTTACTTATGTCGCTCTTTCATTCTAAAACTTTTGTTTTGCCAAATCTGAAGCTGAGATGAGAACGCAAACTGCTCAGATCAATACTGTAAAAACCTATGGTAAAAAAAGAGTGTTAGCAGTGCCACCAACAGCTCCCTCAGTGAATATTGCCTTTCTGTATTTACACAAAGAAATGCACTGACAATTTGTATTTCCCAAAAGCATCATGGGACTGTGATGGTGAAGAAGAACAGCAAGTCCTGAAGATGAAAGTGCAAACAAACTACAGTTTTGCATTTGGTTCATTGTGTGTCTGTGTTTTGTGTGTCCAGGTTAAAGTGGAGCCTCCCTTCTTGTCAGTACGTCTGTCTATGTGCGCGCACACACACACACACACACACACACACACACACACACACACACACACACACACACACACACACACACACACACACACACACACACACACACACACACTCCAACACATCAATCACAGTCTCCACCAAATGCATCATTTGTCTTCCATAATAGGTGTCTTATCAGCTTTATCCGCCTGAATGCGAGGATGCTGCTGCTGCACTCCGAGATGTGGCACTTCAGCACCCCCTACCTACAACACAACATGTTACAGTTAGTGCTGTTCTGAGCGCCATGACGTCTCGAAATTACTAAAGGTGTTTTGTTTTCCCGTTTGTCGGAAAAGCGAGGCGGAGGAGTGGAAACGAACAATTCAAAGAAGTGGTTTGCTTAATAGCTCTTTGAACCAAAAAACAAATTTATTTCTTTGGTAATAAGAAAATAAGAACAGGCAAACATGATTAATGATGTTGATATTGAGGGAAATGAAAAATTTTTTGGACCATAATAATAAACTTAACGGAAACCACAGATAAATAATATAAAATCAAAAATATCAAAAACCATTGCAATATTGTATAAAATGAAAAATATTTTAAATCAGAACTCACTATATATATTGTTTGCCCTCATTCTTCCTTACATCACTTACTGTGTTGAGGTATGGTAAGATATAGAAAAAAAAATTTTTTATGAAAAAAGTAAAATTGTAAATATGTAATTATTATGATAAAATTCTTTATTAAACTAGATTGAAATTAGAAGATTAGTGTCTAGAAATTGTAATGTACAAAAAAAATTATGATAGGAGTGTTTGGGAGGTTAATTAGGGGTATTTGAAGTGATAGAGTAGTGTTTTAAAGTTTATAATTGTTGATAAAATTTATTAAAATTAAAATTTAAAAAATATAAAAGTATAATTATGTTTTTTTTGTTTGTTTTAGTTCTTTTGTTGTTTTTTTTTTTGAATTATTATATTGTATTATGTGTTGTGTTATATTATGTTATCTTATCTTATGTTGTATTCATGTAAATAATGTTTATAGTATATTATATTATATTTATGGTATATTTATAATATTGTCTTTATGTTAGATTGTATTATGTTATATTGTATCTTATTATATTATATTATGTTTGTTATGTATGTATGTTGTGTAAGGAGAAAATATATATTTTAGGGTTAAAATATGAATATATATATTATATTTTAGTGTATTATATTTATAGTATTATATTATGTTATATTTATGTATATTGTATTTGTTGTATTGTATTATATTATATTATGTATTTGGAGAGTTATATATTTGTAATTAAAAAAATATATATATATATATTATATAATTATTTTTTTTATATATGTATAATAATGGTAAATAAGGTGTAATAATAATATATTATTTAAAAGTGGATAATATGTAGTATTTATTATTTTTATTTTTATTTTTATTGTGATGTGTGTGTTGATGGAAATAAATATTTAAAAACTACTACTACACTAACAAAGTTCACTTGTCCTTTACCTTACCTCCCCTGAAGGTTTGTACAGATGTCCAATAGCCAATCAATCTCTGAAATGGTGTGTTGTCCAGCTGCTCTCCAATCACCTTCCCATTTGGTTCTCTGAGCCTCTTTGCAGGGTCAGTCCCCTCTCTTGTCACAGCTGCTTCCAGGTGTCCCTTCTATGCTGCCCTACTTTCAGGCATTTCACTGCTTCGTGTGGTGCCTGTCCCACTGGCGCTCAGCCTGGCATTGAGCTTTCTGTGATGGGTACCAAGGTATGCTTCAATCCCTCAAGGCGTCACACTCACACACAAGTGTACACAGGAAAGGTCATGCAGTACACACAGTTGGTTACACAAGCTTTTAGTAAGCCTTCTAAAGTGTATCTCATCAGTGCGTCAAATTGATTTACTAAGTATGAAATATTTGCATCTACAGTCTTGACATGAATTGCGTATACCGACTGGCTCTTTCTTAACTCATGTGACACCCCTCATGAACTAATTGACACTTTCACGTCTTATCTGTTGTTTAATGAAAGTAAAATCACTCGAACTAAAACTGTTAGAATATTTCCTAATAACAATGTATGGATGTCTAGTGATCTTAAGGAATGCATTCGTGAGAAAAAACACGCTTTTAGTAATGGTAACACTGAATTACTTAAGGAAAAAAAATGTGAACTAAGATCTAAACTGAGTAAAGCTAAAATAGAATATAAGGATAAAGTTGAATGTCATTATTTCTCAGGAAATGCCAAGAAAGCATGGGAAGGTTTAAATGTGATGATGGGCAGGGAGACTAAGAAAAAGTGTACCCCCTTGTCACACCCCTCTCCATCTTTTGCAAATGATTTAAATGTCTTCTTCAGTCGTTTTGACAAGAATGATTTCAGTGCTGAACGTGATAGTGTGTGTAGATCCATTCCTGGATATGTCCCTATTACACTGAATGAACATGAGATTGTAGCCAGCCTGTCTAGTGTTAAGCCCAACTCGGCCCCGGGGCCGGATGGCCTGAGAGGGAGAGTTTTAAAAGAAAATGTTTATGAACTTAAAGGTATTGTGCTGGAGTTATTTCAGTGCTTGCTTAATTCTTTAACAATGCCCAAATTATGGAAAATGTCTCATATTGTGCCTATCCCTAAAAAACCTGGAACTACTGAATTAAAAGATTACAGGCCCATTGCACTTACTTCTATCTTAGGAAAATGTTTTGAGAGAGTTATAAGCAGACAAATCACAGCATCGGTTTCTAACAGCTTAGATCATCTTCAGTTTGCTTACAAAAGCCATAGGGGAACCGATGACGCAACCATCAGTATGTTCCACACTCTCTCAAAGCACCTTCAAGCCCCCTCCCACTTTGCTAGGGCCTTGTTTATCGATTTTACCTCCGCCTTTAACAGCATGCAGATTCACATCTTATTGCAAAGACTTATCGAGATAGGAGTAAACGGTGGTATTATCCACCTTGTTAGGGACTTCCTCTCTGACCGTCCTCAACAGGTTCTGGTTAATAATACTCGGTCCGACATCACTGTACTTAATACTGGCGCCCCGCAAGGGACCATTTTATCCCCACTACTTTTTTCCATATATACAAACGAATTCCAATTAGATCTGGAAAACTTTTGTTTGTTTAAATATGCTGACGATATGGCCCTGGTTGCCTTATTAAAGAAGGGGGACACAGTCGGAGAGGGAGCATATAGAGCATATGTGGCATCTCTTCAGAAGTGGTGTGATGCAAGTTCCTTAGAGATGAATGTCACAAAAACACAGGAACTTGTTTTTCATGAAAAGGACCATGTGCAGCCCCTTACAATTAGGGGACAAGTTGTAGAGGTAGTAGACAGTTTCAAATATTTAAGTACATTTATTGATTGCAATCTAAATTTTAGTGAAAACACAGACTATATTTTTAAAACCTGTAACCAACGTCTCCATCTACTGCGCAAACTCAACTCATTCAGAGTGAGCAAGCACATTATGGAAACAGTTTATAAGAACCTTATTGAGGGCATTTTAACCTTTAATATGGCAATGTGGTATGGTAACCTAAACGTAAAAGGAAGAAGCAAGCTACAGAGAATAATAAACCTTGCCTCAAAAATCATAGGGACAAAACAGAAACAATTAAGCTGTATGTACGAGGAAGTGCTGAGGAAAAAAGCTGTTAAAATAGCAAACGATCCGTCCCATCCACTCCATAGGGAGTTTGAACTTCTTCCCTCGGGTAGACGTTACAGAGTGCCAAGGGCAAATCGTAACATTTTTAAAAATTCCTTCACTCCTAAAGCGATTGGGGTACTGAACACCATGTCCCGCTGATGTGTATACTGCCACTGCTGCCCTGCTTCTTGCCCTGAAGATGTCTGTGTGTAAATGTTGTTGTTGTTGCTTTTTGTTGTTGTTGTTGTTGTTGTGTTGTCCTGCTTGTTGTTTTTTATGAGACCAAAGACAAATCTCCACACCGTGGACAATAAAGAATTAACTAACTAACTAACTAACATACAATCAAAACAAGCAGTTTGGTTTAATGTTCAATTTACTATTAACTCAGTAAAAGCTGAGATTTACATGGATCAGTGTTCATATGGAGTACCTTATCACCAGTTTGTCCAATGATAACAAAGTTGGCGGGTTTTTTTTTAATTGATTTTATCATATATAACACAAGGGGGAGAGTGGGGTATGTCAAGCAACAGAAGGGCATGGTTTTGGATATTACCATACAGCATCCATCTTATGTCTGTTCACTCTGTTGAGTTTATTCCTACAACTGCGGTTTGGATAATGTCCTGTTCAAGACCTGATACTTGAAGGAGAGCTCTACAAAAGCACCCCACCTCACCTCACAATTCAGACCATATCGAATGCAATTCATTACCTATTTCGCAGTCATATCGGCTTAAGTATCCAAGTAAAACCAGTGGGGATGAACCTTTTGGTACTACTACCCAACAGTATAACACAATTAATACTAATGAATAACATGATTAAAGTGGTGCGACCTGGGTAACATAAATGGTAAACATTAAGGAATGGAGTAATCAATTAAAAATAATGAATGCCTTTAAGTTTAAAATTCATTCTTATTTGTTTATTTTAGAGCAAATATATTATTATAGCTAGCTGTAGTGTTTGCTTCAAGTCTGATGATGCTGACTGAAACAGTACACTTACACTTTTTTAGTTACTTGCAATGATTTTTATATAGGAAACCAAATGGAATGTTTTTAAGACTTGCAGATACTCTGCCGTGAAAACAAAGTTATGCAGCAGGTGCCAAAAGTTGAGATTATAAATAACGAGGTAAATTGAAGTTTAACATTGCTAGTATTAACATATATAGTATCTCAGAGAAGTGTCACTTCTTCAGTGTTGTCCCATGAAAAGATATAATGAAATATTTGAAGAAATGTGAGGGGTGTACTCACTTTTATCAGATACTGACTGTATATTAATTTAGTAACTAAGAGGCACAAAAGTCATGTTCCCTTTACCCAATGTATTTGTTAATTGAATCCAACATACACGACACAGAAATATAACCAGGACAACATGAAAGTTATTCACTCTTTTCTTATGTAGTTTATTCAGTGTTCAACTCAATGCTTTCAGATACAGACTGTGCAAAGATCTACATGTCCACAGGCCTAGATTACAGCTGTGGGTAAACCGTAGGATGATTTTATTTGATTTATCTCTTCCAAAGTGTGATCATCTTTTCAAATTTGCAAAAATGTATCTTAAGTCATCAGGAAGCTTGCAAGCATATGCAAATGTATTACTACAATGTTAATTGTGATTTCAATTAGAGTCCCATCACTGTGTGTTTTACAATCATCAGGAGACAGAAGCGGAGCCAGTGATAACTTCCCCTGAAATAAACCTTAGTTTATTAGAATATTTCGAAATGTTTCATAGGGAGATTTCCTTAAAGCGTATGCGCTGTGCAACTTTAAATCTAAAAAGCTAATTTGATACCCTCACCTTCCTGTAAATGTTTGTGTGTAATACAAACACAAGCAAAGCACTCGCCACAAAAAAAAGTTTGGAGGGCCATGCATCTGAATATTTGAAGGATACCAAATACCAGAGTCCTCAATAAATAAATATATATATATATAGGCTATATATATATATATATATATATATGCCCTGATCCTTACCAGCAGTGCCCTGATCCTTACCAGCAGTTTTTTTAAACAATTCCTGAGCCGACAAGTGCCTTTCACCAGACAATTAAGAGCCTTGAAAGATCAAAAGAACAAACTAAGACAAACATGCCAGCTTGTTTTGACCAAAAAACAACCTACATTTATTAAGAAGGAAGAATTACTGAATAGGTTGTGTTGGTGGGATCTCAACGCCTAACATTTCTGTGCATAGTTCTTATACGACATGATATGCATTCTTGTCCCAAAATCCTCAATGCGTCCTCATATCTATGGCAGTGTTACTCGATGTCCATCAAGCTTTCTTCATTCTCCTTCTCAATGGTGTCCAACCTCATCTGTTCACACTAGTGCTGTTTTTTCCTGAATGAGCATCCTGGGGAAAAACGAGTGGTGGTTGTTAATTTTTTTTTCTAATTAACGAAATGTTTGGTTTGTGTTGACAAATTTTAGTTAACATTTTGTCTGTAATTATTGGGAACTAAATACTACACATTCCATTACTATTAGAGAAGACTTATTTATTAAAGAAGGCTCCATTTAAGCAAGGTGTATCAAATAAACTGGCAGCTCAAGTGTCGATAGGAAATAAACTGAGGTAGACACAATCAACAGGTGCACACGATGCCTGACTAAGATATAACAGAACAGTTAAACTAACGTTGCAATCTCCTTTATTTTATAGACTGAATGATTACCAAACAAATATGGCTTTATTGCCAGCTGCACCCATAGTAACTCAAAGCTGAGCACAAAAGCCCCTGGTTTCCAAGGCAGCAGAGCAGAGGATAGAGTGGGTGGGACAGTAAAAGTGTCTATAAAAGCAAACCTTGAACTTATGCGCAACCAAATCCCTAACATGCTGCATAAAGTGTCTTATGATGTCTTTACTGGTTGGAAAAAAGCAACTCAGGATCCACTTTATCAGAAATAACAAATTAACTTTTCTGAATTTCCGGTTGCATTTGTAAAGAAATCAGGGGCCGTATTCACAAAACATTTTAAGGCTAAGAGTAGGTCCTAACGTGCTGATTTAGGAGTAACTCTCAAAAATAAGGGGCGTTTCACTCCAATTTTTAGGACTCCTAACTTTTTAAGATAAGTGTAATTCACAAAGCATTTTAGCACTAAAACTAGCTCCTAAATCTATGAAAAGCTAGGAGTCCTCGAGAGGACTCCTAAATCACAGACAACCATTTGATGGCATTTTGGAGAGATTTTATGCTAGTGAGCTTTACGAAAAGGCACCTTAATAGCTATAAGGGTTTAATGATCTTAGTAAAGCAATGTTTAGAAAGTATAGACACATTTATATTTATTATATTTATATAAAAAAATATTTATTAAGTTCCTTTTCCTGCAGTTGCTTTGGGTTTACGATGCACTGAAAGTTACTGTTGGTGTCACGTTTGGGTTTAATTTGTTACTAGAGTAGGCCCATATGTGGCGCTTCGCAGCATCTCCTCCGTTCCACAGGTCCGCTACTGTATAGGTGTGCGTCTCGCCTTTTTCCTTCCGCATGCACTTTACGATTTTGCCAGCTGTTGTTTCTAAATTGTGAATTTCCTGGTTTGTCGCTGTCTGACTATTGCTGCATAGTCCGCCGTTGAGAGAAATACAGTGAGAGTGCATGGCGTGCAGCTGTTCAATGAGGATATTTTTTCCGATTCAAATCATTGTAAAATTTAAAATGAATAGGCCTATGTGGCGCTATTGTAGGTTAATTGTGAACTAATGTGTGGGAAACCCTGCAGTATCTTGGTTTCATGTTAAATCAGTGTCACTTGTCATTAATTGTATATAAAAACTCTTTACTTTAATAAAGCGACACAATATGGATATCTCCCACAGTGTTTCTATCATAAATTCACTCTTAGGGACTCATTCCCTCTCAGCCAATCACTGCGGGCATAGAAGGTATGAACATGACGTCATCCATAGCAACAGGGTCAACCCTGCCCTCTAGTCTTATCTTAGGAGTCCCTCCCATTCCTTAGTAAAAGTTGGTCTTATCAGCTTTGTGAATAGGTTTTAAGAAATTACTCCTTACTAAGAAGTTTTAGTGCTCCTTAGGAGTACTCTTAGCGCTAAGATAAAATGTTTTGTGAATACAGCCCCTGAACACATCTGAATGAAGATAGCATGTGTGCATGTAGTTGACTGTGTAGAAATGGATCAATAATGATGAATTTCTGTCACTACCACAAGAGTCACTGTATGCCTTAGTAGACACCCTGTTCATGACGAGAACAGTGAAAGGGCAACACAAAGGCAAATGTCTTGGTGTATAACAAATATTGAGTTTTTTTTTTGGTGCATTATTTTCTCATCCAATTTCTTGAATGCATTTATGTTAGTCTCTCTCAAACGGGCAGTTTCCATGGCCAGATTAACCTTACATAACCTTACATATTTAACTCTCAGCGTACTTATACATTGCATTAGTCAAGAAAGTTAAATGTCAGTGATGGATGAAGGAAAGCAGATGAATAGTTTGGGGGTTTTTAAATGTGGCAGTATTAGTCAGGTTTGGTCAAAGACCCAGGCAGGTAGACATACAGGCTGGGTTTGGTTGTAGTAAAGTCTTATCTATTCAGAGTCGTTTTCTGTACCTTCTGTAAGGCGAGCTTTCCCTCCAGTCGGCTGGCAGAGGACTGTGGAACAGCCGACACACAGCACAACAGTCTGAGCGTGACTGAACACTGTTGTGATCTTATAGCAACCTGCAGACAACACATAAATACATGACATTGAATGGGACAGCCATGACACTGAAAACAAAAGCCAGCCCCCACCAACACAATAACCATTGCATAATCACATGACATGTAGTCTTTGTTTAATTGTGTCCTTGGGACTGTTGGTGTAAAGGAGCCACTTGAAACCCACTAAACAGTCACAGTCACAAGTGTTACTGTATGCCTTATTTGACACCCCGATTACCAGGGAAACAGTGAAAGGGCAACACATAAAGGCAAACATGTTTGGTCGAATAATGTGGGAGATGTACTTCAATCCATCACAAAAATAAAATCACTATCTAAATTTTAGGCATAAAGGGAAAAGTCCTTTATCTATGCGTTATTTTGAATATTTCATCTTAACCCTTGCTTTGTTTCCTTCATTTTTAAAATGATGTATTGGCATAAAAGTACATTTCATTAAAATAAGTCAAATGCAACTACTTTTATATGAGTGGCATAGTGTGTATATTACAAAGTGCTCAATGATCGAAAAATGAGGGGTTGCTATGAAAAGAAACAGACCTGGACATTTGACATCCATAAAATAAGAATTAGGAGACTGAACAAGACGTTTTTTCTTGTGGCTCCTCTTTTCCGCCTCGGGGGTCGGGTGCAACAGATCCTGAGCGAGCTGAAAGAAATCACAAACACTTAAGCTAAATGCCAGTCCACATCAATTCTATATAACCATCTAAAAGAGAAATGACTGTAACATAAGGATAATAATACCAGGGTGGGTGTGTGTGTGTGTGTGTGTGTGTGTGTGTGTGTGTGTGTGTGTGTGTGTGTGTGTGTGTGTGTGTGTGTGTGTGTGTGTGTGTGTGTGTGTGTGTGTGTGTGTGTGTGTGTGTGTGTTGACCATAGTGACTGACTATGAGTGACAGATGGAAACTCCTATCATATGTGCGTTGACGGTCATTTGGCCAATCAGAACCTGTATTTGCCTTTGAGGGGCGGTGACATCAGTCAGTCAGAGCCTCTGCAAGGAAGTTGACTCTCTTTCCTCTCTCCATATTATCGGAGCGTGCAAGAAGCCGCTGTATTAGTATTTTAACGTATTAATGTGCCTACTTAGGCTACTTTATGTGAATCAATTTTATAAATAAATACGCAGTTTGCTTTGTTGTTTTATTCGGCCGTTTGCATTGATATGCACGTTAATTAACAACCGCGACTCGCGGACAGTCACTGCACATTATCGTGTATCTGTGTCTGTGTACACGAGAGAAACTACGTGTAACTGAAGAGTAGTGTTAGCTATTTCTATGTGTTTGAATGATGGTCATTGTGTGGCTATGATAATGAAAATCCTTTTTGCCACAATCTTAATAGTTTATTGTAAGGGACTTTGGTGTGATTAAGTTGAGGCTCCATGTTATTATTGATGCCTGTTTTCCCTCACTCGTTTTCTAAAAATTTTTTTTATCAACAAGCTGGTTTTTGCAATTTCACAATTTTCTGAGCAGTTTATTACCATTTTTCTTGGTAAATAACCACACACTTTTTATGGCTGACTGACTTGTTTTGCTCATTTAGTACTCATCTGAACTGAAATAAATGTTGTGGGTCTCCAAACTTTTTTCACTGAGGGCCACATACAGAAAAATCTACGAAGGGCCGGCCACTTTGCAAAAATAACACATTTATCAGGACATGTAGCTGCTCTGATGTTTAGTTTCATAGTGTCTTCGTAAATTGTAATCCTTCTTCACGGCAACACTTTCCTCATTAAACAGACACATTTCCCCTCTTGTTTATATGCCAATGATACACCCAGTGTTTTCTGCCTTTGCGTCCAATGTCCAGCAGGGTGAAAATAGTATCCAGCCGAGGTCCTGACCCTCCTAGAGGGATCCGGGGGTATGCCCCCCCGGGAGATTTTTTAAAGTTTTTAAAGTGAAATGCATGAATCTGATGCACTTTGAGAGGGAAATTAAGAGGCTAAATCTGAAGAATTTTGCATAAAAAAAAAAATTGAGACACTGTGTCAGATGAATTAGAAGCTATTGGAGAAGGACATATAGATTTTCCATAATAATATTAATTTAAAATAAAATATTATGCAGGGTCCTCTGGGATGGGCTTGTTGCTCATTTTCTTTTATGGGACATATTTCTCAGTAACATAATGAGTGCATTTAAATTATTTAAAAATTAAAAGCGCCATATTACATTATATTTTTAAAATGTGCCACGGGCCAATCAATCAGTGTTTGACACCCCTGCACTAGTGGGTTAACTAAGAAATGCAAAAAAAAAAAAAAAAAAAATGTTCAAAGGGCCATATTACATTAAATGTTTAAAATTAACAGATGTCATGTCACCTTTTTCACGGGTTATGACTTTGCACCCCTCCTCACAATAATTGTAATTTTCAAGTGCAAAATGTGTTTGTATTAAGGGATATTTGTTCAAATGGTTTTAATGTAATGTAATAGGCATGAACTGAACAAAGAGTTTTACTGAAATAAAAGAGTTTTATAACCCAACACCCGTCAAGTTTATCCCCAACACCCGTCCACCCCCCCCCACAACTACCCTAGGCCTACACCCATCTCACTAGTCTGGCATTTGGTATTAATCCAGTTGTACTTTCATCATAACATTACTACAATAGGTTATATTATTTTAACTAAAACAAATAAATTATACTGAAATGAACTTGTATTAAAACCCATTATTATGCTTTAAATTAATAAATAAACACAAAAATGTGCGCGCTTGCATGGGAAATCCGCTTCTGTCTCACTCTAAACAATTTCCAAAAGTTGAGAACCCTGTAATACATTTAAATTCCTGGTCAGAGTAACGCACTTTACAACATGAGCGGAGCAAAGGTCGAGATTGGTTTTACAGCTTTGTTTTGACAGGAAATGTGAAGAAGGGAAATCAAAAGTGCCATGATGAAATTCTTCGCATGTTTTATCAATCGATCACAACTTCAGATATTTTAAAAGTTGTATATGATTTCTAATGCTCTAAAAAAAATATGAGGGGACCGCGTGCGCTGCTTTGTTGAGCACGTGTTTCGCCATATTGCGTCCATTTTAACAATTTTAAGTGTACAATACAGCGACGTCATAACGTTACCTCCGACATAAATAAAACTCTAATTTAATATCGTTTAAAATCCGCCCATCAACTTGTTAAAGGTTAATAGTTCTAATAAAAGCGTAGCGCTACTTACAGGCATGTCTGCGTGTCAGTATCGTCACCGGAAAAACACTGACGACGAGCCGGAAACGTGTAGCTGACTGCAAAAACCCGGCGGAAGAAGATTCTTCTTCTTCTTTAATTTTAGGCAGACTTGACGCAGCTATGGCGTATTGCTGCCACCCACTGTTTGTTGTGTTACTCTAAATCCTTGTATAGTCCAGTGTTGTGAAGATAATCCAACAAGTCCTTTGTTTTATCCAATGAATCCAGATTCAGAAGGTCGCGTATATTGAAAATGAATTCCCCAGCTGATCTAAGTTTTCGGAAAAGAGTCCTCCTTTGACTGGAATAGTCTCTCTGTCTCCACACTCACACTTACCATCTGGGTGTTTGCCAATCAGAGCCAGCCCACTTCTCAACCCACAGTGACCAAGCCTCAGTCTTGTGATAAGTAGGCCTACTGTGTCTTTTCTAACACACCTGAAAGTGCACCTACCTCTATTTACATTTCCCTGCACTGCAAAGTACGCCCTTCCCTTCTTTTCCTTCTCCCAAGCTTTTTGCCACCTTTCTTTTAGAGCGCCGTTTATTTTTTCCATGTACTCCGGTATCCCATGTTGCAAATGAATGTGTACTGTTTCCTCCTTCACCGCCTTCTTTGCCTCCTCATCCGCCTCCTCATTCCCTTTCTCACCTACATGTGCCGGCACCCAGAGAAACCCCACCTCTCTCCCTGCCTTGTAACTTCTAAACGAAGACTGTTGTATTTTCACACTAAAGTCTGGTCTGATTTTCCTTCTTTTATTGAATTCAAAGCTGCAGCTGAATCACTACATATTATAGAATGCCCCTGTATATTATCCTCCACCCATTGTAATGCCCATAGAATTGCCACCATCTCTGCAGTGAATACTGACATGTGATCTGAGATTCTATATCCTTTTTTGTACCAGATTTCAGGAATGCTAATACCCACTGCTACCTTACCACTTTCTTGCTCCTTTGAGCCATCAGTATAAATGAGAAGATGGTCTCCCCATACCTGTTGCTGCCAGACTTCTATTTCTTTAACTACACCCTCTGTCATCCAATTGATTTGCTTACATTCAAAAACTTTAGGTCAACACTGGGATCTGGGATCAGCCATGACGGAGCAAGTGAGCGACACACTGAAGGACAGACACTAACATCCCCAATACCAATTTCCTGTGCCAAAGATTTAAGATGTTCGCAAAGTTAGTTTTAGCTGCTTTTATTCCCATAAACTCCCATTGCTCACTCAAATAGCACTCAATAGGAAAATAGCATCATTATAGCCTTAACCAACCCTATGATGGGATAGGTTCACATCCAGGCTTCGAAAGCATTGGCATGATAGCTTGCACCTATTTTAGTACAGTATTTTATTGAGTAATGTATTTTAATGTGTTCTATGTGTGTGTGTGTGTGTGTGTGTGTGTGTGTGTGTGTGTGTGTGTGTGTGTGTGTGTGTGTGTGTGTGTGTGTGTGTGTGTGTGTGTGTGTGTGTGTGTGTGTGTATGTTGGATGTGAGTGGACCATCTGAGTCCTTAATAAAGATTATTATAATAGGTCTTTTGTAGGTATCATTTCACTTTGTCCTTTGAGCTTCATTAGGTATTTTAAGCCGAGTTTATGCCTTCTTACTTCAAGCGGCATCTCCCCCATTTCTATTAGCAATGCTGCTATTAGAGTTGAGCAGAATACTCCACAGCACACTCTTAAGGCTTTGGCTTGGACTATGACTAGTTTACTTAGCACTGAACAAGCTGCTGATCCATAAACCATACATCCATATCTTTTCCCTGGTCCATTGATTCTCTCTCAGCTCCCCAGTCAGAACCAGCCACACACCTGAGGACATTAATTACTTTCCCACATTTTAAAGCAACCATCTCAATATGTTTTTCCCTGTCATTCTTTCATCTAACCACATTCCTAAAAACTTGAAATACTTGACTTTCTCAAGATTGTTGTTGTACAATTGTATTGTCTGAGATGGCATATTTTTCTTATTCCCACTCCCTGTATAAAGCACAGTAGCAGCGCTGAGGAGCACATTATGCACTTCTGTAGTTCTTCTGTTCAAAGGTTATAACGTCACCTAGTGGCGCTACATCTATTCTACATGTTACAAAAAAGAGAGAGAGAGAGACCTTGACGCTGTGTTTTAATACGGCTGGACGCACTCCATGTCCGGCTTAAAAAGTGGGGGGGGACAAAATGAGTCTTGACGAAAAGTGGGGGTTACATGTACCCCCCATCCCCCCCGTAATCTACGTCTATGTTCCCAAAGACCATATACTTTGTTTTATCAATAGATATCTTAAAACCCCAGTCATTAGCAATAGCTTTCTTTATATCCAAGTCCAAGCTTAACACGGCATCCATTGTCGATCTTCCCTGCCTAAATCCACTCTGGTGAGTCTCAAAAAAATCCTCTTCCTCCAGCTTATCTACGAGCCTATCCGTTATCATACGTTCCATATTTTGCACAAGACAAAAGTCAATGCAATTGGCCTGTAGGAACTTGGGATGTTACTTTCCAGGTTTCACAATTGGAATGATTACAGCATGTTTCCATTCTTTAGGCAGATACCCACTCTCCCAAACACTATTAATTAATGCCAGCATTTCCTCCCCCAAGCTCTCCTGAGTTTTTAAATAATTGATATCCCAACCCATCCCTACCTGGAGAGGTATCTTTTCCCTGGTCCATAGCTCTATGTAACTCGCCTAGAGAGAAAAACATTGAATTCACCAGAGTTATCACAGTTCATTTGCAGTTTATCTAGGTGTTTTCCTATTATTTCACATCTCCTACTTCTATTTACATCACTTACATTATTAGAGCTATGCACTTTACGGAATTGCTTAACTAACATATTTGCTTTTTCTTTGTTATTTATAGCTTCAATTCCATCACAATGAAGGACAGGGACTGCTGTCTGCTGATAAACACCTGCCATTCTATGCACAAGACTCCAGATCTTTTTTAAGGGAGTATCCGGTCCTAATTTCTCACAAAAACTCCTCCAACTTTGTTTTTTTGCCTCCTTAATGACACGTCTTGCTTTAGCTCTAAGTCTTTTATATTCAATAGCATATTTCTCTAACAGATGCTTCCTCAGCCTTTTATATGCCCTATTTCTAGCCCGGACTGCAAAAGTTGCATTCTTCCGTCCACCATGGAACCATTGACCTCCTTGAAGGAACTTTTTTCTTAGGGATATTTTTTACTGCAGCTGACCAGATTACCTTGGTTAAAGAATTATTCCACTCATCTACCCCTTTCTCACTCTCTATTAATGATAAACCCATATTTACATCCTCCACAAACTTGCTCCAATTTGCCCTTTTATAATTTAGCCTCAAGGACCGATTGCCTGGTTCCTCAATTAGACAGCTACCAAATTTGCAAATGATTGGTACATGATCGCTTGCCACTGTATACTGGTCCATTGTCTCCCACCTATTTATTGCTGCCAACTCTGCTGATGCAATTGGAGGAAGATCCTGTCCGACCAGTTCTAAACCATGGGGGGGCGCCGTGAGTTGTCGGGGGGGGGGGGGGGGGCGACGACTTTTGAATGTCCATAAATATATTAGTTACATTTAATTGTTCATGTAGGCCTACAGAGTAAAAAATAAACTTGACAAAATATGAAAGAGAGCGAAAATCCCACTGGTTTAGGAGTTTAAAAAAAGCTTGCATTCAGGTGTTTTCTGATCAAACGGCGCCACCTTGTGTCCATGCTGGGTACCTGCAGCTCTGAGCCGTGACTCTTATGAAGCACTCCCACTCTATACGTAGCCCTTTCAGCGGATCTGGGTCGACAGCAAGTTTTTGCTTCTTTTTTGGGGGGAGGCAGAAAAAAAACACGTAGCTACCCCGGTACGTTTGTAAACGCGGCGATATTGATTCCCGGAAGAAAATAAAATTAATCCCGAATAGTTTTGGCGATGAAGACAGATCCGCAATAGACAGTTCAACTTTGGATGGAGTGTTTTTTCTTCTTTACCCAACGCAGTCCAAACACAGCACAGAGGCGCTGAGGGGAATCGGAATTTACCGGTGACAAGTCTGGGAGGGGAGGAAAACAACACAGGGAAAAGAGGACTCGACACATGGAACAACCTTTTTCATATTTAAGGGCCCGCGTTTAACCCTAATCTTTGATTTGAAGACTGAAGTTGGTGAAAAGTTGCCAATTTCCAGAAAGGGTAAACCCCCAAACTTTTCCCACTTTTTACCCCTGGTTTAACTTTTAGGAGCAGCTCCAACCATGGCGAAAAAGTATGATTTCCTATTCAAATTGCTACTCATCGGGGACAGCGGAGTGGGTAAAACATGTCTGATTATCCGTTTCTCTGAGGACAATTTCAACTCCACGTACATCTCCACCATCGGTACGTTGATACAGTCAGATACCGTTTGCCTTAATTATAACCTACGTGTCTGCACCAGCTTATGAATGGCCTCAATGAAAATATGAGTGAGACAGATGTTTGCTGAATGCTGACATGTAATTCTTCCTCTATTATTTGATGCCCTTCACACTGTACAAACTGGTTTCCCAGACAGTTTTTTTCTTCATGTCTCATGTCTGTGCTCCCTCATTTCTTTTCCTTTTTTTCTTTCATTCTGTCCCATATCTTTTTCTCTCCTCCCATTGACCGTGTCTGTTCCCTGACCCTCTCTCCCCCATCTCAACTTCAGATCTCATTCCTCTCACTTGGCTCTCACAGGGTCCACCCACCGTCATTCCTATCTCGTTTACAATCTCTACGTTCCCAGAAGAATGGTTGGCTTTGCTGGCATGCACCGATTCCCCCCCTCCCCCTCTCTTCTTTCTCCTCCTCTGACACTTTGCTGTCTATCTTTCTGTCAGCTTGTCTATCCAGTAGCAGAAATAAACTCAAAGACAGTGTGTCCTGCCAGCCTGGATGTCCTTCCTTTCTGTCTCTTTGTGGATGGCAGTGCACAGAGTGGGTCAAACTCACAGTGGAAATGAATTACTCTCCACCCCTGTGATAGTGACCTATATATTCTGCAATGTGTGTTTTTAGGTCATATCTGAGGTATTTAACTGATTCTCTAACCCCCCTTCTCCTCTCCACTCTTTCCTCTCCTCTCGTTGTCTCTCAGGCATCGACTTTAAAGTAAAAACTATTGAAGTGGAAGGGAAGAAAGTGAAACTACAAGTCTGGTAAGAGATGACAGTTGAAAGTGCTTTGTTTTGGCTTTGGGTGAAGCAGTTAACACTGAGTAATACGCAGAGTTATGTTCCTCTTGCTCATTTACTAGAGGAAAGAGGAACCTCCCTCTTGTGTTCTCAAATCAGGACTGTATGTGACAGGGTTAATTGTCCAACTGTCCATAGTCTCGCAAAGCCAGACCAAACTACAGCAAGTAGTATGGTCTGGAAGCACTCCGTTTAGAGCCGTCTATTCGGGGGGGAAACTGGGCTGGCCTGTTTTTATTTATTTAAACCAACCACAATCATCTACGGCGGGGCTAACTCCGGGAAGCAGCCAATGGAGGCGTAGCGTTGTTTGCCGACGCCAGCGCTTAATAGACGCTGGCGGGAGTGGTCAAGCCAGACTAAACTGTCCATGACACATGGCCATAGTGCAGCGCACTAAACCCGTCATACAGGTAACAGAAGTCCATCCTGCATTTGTCCTGCATTCTGATAATATATCCAACTTTCTCTAGATTGTGGTTGTATTTCAGTTTTTTGCGATACATGCATGCATCAGTGCACTTTTTTTCTTAGTTTTTTGTGAGTTTGTTTGTGTGTACTTTGTGCAGGGACACAGCAGGGCAGGAGAGGTTCAAGACCATTACGACAGCCTACTACAGAGGAGCCATGGTGAGCAGACTCAGGTTGACATCACTGTCCCTTTGTGTTCCCTCTGTACCTTCGCCCCATTTCCTTAAACCCTCTCTCCCTCCTTTGTATCTCCTTGTCAGGGCATCATCCTGGTCTACGACATCACAGATGAAAAGTCCTACGAAAACATTCAGAACTGGATGAAGAGTATCAAAGAAGTGAGCAAAGCTAACCAGGAAACAATTTTTAAAAAGTGCTTTGTCAGCAGGAAGCATGTTAGTCATGAGGATGTGCCTTTACTCAATGAAACAACAAAGCAGGGTCATTGCACAGCTGGTGATTTGATTTAAAAGGGTTAGTTCACCCAAATGCCTGGTCACTTTACTGATGATGTTTTCCTCAGGCAAATTCATTATTTTCTGATTTTAGGGTCAAGAATTGAGCCATAATGATAATTTTTATAACAGCTTAGTTTTATAAATATATTGTGTTTCAAAAGACCCAAGGAATAGAACGAGTGGAAGTAACCCGCAGTGCGGTGCAATTATTTGGTTATTTCTCATTAAACTGCTTTTGATTGTACCCAAACAATCAATTTAACTTCTAACTATAAAGGCAGCTATTGAAAGAAAAACATCTAATCTAAACTGTTAGCCAGGGCTTTAAATGCATAGGTAATTTAAAGGCATAGGTAATTCTGGAGATTGTTTGATGACAAATCACTTTGTCAAAATCAGTGGATATCTCCTCACAATCTTCTACCTGTCTGTACTGTGTGTGTGCGCTGAAATAAAAATTATATGCGAATACACAGCCTAAGCTCTGTAAACTAGTATGTAAACAAAGCCAATGGAAACAAAGTGGGTGTTTGCATTCCCTTTGTTTACATACCAGTTTAAAGTAAGCCTTCAACTGAGATGGTATTGAATTAAACTTCCGTCTAAATGTTTTCTGTTTGTGTGAATATAATGACATAAAATGACATTTGAATGCATTCATACAGAGGATTCCCTTCTGCATAGCCTCATCAAAACTGAAACAAAACATGCAAATGTATCCGTCCTTGATCATCACTAAATGATACAGACCAAATGACATAACTCGGTTGCTCAGGTTTTTTGTTGAAGGAATCCTTTCATCTAATTATTTCAGTGAGGATATCTTCCTACACTAGATGTAAAGACGTCTGCTTTCCGTCACTGTGTGATCTCCTCCTAAATGTACTCTCCGTTGGCTAAGCAAACATTTTTCAGAGACCAGAGAACTCAAACTTCCCTAATGAATTAACTGCATTCCCTCTTTCCCTCCCAGAATGCATCAGCTGGGGTCAGTCGCATGTTACTGGCTAATAAGTGTGACATTGAAGCAAAGCGGAAAGTTACCAAGGAGACAGGAGAAAAGGTGAGGTGCTTAATTATAGCTAATGTATTGTGTTAATTTAAGAACAGTGTCTTTCAGAGAGAAAGTGTGCAGACAATTCAACTTTTTACTTTTTTACTTTTTCTTTACTTTCTTAAATATAAGAGGGAGTGGTTGTTTGAGGAAGGCGTTGAGTTTGTCACATCGCATTTACTTTAGATAAGACTCAGGAAGTGGTTATACTCCATGTCCTAATGTGCTGTAATCAGGTATGTGTCTGTTGTTAACAGCTGGCAAAAGATCATGGCATCAGCTTCTTTGAGACGAGTGCAAAGGCCAGCATCAACGTGGAGGAGGTGAGCCGGCCCATGACATAATGAAACACTCTTTATGCCTCATTCAAATCATGGCTTTGTGTTAATATGTTACAAATGCTTTAGACCATGACGTGCATTAAAATCACTTTTCTCCTAATCTATGTTTTCTTTTTAGTCTTTTATGTCTTTGGCACGCGAAATACTACAGAAGTCCAGCAGCAAGAAACAAGTAAGTCAGAACAGACTCTTCATACCAAAATGATACCAAAGTGACGCATTTGTTCCTCCGTGAACATAAGACTTGTAACTTCATGTTGCACTAGAAATGTCTGTAATAATTAATTTCCTCCTCTTTGTCTGTGTTTTCTTGTTTGACAGGGCCCCACAGGCCGAGAGGTGAAAATCACGAGCGGCACAGAGAAGAAATCCTCCAAATGTGTTCTTCTTTAGATACAGCCCTGGCCAGCACACATTAATTAGGAAATCGCAGTACGAATCGAAGAGCACATCAGTATTGTACAGTGCAGCAGGTTTTCTGTCTCCATCTGGTGGGCTCCAATATGAAACACATACAGATGCTAAAAGGTTATGTATGGATTCCTCCTTTGAACTGAAAATGTATTGAGGGGGATTTGTATTTTACATTGAACCTATCCTCTGCCACATCCTGTGCTGGTCTTTTTGTCATTGCAATGTTCTAAGCAGATCAGATACCGCTGACAGTATTTCACCAGGCATTTCCCACCATGTGTAGTTAGTTAAAGATGTACATTTGATGGAAATGAAAATGTACATTACATTTTCTGTTTCTCTTGCTTATCACAACTTTATCATCTCCCACAACAATCACTGTTTAATCTCTTAAAATGACTTATAATTATTCTTTGCACTATAATACTTCAATGCAATTATACTTCATGCACAGCATAGCTGTATAAAAAGACAAAGAATCTCTCTCTTCTTAGTGGAACCATTTCATTAATTTCTTATGTGTGGGCACATGCAGTGGTAGCTTTTAGGAGTTCAGTGGCAGAGGAGGAGTTTGATGGAAAGCGTTTTGACTCACATACAGTAAACACTATGGTTTCTGGTTGTGGCACCTCATAGATTCTATTAGATGGTTTAAATGCTGGACAGATTAGTTTCTAAGTAAGTCTTAAAACTTCCTTTCTTACCAAATGCACTTTTACTTTTGTTATTTAACTGTTTGATATTATTTCATCAGTGCTTACATCAAAAGCACAGACACGTTTACGTCACAAATCCTGCAGTGTGTCACAGCCCGGCTCAAGGGAATGACAAAAGAGGAGACCACACAAGAAAGGTAGTTTTACCAAATTATAATTTATTTAACCAAGTTACAATTAAACTAATAAATGTTGCGTGAATGTCAGTAGTCAGTAATGGGTGCGGTGTCTGTGTGAGTGAATGAGTGAATGGTGTGTGTAAAGCAGCACTAACTCAACCTAACTAACCCAAACCAAAACAAACCATTTGTCAAGAGAGGGAGAGCAAGTGGCTGACTCCTGCAGTTTTTACAGCTCAGGGGAGCAGCCAGCATGGGTGGAGATGATCAGCAATCAGCTCCTGGCAGCCTGCCAATCAGGAGGTGCCAGGAGCTGTCACACCCCTCCTCCATAAAAACGAGGTTCACCACGTAACCTGAAAAACAACAAAAGTTACATACGTGGAACATAGTTTATTGACCAATTTAACCAAAACAAACAAACTTGGGATACATGTTATGCTGAGGTATGACAACCAATCTAACACATGTTGACAATATCCACTCGTTTTGTCCTCACATTATTCTTTCGGCATCCCCGAGACCCAGCAACCCTATGACTCGGGAACACACCACAGGAAGGAATGCTAACAGGTCTTTATACAAGTGGCTATATCCCGTTTCATACCAGGCCAGAAAAAGTATTGAAGGACCCGCCCATATGTTCTCCTCAATCCCCCCTGACCAGCTACCAACTTGACTACCGGCTGTCTATATTTCACAGGAAGCACAATCTTCCCCACTGATCCCCCAGCCAAATTTCTCCCATGAGGGACCCACCTCCTCATCAGCAGGCCATGATGGAGAAAATAACCTCCCGAGTTGTTTCCCCCATTAATAGAGTGCCCGGCCTGCTCAAACAGTTCTTTTAACGAGAGATCCTCTTTCTGGTCCCTCACAAATTCTGCATGAGAAACAGACCCAAGATCAGATATTCGTACGTCAACTCTTGGCAGCACACTAAGAGAACGGGACACTGCCCACACCGACTGCTCAGGGACCTCAATACACACAACCCATCAGAGGTGGACGCATCAGGCCACATACATGCTCCTGCCAAGTCATTGCCCAGAATAATGTCAACACCTTTCATTGACAAATCTGGACGCACACCCACCTCTACATCCCCCTGTATCATGCCACAAGACAAATGCACTGTATGGACAGGCACAACAATGATGTTTAAATCCATTCCTCTGATTTGAACACACCTTCCTGTGTCAGAGGCTGGTGAAAAATGTAAGGCTGACTCCCTAATGAAGCTTTGTAGAGCCCCAGAATCTCTAAAAACTTTGACAGGCACCTTCTTACTATTGTCAGTTAAGGATACAAAACCCTCTGATATAAATGGAGCATACCTTAAAGCAATATCAGCTGCACTCAACACTCTGGGTCGCATCTGAAAAGGAGGGACAATTTTGTCATTACTTAGCTCTGAGCTACTAAGTGGAACCGCTAACCCAACATATTGAGCAGGCCCTGTACTAAAACCCTTTTTTGATTTTAGCAAAGGGCACTCCTTTTTCCAGTGCCCTTGTCGCTGACAATAATTACAAGTTGTATTAGGATCATTGTTCCCAACTGTGCCTAGCTCTCCCTTTGAAGAACCCCGACTGAAATCTGAGTCACCTTTCTCCCCGCTGTCTTTGAATCCAAACTGTTGTTGACTCTGCTCCCCAAAGATACGTTTGTGTGTTAAACCGTATTCGTCAGCGAGTACAGCGGCTTCTTTATGAGTTTTAACCTTTCGCTCATTGATATAAGTAGATATGAAGTCAGGCACAGACTGCTTAAATTGTTCCAGCACAACCAAGTCACGCAGTTCTTCAAAGGAAACACTGGATGCAGAACACCACCGATCAAAATGTATATCCAGCTCCCTTTCAAAATCCACATGCGTTTGCTTTTCCCCTTTGTTCCAATTTCTGAAGAGCTGCCTGTAGGCTTCAGGAACTAATTCATAAGCTTTTAAAATGGAGTCTTTGACCAGTTTATTCTCTTTGCACTGTTCTACTGTTAATGCTCTATATGCCTTTTGGGCTTTACCTCTAAACACGCATTGAAGTAACAACGTACGTTCACTATCAGACCACTCCTGTGAATCAGCTAGATGTTCAAACAGGGAAAAAACGTATCTGGGTCTTCCTCATCAAATTTAGGCAGCAATCTGAGATTCTTAGTACAATCTACCCTAGATGAACCAACAGACCCAGTTATATCAGTTCCTGCCAGTTTCCCTTCTCTAACTAGATCTAGTTTAAATTGTTCAATGTCCAGTTTTGCCTGCTCTGTTTTTTGTTTCATTGCTTCAAGCTCCAACTCCTTATCCATTTTTATTCTGTCATTATCCATTTTTATTCTTTCAAGAGCCAATTCGTTATCCAATTTTGTTTTTTCAAGATCTAACTCCTTATCCAATTTTGTTTTTTCAAGATCTAACTCCTTATCCAATTTTGTTTTTTCAAGATCTAATTCGTTATCCAATTTTGTTTTTTCAAGATCTATCCTCATTTTTTCTTGTTCCATTTGTATTAACATCAGTTCCTTTTGTTGATCAAAGGTGAGACTCCCCCCTGGTGAAACCATCGTACTTGATAAACCCTTACCTTCATCAGAAGCCAAAACCCCTTCTTCCATCAAAGTCGCCTTCAGGATACGTTTGATTGTGTCCTTCAGACGTGTGGCTGCAATTTCAATTCCGAAATATCAGCAATTTTCAACAGTTAGTCCTTTGTACAGCTGTCCAGCAAGGTCTCAGAAGGAGACTGAATAAACGCTTCTACTACAGCAGCCATGCCAAAACAGCTTTGATCACTGGTATGCAACTAGAATTAGAACTTCCCCCCTAACTGCCTATCCAAACCTGAATAATCTTGACCCTAATGTTCATGCAGCTTGCGGTGGGTATTTACGCACTGTAAACCAGCCGGTTTGAAAGGCGACCTGCAAGCAGACAACCCCCAATATCCTTCGGATGTGCCCCCGAGACAATTGACATTGAACAATTGACACTAACCACGCCCCACAGCACTACCAAAAGGGAAAAACAACAAAAAAAAAAAAAAATCACACAACCCAAAGGGGAAACGCAACTGAAGCCTAACAGGGAAAGTTCAAATTCAGACGTGCTCACAAGACAATCAACTCTGTTAGCCTAGCCTCAGCCGACTACCCACTATGAAAGGAACCTGCTCCCAAACCAACTACTAACCTGTCCTATGTGATATTCCTCCAAACTGTTCAACTACTTAATCCAACAATTTATTGACGAGCCCCCATGTCCTAGCCCGGCTCAAGGGAATGACAAAAGAGGAAACCACACAAGAAAGGTAGTTTTACCAAATTATAATTTATTTAACCAAGTTAAAATTACACTAATAAATGGTGCGTGAATGTCAGTAGTCAGTAATGGGTGCAGTGTCTGTGTGAGTGAATGGTGTGTGTAAAGCAGCACTAACTCAACCTAACTAACCAAAACAAACCATTTGTCAAGAGAGGGAGAGCAAGTGGCTGACTCCTGCAGCTTTTATAGCTCAGGAGAGCAGCCAGCATGGGTGGAGATGATCAGCAATCAGCTCCTGGCAGCCTGCCAATCAGGAGGTGCCAGGAGCTGTCACAAGTGCCATGTAAAATATAGGCCCCCATAAATATACTGCAGAGGTGTCATAGACTGGACAAGTCACATTTGATCGTGTTTATGTTGTGCTTATCCTTTGAGAATTGATTAAATGTTACAGTAGTGTGTGCAGTATTCTATAATGCATTCAACAGAATCTATAGGAACGGATGCCATGCATATTAAAGACCCGACTCCATGGCGAGGACAATTTTCTCGTTCCATTGTATGAGAGAATGAAAACGTGCTCCTCACGTTAAAAGTTTCAAACAAGTGTAAAATGGTTGTGCGGACAAACAAGCATTGTGTTTAACAGACAGATGGATTGAGAATGTGGAAGATGGGAGCAGAGATAAGTGCAATATGAGGAGATGAGTGGGGGAGATGAAAGAAGGATGGATTATGCAAGTGATTGGACAGGATGTGGGCGGAAGTGGCAATCCTAACGTGTCCCTCATTATAAAATTTATCAAGTGGGTCTTGCCCTTTTATCTGAAAGTATCACTCACCCAACGCTATCACACATTAGCTAAATCTCTCATGACATTGTTCTTGTTCAGGCAATTTGATCATTCAAAGTGACAACAATGATTCAAGGTGTTCATCTGATCTTGGCAGACAAACTGTACCTACCTTTTATGCATTTCTTTTTTTTTTTTTGCCACAAGACTGTATGTAGTTTACAGACCTGCCGCTTGTCGAATAAAAATACAAAACAATCAAAATGATGAGTGTGTTGTGGTTTGAACCATTATGTTGGCAAAATAATAAATGAGTATGCATGAATTTCGTAAATGTTTTATTGTTAGAAGTTGGGTTCATTTTGCTGATATGTACACACATTTAGCGGATATACACAACCATTTACCTCAAAAGGCTACACCTTATGGCACCCTATCGGCCCTTTGTCTCATTTTAAGAAACTTTCACAGAGTCGAAAAGGAAGAAAACTAAGGAGGGACAGCACAAGAGGGCTCTGGTAATTCTGAATAACAATGTAGCAAACATACAGTAGGCTATATGAAGAATAAGGATAACAGAAAAAGTATATTTTGTATTGTGAGAAGGTTCGTCGTATAACTTTTTGGTCATTGTTCTGATCTGTTTTAGAACGTGGCTAAAATACTTTTTAAAGTTAAAAATAATAATTTCTTCTTTTAAGACTGAAATAAAGATTAATTCAATGAAAATTAGTATGTAATTGTGTCTCAAGGACACTGACAGGAAATATGTCTATTGACACAGGGGCCTAAATTAGACCTGGCACCTATGGGACACCCATTCTCATCACTGGGACCCTGTGGTGTCTTCTTTTCAACCATTATTCTCCCAGTACAGCTGCCAGTACGGTGACAGTGTTTTGATTCCCCCCCCCCAATTGCTTCAGCACCAGGGGCTGGACCCTGTCGCTAGGCAACCGCCCCTCCTTCTCAGCATCAGCATCACCACGACGGTGTTCACGCGCTCTGCCGCATCTTCAACTTGCCTGCACGTTCTGCTGCGTGCCTTGTCATCACGCGGGGCAGGTTTCGGTTTGCAAACACGATACATCCCGTTAAGTGTCACACGAAAGGACGTTAGGGCAGCGGTGAGAGGAGACAATTTAAAAAATATTTCATAAACTTGGATGGATGGATTGATGGATGAAACATGGTAGGCATAGGTAGGGTAGGCTATTCTGTTATGCTCACGGTGAGAGGCATTAAGGTGAACGTCCGCTATACATAGGCCTATACACACACACACACACACACACACACACACACACACACACACACACACACACACACACACACACACACAAACACACGGGCTGAACGGGATGCCCGCGTGACTGCAGGGAGGAAAAGAGGCGGCGGAGGAGGAAGAGGAGTAGGAGGGGGTATAGGTGCGTGTGGACCACCGCAAAACCCCAGAGGTGGAGTTGTCAAAGATAGATGCTGTGGGGAAAAGATTAGGATAACTCTAGCCTGGCTGCTATTTTTGGTGCAGTTTGAAAATCGATGTAGGATATTTCTTTCCTGGCCATGTTGTGGAAGCTTAATTAGTCTCGCTTTCCGAACGAACCGATGTGATATACCCGGGCTTTGGTCCACACACCGTCTGACGGGATGAGAACCTAACAAACTGTCGCGGGATGGTAGCGCACATGTTCGGACGGTGCACCTCCTTGACCGGACACACGGACCGATCGGCTCCTGTCATCTCTGCCGGGTGGTGAAACAACGAGGAATCAGCGGCTTTCTTTGGAATGCTTTAAATTTTGCGGCCTGTTCTGGTCTCCAGTTACCGCAATACCTCTGGTGAGAGGAGGGAGAGGTGGAAGGCAAAAGATGGAGAGGAAGGAGCACCGAAATACAAATGAGTAATATAAAGATGTAGCCTACAGACTCCAAAAACACATATATAAAACTATCCCCATTGTGTGATTGCATTTTTAATCAGAGGATGGCTGTCGAGGAGAATGGTATAGACTTAACTCTATAGGCAGTTGTACACTGCTCTGTGAGCTGTATGGCAGACACGGTATTGACTGAAGCATATGTTAGTATCATGGCAGAGCTGTCATATGAGGTGAGTAGGGTTGCTGCCAGTGTGTAGTGGCTGCCCAATTCCCAACTTTCTGCTGACAAAGTTATTGGACTCTGACCACTCACTCACCATGGGGCACTGCGCAGAACCTATGGCACCTGCCAGTGGAGAGCTTGGTGCATAATTGTGAAAGAGTGGAGCTCTTAAGCCAGCATTTATGTGTCTCCCTCTTCTGCTATCCTGCACTGCTACCCACACAACTGAACTTTGTCTTGTGAGCCCAGAGCGAGGGTGAAACCTCTCTTGAGTTTCCTCCGAAAGCATTGGCGAGCCTATAACATGCCTTCGCCGTCAGACTCCAGCAGTGTGGCTTCGGCCTCTGGCTCTCGAGGCTGGTCAGACAGCCGCAGGGGCATGTCGGGCAGGGGGCCTGGTGGGGCACGGCTACTCCTCTACCTAGGGCTCTGCCACCTGGGCTTAGGGGCCATGGTCCTGGCCTTCTCCTTCACCAGCATGGCCTTTACCTCCTCAGCCCGCGTCAGGCAGTCCTGTCCATTCTGGGCCGGTTTCTTTGTAAGTATACTGTACAATCGTGATGGTATTAATAATATAGATACAAAGATCCTGAAGGGTGTTTTTTTCTGATGTATGTGGTGTCTGTTTGGCAGGTGGTGGCATCGGGAGTCGTTGGAATAATCTCATGGAGGAGACCTCTGACACTGGTGGTATGTATGTTCCCATCTGATTCAAGTCTCTTAGCTCTCAAACCATGTGCCATGCAGCATACTTGGATTACCAATAAGGTAAAGAGGACCCCAAGGCCCCAGGCGGTAGTTTGGTGTTTTTTGCCCCCAACAGAGCCTTCAAGGCAGTGCTGGTTAAGGGTTAGGGTTCGGGTTCAGGTTAGGGGATAGGGGCCTTCCAGGCAGCGCTGCTTTGAAGGCTCTGTTGGGGGCACAAAACACCAACGAGCCCCCAGGGGCCCCCACAAACTCAAGGTTCACCTTATGACAGCCATGTTATGGTCACTGTAGTAGCTGTTCTGGAGCTTATGATTGCATAAAGTGGTTTTCATCAGCAGATGGAGTTTGATTTGTTATAGATAAAAATCAAATAGAAAAAAATCTTAGCACTTCAAGGACTTCTTGTGCATGTAAGCTTAAAAGCAGAAGTTCAAAGATGATCCTTGACTTTGAGGGCGCTCATGGTGTAGTGGTTAGCACGTGTACCATATTGAAGCTCAGTCTGTGTCGCAGCAGATGCAGGTTCGACTCCAGCCCGGGTCGTTCTCTGCATGTCATCCTCCTTTCTACCCCATTCCATCTCTGTCTCTCCACTCTGTCAATTAAAGCATGAAAAATGCATTTAAAAAATATCAGGTGCCCTGTATCAGAGTGAAGTTATAAAATGTTTGTACAGCTTTACATAAAAGCAATATTGTTTAATACGTTGCCTACATTACGCATATTCATGTACTCATTTAATAGAATTACTAGACACTGTGCGAGGGAAGGTGATCTGACCATGGTATCGTGTGCAAAGTTCATGTCCATCTCAAAACCAAGTACTTCACTTATTAGTTCCCTCTGTTTATCAGTGAAATTACCAGTCTTCGTCTTTGTTTGGAAGAATAAAAACTAAGCACACTCTTGGCCCTGCAGGGCAAACGTTTTGACACCTTGATGATTTCGAACCATGGCCTCTGTGTCCCTTCACAGGTGTCACTGTTCATGCTGCTGTCTGCAGTGTGTGTGATCCTAAGCCTGGCCGGCTCCATGCTCTCCTGTCAGAACGCACAGATGGTCAAGTCCATGCTCACCTGCCAGGTATACACAGCATTATGCAAGTTTTGTTTTCTGTCTGATGCCAAAATGACCTTTTAGCCAGATGTAGGCAGGAACGTTGCAGAAATAATTGTGAATATGCTTTTTCAGTGTGCAGTTCAGTGTTTTACTCCAGTCCTGTTTTGTATGGGAATATGCATAGGTGGAGAACGGCCTTTGTGTGTGTTGCACGCCCACTCACTCCTGCTCCATCACAGAGGAGGAGACCCTGGTCCTCTACCTGAACGCTGACTGTCACTCAGTCAGACGTCAGCTGAAGGTAAGATGTGTCTCTATACTGGAGAGGCCCAGATTAACATTGTTATTGCCTAAGTCAACCGCTAAAGGAGAGCTTTGCCATTTCTCAAGTAGGTCTATAAACAAACAATAGTCAGCGGCCCTGTATGATCATTGAAAAGGGTTTTCTTGCTATATAGTGATCCTTCCTGGTCATACTGGCCATTAAAAAAATACTCAATGTAATACACAAATTCAAAAGTTAACCTGAATAAAAAATTCCTAAGGATATCTCCCAAACCGGTGTTTATTAGTACAAAATGACTTCCTTCTGTTACTATTAGTCCACTCCAGCTCATAGGGGAAGGTTGGCAAATCCCAAAGAACGCAGTTTTACTTTGATACCTTTAAGACTTGAAAATAGTAAATCTTTCCAACAAAATGACTTTATGTTTTCAGATTCAGATTTGTTTCTAAGTGTGTAATTCTTTGCAGGACCTTTTGTTCAGTGCATGTGGTCTCAGCATTCTCTCCACCATCATCTGCACTCTGTCCACTGTGACCTGCAGTATCCACATATTCTCCCTGGACCTCGTGCACCTGGTGAGTGCAGACACAGCACATTTTACACCGGACTGGCTTCTCTCTTTTTTGTCGTTGTTGTCACTAATGAAAAGTACCCAGCAATAAACTACACTGCTGCTGCATTCAGGGATTGGGATTTAAATATTTTAATAAACAGCATTTTTACAAATGTAATATATCCCATAACATCTATCTGATTGTATGATCTTGATGTGTTTCCTATTCTCCCTGCCTATAGCTGGCCCCACATCGCTCTCGTTCAGTCAACCCAGAATGCACCACTCCTCAGGATGCCTTCCTGACCAACATCATGGACTTTGAGGAGTTTATCCCCCCCATCCCTCCGCCCCCCTACTATCCTCCTGAATACACCTGCAGCTCTGAAACAGATGCTCAAAGGTACTACCTGGCACTTATTAAGTATTTACCATCATCGATTCATGCATACCCATGCACATGATTAAAATACAAAAAACAATGAACAATTTAGGTGTGCAAAGAACTGATTTGTTTTTATTTGTTGTATTCACGTCTAGCATCACCTATAATGGCTCCATGGAGAGCCCCGTTCCTCTTTACCCCACTGACTGCCCCCCTCCTTATGAAGCTGTGATGGGACAAAGAAATGCAAGCCAGGTAAGTGTATATTTGGGGGTCCATCTGTAAGTGTTTTGCATGTTGTGCCCACTGCCTATGCCCATCCTTGTGTATTTTGACGGTCTAGGCAACAGTCTATGATTCCCACGGCAATGAGCTGTCAGGAGAGAGGGGGACTTCTACTGCCTTCAGTGGAGAAGGTAAGAAAGAATGGTCTATATATTTACTGAAAATAAAAATTATTTTGTGATTTCCAGACCAAATGTAAAATGTGAAAATGTCAACAATGTGCTAAAAGGACATCTTAGAGTGTATATTCTAACTATAATTGCATGAAATGGATTTATATTTCGAAATGTGATACTAAAAATCATGACACATAACATAGCAGAAATACTTAAAATACCATAACAGTTCAGTTATTAGCCTTCTCACAGTATATTAAGGAGATACAGAAAATAAAGAGGCTTAATCTTTCTAATATATAATTCATTTTTGTAAGCTTTATTTTCCCCTGCAAAATGAAGGACTACCTTTTTTTTTTAGTGTCCATGGACAGTGGATCCCTGCTGATGTCAGAGATTGTGGACATCCCTGATGATTCCTCTCCATCTGAGGACTCCTGTCTGTTGGAGGTGGGGCTGAGGAACCAGGTGGAGAGGGGCAACAGGACTTTGGGTGAGGGGGGAGATGCAGGAGACAGTGGGGAGTACATCAGCTTTAGAGGACCCCCATCTCAGACACCTGAGAGTCCTCTTGCAGGAGGGCCGAGGGCCAGGCGCTACCTCAGAGGAGAGAGGTCCAACTCCTGCTCCTCGCCCAGCACAGCCACCAACACATACAAGTGAGGAAAAACAAATGTATATTTTTAATTGTAATATTGGGATAAAAACTCATTTTATTTCCGTGGTGTGAAATCCAAAATAACGTCTGTAACCATCACAGCCATACGCAGAAATCTTATTTTGTGCTCTCCTGTTTTGTCTGGCAGGTCTCCAGTATTGCATCGCCAGGCCGTGCTAGCTAGTAGCTGTTCCCAACTGGAAGCAATAGGGATTTCCCCCTCTCACCAGCGATCCTCCATCCCAGAGATTAGAGTTCGCCCCTCCACTCCCTCACTCCAAGGAGCTGACCCAACCTCGTGTGCTCCTCCCAACTCGTCCTCCTCTGCTGTCAGTGAGCAGAGTGCTGGTCAGGGGAACGGGCCAGCCGTCCTGGGCCAACCGCTGTACCTGCGACGGATGGCAGGGAATGCTGAGAAGGATGAAGAAGGTGTAACAAGGGAAAGCGAAGGACTCCTACGCCTTGTGCGGTCACACAGTGAACCAGGCCTCGGCTCCTCAACTGACACGGGTAAGTTGGAAAGGAACACGAATACACCTCTTACATTGTTATTTTAGTGTCAATAACCTGTGCTTGTATCGCCTCCTCTAGTTGACTTTGGCTCTGGAGGCAGCAAAGCATCTATAGACACAGGTGAGAGCATATAAGGGCTTTAAGATGTGATGTCCTTGTGGTCTAAAGTACATAACATTCTAGGCTGAAATCTGTCTAATAAAATATGTTGAATGTCCCCGCTGCTTCTCTTTCAATGTCCAAAGGCGGGAAAGAAGCCCCAAAGAGTTGTTTTGAGGCGAAACAATTGAACACATCATCATCATCATCATCATCTTCAACCGCTTATCCGAAATCGGGTCGCGGGGGCAGCAGCTTGAGCAGGGAACCCCAAACTTCTCTTTCCCGGGCCACATCAACCAGCTCTTACTGGGGGATCCCGAGGCGTGCCCAGGCCAGTGTGTCGATATAATCTCTCCACCTAGTCCTGGGTCTTCCCCGAGGCCTCCTTCCAGCTGGACGCTCCTGGAACACCTCCCTAGGGAGGCGCCCTGGGGGCATCCTTACCAGATGCCCGAACCACCTCAACTGGCTCCTTTCAACGCAAAGGAGTAGCGGCTCTGCCCCGAGTTCCTCACGAATGACTGAGCTTCTCACCCTATCTCTAAGGGAGACGCCAGCCACCCTCCTGAGAAAGCCCATTTCGGCCGCTTGTACCCGCGATCTCGTTCTTTCGGTCATTACCCAGCCTTCATGACCATAGGTGAAGGTAGGAACAAAGATTGACCGGTAGATCGAAAGCTTTGCCTTATGACTCAGCTCTCTTTTCGTCACAACAGTGCGGTAAAGCGAGTGCAAAACCGCCCCTGCTGCTCCGATTCTGCGGCCAATCTCACGTTCCATTGTTCCCTCACTCACAAACAAGACCCCGAGGTACTTGAACTCCTTCACTTGGGGTAAGGACTCATTCCCTACCTGTAGTAGACAATCCATCAGTTTCCTGCTGAGCACCATGGCCTCCGATTTAGAGGTGCTGATCCTCATCCCAACCGCTTCACACTCGGCTGCAAACCGATCCAATGAGAGCTGAAGGTCACAGGTCGATGATGTCATCAGAACCACATCATCCGCAAACAGCAGAGATGAGATCTTCAGACCACCAAACTGCAACCCCTCCCCACCACGACAACGCCTTGATATCCTGTCCATGAATATCACAAACAGGATTGGTGATAAAGCGCAGCCCTGGCGGAGGCCAACCCCCACCGGAAACGAGTCTGACTTACTACCGAGAACCCATACACAGCTCTCGCTTTGGGCGTACAGAGATTGGATGGCCCTGAGAAGGGGCCCCCTCACCCCATACTCCCGCAGCACCCCCGACAGTATCTCCCGGGGAACCCGGTCATAGGCCTTCTCCAGATCTACAAAACACATGTAGACTGGATGAGCAAACTCCCAAGCTCCCTCTAGGATCCTTGCGAGAGTGAAGAGCTGGTCCGTTGTTCCACGGCCAGGACGGAATCCGCATTGTTCCTCTTCAATCTTAGATTCGACTATCGGCCGAACCCTCCTTTCCAGCACCTTGGAGTAGACTTTGCCGGGAAGGCTGAGAAGTGTGATACCCCGGTAGTTGGCACACACTCTCTGGTCCCCCTTTTTGAAAATAGGAACCACCACCCCGGTCTGCCACTCCTTCGGCACTGTACCCGACTTCCACGCAATGTTGAAGAGGCGTGTCATCCAAGACATCCCCTGCACACCCATTGCTTTCAGCATTTCTGGACGGATCTCATCAACCCCCGGGGCTTTGCCACTGTGGAGTTGTTTAACTACCTCAGTGACTTCCACCAGGAAAATTGACGATGATGCCCCATCAGCCTCCAGCTCTGCCTCCAACATAGAGGGTGTGTTAGTCGGATTCAGGAGTTCCTCAAAGTGCTCTTTCCACCGACCGACTACCTCCTCAGTTGAGGTCAACAGCGTCCCATCCTTACTGTAAACAGCTTGGATGGTTCCCCGCTTCCCCCTCCTGAGGTGCCGGACGGTCTTCCAGAAACACCTTGGTGCCGACCGAAAGTCCTTCTCCATGGTTTCTCCGAACTTCTCCCACACCCGCTGCTTTGCCTCTATCACGGCAGAGGCTGCAGCCCTTCGGGCTTGTCGGTGCCTTGCAACTGCCTCAGGAGTCCCCCGAGATAACATATCCCGGAAGCACTCCTTCTTCAGTCGGACGGCTTCCCTGACCACCGAGGTCCACCACGGCGTTCGAGGGTTACCGCCCCTTGAGGCATCTAAGACCTTGAGACCACAGCTGCCTGCCGCAGCTTCAGCAATGGAAGTTTTGAACATCGACCACTCGGGTTCAATGCCCCCAACCTCCACAGGGATGCTAGAAAAGCTCTGCAGGAGGTGCAAATTAAAGATCTCTTGAACAGGGGCCTCCGCCAGACGTTCCCAGTTCACCCGCACTACCCGTTTGGGCTTACCAGGTCTGTCCAGAGTCTTCCCCCACCCTTTGACCCAACTCACAACCAGATGGTGATCAGTTGACAGCTCCGCCCCTCTCTTCACCCGAGAGTCCGAAACATGCGGCCTTAGATCAGATGATACGATCACGAAATCGATCATCGACCTTCGGCCTAGGGTGCTCTGGTACCATGTACACTTATGAGCATCCTTATGTTCGAACATGGTGTTTGTTATAGACAAACCATTACCAGCACAGAAGTCTAACAACAAACGACCACTCGGGTTCAGATCGGGGAGGCCGTTCCTCCCAATCACGCCTTTCCAGGTGTCTCCATCATTGCCCACGTGCGCGTTAAAGTCTCCCAGCAGAACTATGGAGTCCCCTACCGGAGCCCCATGCAGGACTTCGTTCAGGGTCTCCAAGAAGGCCGAATACTCCAAACTGCTGTTTGGTGCATACGCACAGACAACAGTCAGAGTCTTCCCCCCCACAACCCGGAGGCGTAGGGAGGCGACCCTCTCGTCCACTGGGGTAAACTCCAACGTAGTAGCGCCCAGCCGGGGGCTCGTGAGTATCCCCACACCGGCCCGGCGCCTCACACCTTGGGCAACTCCAGAGAAGAATAGAGTCCAACCCCTGTCCAGAAGTACGGTTCCAGAGCCAAGACTGTGCGTGGAGGTAAGCCCCACCAGATGTAATTGGTAGCGCTCCACCTCCCGCACCAGTTCCGGCTCCTTCCCCCACAGCGAGGTGACGTTCCACGTCCCCAAAGCCAGCCTCTGCCGCCCGGGTCTGGTCCATTGTGGTCCCCGCCCTTCACTGCCACCCTTTAGGCAGCGCACCCGACCCCAGCGGTTCCTCTGACGAGTGGTGGGCCCATCAGTTGTAGAGGGAGTTTGTGCCACGTAGCTTCTTCGGGCTGTGCCCGGCCGGGCCCCGTGGCAGACCCGGCCACCAGACGCTCGCAGACGGGCCCCCTGTCTGGGCCTGGCTCCAGACGGGGGCCCCGGGCTTCCTCCGGGCAGGGTCACACTTCCTCTAGCTTGTTTTTCCATGAGGTCTTTTTGAACCATTCTTAGTCGGGCCCCTCACCCGAGACCACTTTGCCTTGGGAGACCCTACCAGGAGCACTAGGCTCCGGACAACACAGCTCTCAGGTTCACAGGGGCACACAAACCTCTCCACCACGGTAAGGTGATGGTTCACGGAGAGGACAATTGAACACATTTGATACTAGGGATGAGCCCGAATCCGAATATGTATTCGGATAAGCACGGATAATGAGTTAGATAAGGATACAGATAATTTCCGAATAGTCCCGTTATTATTCGGGTATTTTTTTATTTTTTTATTATGCGCTTTATCCGCCTCAATGACACAACAGGTAGAATGAGACTAACAGCTGTTCTGTGGTGAACATGAGAGGACCGGGCGCGTCCCGTGACCCGCGGTCTCTCTCTTTTTATCCACTGATAAACGCAGCGCGTTCGCCCTTTCCCTCGAATAGAAGGTTCTACCGGTCGCATTCGCTGCCGTTTTTATTTGAGTGTCCTCGTAACCCGCTGCTATGGCAGAGAAGAGACGAACCGATGGAATATGCTGCACCCCGAGTCACCGTCAGCCCTTCCCCGATGTAGGCTATTTACATTCTCTAGGCCTACTGCTTAAACTCTTTTAAACTTCACAACGTTTCCATCAAACTGATGCTTAGGACCTGTACTTTTTCAGCTGTCAATCAGTGCGTAGACGCCTAGGCCTACTTCAGGACCTATACAATAAAAATCGGAAACTGCAAACTTGACACATTGAAATCACGTATGGCTTTGTGGAAAGGCTAAAATATTATTTAGGGTTTATGAGATTGGCACGTTGATACAGATTGTTCCTAAACCTTAGTTTAGTAAAACAAATGTAAAAAAAGAGCGATAGGGAGAGATAGAGATAAAAAAAATCATGAAATACAGCTGTATTTTCCCCAGTTAAAGGGAGACCTTAATTAAGTTAAAAGTAAAACACTGGCCCTCATTTACTAACAGTGAGAAGCCTATGCACAGATTTGGGCTGTTATTTATCAATATTTTCGTTCCCTGAATTTCTTGAGATGAAAAGGTAGAAATATATCTGACTTTTTGACTTATATTTCAACATTACATCAATTTGATGCTTTGAAGGGACAACAATTGCATTGACAATGAATATTAGTTTAGAAAATCAATGTCGGTGTGACTTCCTTTAATGTAGGCTAATGTAAAAGAAACTTCCGGTATACGCCACGCCCACTTCTTCTTGTGTATCCGGATACAGATACAGATACAGATAATTTTGTTGGTTGAACAGATACAGATACAGATACAGATAATGACGTCTCCGCACACCCCTATTTGATACATTAGATCAGGGGTGGCCAACCAGTCAGAGACAAAGAGCCACATTTTTTACTGTGTTACTGTGTAAGAGCCATATCGTACACACGGGTATACACAGTGGCGATTCCAGGAAATGTTGACTGGGGGTGGCCAAGGTGGGCCACAGAGTTAGAGTGGGGTGGCCATCGCACCCCTGAATGAATAGCATGTGATATGCTGTACAACCAATTCAAAGATGATTTATAATCCCAAATGCCCAAATCATGTTAGTATCCATTGTAATGTTTGTCAGAAAACCAAACCCCTGAAGGGGGGTCTGGGGGCATCCCCCCCCCAGAAGATTTTTTTGTGTTTTTAACATGTAATCTAAGCATTCTGGTGCATTCTGGCGAAGATAATAAAGGAAAAAGTCAATATTTATTTCAGCTCAGATGAATAGTAAAATTAGCAAGACAACATAACTTGCTAGCAGCCAGATGCCTAACAATTGCACAGAGGGACGGATGACCACTAGCCTTTACCAAATATCTTGCTAAAAAAATAAACCTTTATTTATGAAAGTCTGCCCTTGCTAAGAACATGTTACACTCGCTAACTACAAACTTTAATTTTTTTATTCAGATTTCAAAAATCTGCTGGGACACGTGCCTATACACATGCATGGGTGGCACGCATGTTACAAGCACACTTATGCTGTTTTCAAGACCTTTGCTGACCAGAGACCAGTTCTAGTGGCCACAGTCCTACCATTAATTTAGTAATTGAAAATTGCAAACTGATCTCATATCAGTGGATTGGAGTGTTTGTGTGATGAACTTGGCAACTACCTATCAAAAAAAGTTAAGAAAGAAAAAAAAATACATATCATCTCTGAACTAGGATACATATCAGGAAAAAAATGTAATTAAAAAAATAAAATGAAAATAAAAAATAACATTTGAACTGGGGGGCAGGGGGGCACTGGGGTGGCCAGTAAGATTTCGGGGGTGGGGGGTGGCGTTTTTATTTTCGCGGGGAGCTTGCACATGCATGCACAACCATTATTTATTAGAAAAAAAAAAAAAAAAAAAAAACAGGGGGCCCCACACTAGGACTTGAAACGGGCCCCCAGATCGTTAAGGCCGCCCCTGTGATAATGACAGAACTAGACTCCTACAGTAGTAAAGACGACAGGCCAGTCATTTTCAACAATGAACATTGTGTGCACTGCCTCACACACAAACTCTCAGTTCAACCAAGTCCACAAACAAGAATATAACAATTTAAAATAGCGTTTTTCTCTTACTAGGCTATGCATGTTGCTTTGTGGGACTTACTTTTAGCATGGAGAGAGCTGAAGTGGCGCCGAAGATTTGAAGCCTTGAAATGCGCAAATGACACCTGGCATATAAGGCAGAATGGCCTGCCATAACGTTCAACAAAAAATATGAACTCTCCCACTCTGTTTCGGAGCGAACTTGACACAAATAGTTTACTCACGGAAAACCTCCCTCCAAGCTGAGCGGGCAGTTTTATGTTGCGTCCGCACCAAACGTTTGCGAACGTTATGTTGCGTCCTCAATTAAACATTTGCGAACAGGCATACACATAGGGCCTACACATTAATAAAATAAAAAATGAAATAATAGACAACATGTAAAACGAATGTAAGAGCCGCATGAAACGTTTGCGAACATGCACACACATAGGCCCACACAAAAAAAAAAGTATATAAAAAAAAAAATTATAATCACATAATTTGACATGAACTGAAGAGCCGCACGAAGCTGGGTTGGCCACCCCTGCATTAGATAAACAATAAATATGATAAATAGCATTGCGCAAATGACCTTCTGCCTTTCTCTGAATTTAACAGCGGCTGTGGGGATGAAGGATACTAATCTAGTATTATGTTACTTCTCTTTCCACTAACTAATATTGGTTCATAACAGTATATATATAAATTTATAAACAAGAGCCAAAATTGTTCTCTTTCTCTCCGACTCTCCATCTCTCGTAAGGTCCATACTCGGAGGCATGTCTGTTGCCCCGCACTTCTTCACCTCCTGCTGCAGCTCTGCCGAGGAAAGACAGCATGAAATTTGCAGCCACAGGGGTGCAGGTCCCCTCCAAACCTCCCCCTACATCGCCACTGCATTTACCGAAAGAGTGCCACCGTTCCCTCGGAGACCTCAAGGTCAGCCTGAAACTTTTGATAGAATATGATGAAGCAACATAAGCCTTAGCAAAATCTTAACTTCTGTTTGACTTATTTCATCCCTCCCATCACTGATCTGTTTTCTGTTTTTTGATTAGGTGACGCGAGTTCTGATGGCTCGCTTCCTGCAACGCTCCAAACGCAACCTGTCGCCCTCCTCCGAGCATGCTGGGAACACGGGGCCTAAGAGGAGAGGTGGAGCTGAGGACGCTCCCGGCAACCACTTGCCTTTGGAAGTATTACAATAAAGCTATAAATTAAATCTTGATTTGTTTACCTCTATGTCCAGTTCACTACATCATCAGAATAGTCCATTAAATGTTTTCTCAATAAAATTCTCCCTCAGGTGTTGCGGACCCCTTGGAACACCAGCCGAGCACACCCCAACCATCACTCCCATCACCCTCATCGCCGTGGACACCACCACTCCCACAGTGACAGTCGACACAACCGGCACCACAGCAGCTGGGTGCCAGAGGGGATTCACCTGCGCAGCTGTGGAGACTTAAGCTCCTCCTCCTCCACGTCACTACTTCGCTTAGTGACACCCCACCATACGCATGGCTCATCGGGAGCTCTCTACACAGAGTCTGCACTGTGAGGAAGAGAGGACGGGGTGAAGGAGGGGAACAGGGTTGTAAAGTGGACATGGGTGGGAGGGAACGAAGTAGGTTGATGAAAAGGAGAGACTAAGGCAGTTTAGGGGAGATAACTAGTGCTGAAAATGTATTTCCTCCGTTTCCTGAAGCCATCGGTGCAAATGGCCTTATTCAGCGGTGCTCTATATCACTCTGAACATCAGCCTAGAGCTCACACTATTTCACTGTTCAACATCAGTGAAACAGCCACTAGATGCTAATTTATAGACTGTTTGGTCCCTGTTCAAACAATAAATCCAAGACCGGCAGAGACAACCAACTGACGCATCTTTCCTTCTGCATTCTCCTTTCTCTCACTCTCGTCACCCCCGTGATAAAAAAAATTCTCCCTCAAGACTGGAGACATAACTCAACTAGCATTCACGCTGTGACAACAACTTACTCATAATAACATTCAGTCTGTTACATAACTGGCAATGTGCTTCTGGCCGTCTTGTACATTGCTATTAATCCACAGCATCGCTCAGGTGAAGTAAATGTAGAATCCCCTTATTTTGTCTTCCATTGATTTAAAAAAATCATCTCAATAAACATATCGTTAGAGAACAATGTAAGATATACAGGTGAGGCTGCACATCAGGACAAAGGCGCTCACATGGGAAACCCTTTATTGAGTTGCTTATTTTGTCTTTTTTCATTTAGCAAAACAGTTTGTCCCCATGCTTTTCCACCTTCAGAAAAACTAAAATAAATAAGTAAGCTAGCGTTTTTAAATTTAAATGAATGCACACCACATACATATGCTCAGTCTCTCTGTGGTTGGCCCCTGGACAGGAGTGTTTGATTTGCATATGTGCATGTTTTCACTACAGCCTCCCAAATACAACAGGAACCTTGTGCATTCAAACCCAACAGTCTGTGTAACTAAAACATGTCCTCAGAATGTCTTTATCTGCATGTTTTGAAAATGCTTCTTACTTTTCTTCCTATTGCACCCAAGACCTATGATAGTAGCCATTTGAAATGTGTGTTTGTGTGTGTTAATAGATAGCTGAATGGGAAGGTCAGAGTCAAGGATGTGCAGTGATCCCAAAGTTTTCTGCCAGATGGCACAAAACATGCTTCTGCATTCTAATTTGACTTTGATCGGGTTTGAAAATGTTTCATGTACACAATCCTATGTGTGACACTGGCTAATGCAGCCTATTTCTGTAAGATAAAGAGGTGTAAATTGCATTCTGACTCTGATTACATGAGGGGTCTCTTGCAATAAATGTACAGACAAATTTATTACGAGGTAGGTCTTCACACTAGGCTATGTGTTGGCACAGTCCTCTTTGGACTTGCAGGGGTTATTAATGGGTGGTTAAATGGGGGGTATCAATAGTTGTGTCTAGTTGGATTTTATTTTCTTCTTTGGAAAGTATAGACTATTTTTGGTGTGCTCACTAAGTGATGATATCGACTCCAAGAGAAGGCACATTTTGGATAGACTCCACTCATATATTGTAACTGATTTTAAAAATGGTCACGCATACACACTTAGCCTGCACACAGATACAGACACCCCATTATTAAGGCACTGAGCTGTATTTCTACCTCCTTTCTTGCATAAAACATTATTTATTTGAAGAAATGTATATATGTATTGATTGCAGGCTTAGCAGGATAGAGCCTTGGAACCTGAATAATACATGTATCTAAATATGACACCTATTCCAGAATCAAAATGCAGTATCAATGGCAAAACTTTCAATGCAAGTTATGTATTTCAAAATATGAAATAAATGACATAAAATAATAAAATAAACAGCTATGTTGATGTTTTTGTATTAATATTATGAAAGGCAAGCTCCAATACTTTACTGTGGTAAATATTATTTGACTTTTTTTTGTCTATTTTGTCCATTGCTGTCAGTAGGACTACAATTATAGAGGTTTGGGTTTGTCCCACGCTACTCGCCGCTCCACCTTGACTCCGCCTCTTCTTAAATCCTATTTGTCAGCCGTTGTGAAAGCCCATCCTGGTTCGATGCTACAAGCCAATCAAAACGTCCAATGTCAAATGAGGCCTTCGAGATCAGTCCACGCCCACACGCGCCACTCGCAATGCATGTTGTGAAATTTAGTTCTGAAGCTTCGAAATAAAACGGACGGTATCGAGAGAGTGAACTACAATCTACACATCCTGTTTTACGAGACGTTCACAGACTTCTGTTTCATAGCAAGAAGACGAATAAACAGAAGATAAACTATTTTGTTGTATCATACCGGACATTTTGGGGATAATAAGACAGCGTTATTATGGTATGTATTGGCATGTGTATGTACAAAAAAAAATCATAGTACTATGTGCGAGCCTTGTTTACAGACTGGATGCCCACAGTGTAAGCTAACGTCAGCCAACGCTTCTTTTCAGTACAAGGGAATCTGCTAGCTGATAACTCTTATTGTCTTTACCTATGCCTTACGCTTGTTTACTGAGTTGAGTGTGCTAAAGTATTATATCGTGTCGCTCACTAGCTATTTTTTCTCAACCGGACCAAGTTACCGACGTTGTGTGTTTTGCTAGTAACCTCTTCAGTCTGACACGTTTATGGTGTGTGAGCATTTTGACGGCTGGTTTTTAGAATGAGGCGTCTGCTAACCTGGGCCATTAAAGCCCCTAAATTAATCCGGATCATGTGGCCGACATGCCCCCCGTTTAAGATAAACAACACCTCAACTCTTCTGCTGTGCACCTCATCTTTCCAGGGGGACAGCATTTGCAATGGGACGCACAGCAAGAAGGCGTTTTTGTCTGACCCTCAGATGTTTGAAGCCCAGTTTGAGGAACTCGTGGCAGAGCTCTCAGAGAAGGACTTTACCGATCCGGCGCTGGCTGATGCTCTAAAAAGGCTGAGAGAGGTAAATTGAGTTTATGGCTGGCTTCACTCGTAGTTAACGCAGTGCTTCTATCTTAAATCTTTTTTTTTTTTCCTGAAAGGTTTTGGTTTACAATTCGCCTGGAGGCAAGAGGAACCGTGGCCTGTCTGTGATTGGCTCGCTGAGGGAACTTCTCCCACCCACCAAGCTCTCGCAGGACATGGTGCAGCGGGCTATGTTGGTTGGCTGGTGCATTGAGCTGGTAAGGACATGATTTGATATGTTAATAATGGATCAGTGTGACAGTATCTCAGATCTTTCTTATTGTGAACACATCCATTTAAAACACCATAACCGGTGTTGCCAGGAAGGTCAAAGTGTGATGTTGCTTATATTTCTGTGTCATAGATCTGCACTGTTGTCCAATCCACACCTTTTGTATTAATCCCCCAGCAGCATCCTGATGCTCTATAGTGAACACTTACAATTTCCCTATACAAGAAATGTATTTTCTGTTCAAGACAATTTACTAAAGGCTGCAGGCATTAGCATTGTAAGGAAAATAATAACTTTTTGAAAGATAAATGATAATGTGTTACCTGTATGTTGTTTTAAAGTTAAATGTTAATCTTCAGCAGAAAATGGGATTGGGACCAAATGCCACAGACAGGACAGGATGATGATAAAATTGAGCCTGAGCTACTGTATATCTGTGGGCTTTTGTGCAATAATTCACGATCGGATTTGCATCTTGTTGAGCTACACTACACTCCCCGGCGCGGCGATTGGCCGCGCGAATTGCAGGTTCAGCGCCGCGTGATCATATTGGGTCATATTGTGTCCGCCGCCCGACCAGAGTAGCCTTCACCTACTCTGGGGCTCTGGGGATATGCTGGCGCTGTTGCTAACCGATGCAGAGAGCACCAGTCTGCTGTGCTGATGGTGCTTTACCCAAGCTAACTGGGGCAAAAAGTTCAATATTTTCAACTTCTGGTGAAGCGCGAAATACATTGATTTTCCATGTAAACTCGCCGCGCGGCGGTGTGCAGTGTGTTCGTACCAATAGTTCTGGCACAAGGGGAGCCCTTAGCTCAGTTGGTAGGGCGTCCCCCCCATGGGCCTCGGCCAGCAGCGGACGCGGGTTCGATAACAGCCCGGGGTCGTTCTCTGCATTTCACTCCCCTCTCTGCCCCATTTCAAGTCTGTCTCTACACTATCAATAAAGCTTTAAAATGCCAACAAAAATATATTTAAGGCGTTCTGGCACAAAGCGTGATGTGAACAGAGCACACATTGGTTATTTATAACCTTTAAAGTCACATAATATTCACATATATACTTATCACCATTTGCTTTTAGAGACTGCATGAAATTGGTTTTGATTATTCTACATGTAGCTGGTTTAGGGACTATCTCTCTGATAGACAGCAGTCAGTAAAACTGGGAAGCTACCAAACTGAGTTTTTAACAGTTACAAATGGTGTTCCGCAGGGCTCAATTTTAGGTCCAGTCCTATTCACAATTTACATCAATAACATTGTTTCATCACTACAAAACTGCTATTTCCATTTGTATGCGGACGACACTGTACTGTATTGCATTTCTGATTCAGTGCAACAATCTGTTCAGAACCTACAGAGCTCTTTTAACACCCTGCAGAACTGTCTAGTGGATCTCAGGTTTGTCCTTAATACAGAAAAAAACAAAATATATGTGTTTTTCCAGAGCAAGAATTACACATTTTAATGATCTTATTATTCACACAAATAATGGATCTCATATTGAAAGAGTCACTGAATATAAATATCTTGGCATCTGGATAGATGAAAAACTGTCTTTTACATTTCACATAAAAAATCTTGTCTGTCGTCTGCGACAAAAGATTGGATATTTTTATAGGAATAAAGCCACCTTCCCGTTGTTCAGTAGGAAAAGGATTATTGAGGCAATTTTTATGTCTGTCCTTGATTACGGTGATGTGGTTTATCGGCATGCATCTCGTTCATGCCTTAAACTCCTAGACTCTGTATTTCACTCTGCTTTGAGATTAATTACAGGAGATGCTTATGATACACACCATTGTGTTTTATATGAAAAGGTTGGGTGGTCCTCCCTTAAGGAGAGACGTGATGCACATTGGCATATTTTTATATATAAAGCTCTGACTGGAAAGCTACCACTCTATTTGACAGAAATGCTGCTTATTTCAGATGGGCTTTATCAAACCTGCTCAACTGACATTAACAGGATGTTAAAATACGTGTTCGTTTTTTGGAAATATGGAAGGCAAAAATAAAGAATGAAATGGAGAAAAGTTTCCAAGTTCTCAGAGATATGTTTAATGAAATGATATCACAGGACAGGTTATGCAGCCTCTCGGGACAGGAAAAGACAAAAAAAGTGAAGCCCCTTCTCTCCAGCAAGGGGCTTTATTATCCCTAAACAAAGGACAATGATTGGTTTTTATTGCTGTCATCTGGTTTCTGGGATCATCCTCTTCGTCCCTGGACGCCGAACTTTACAACTAGTTTAGGCTTCTCAGCCTTGAAGATCTTTGTTATTAACCAGATACATCCTTCTAGGCTTATATTATGGGGAAACATCGTAAAGTTTTACAACAAGCTTTAGTGCTGTTCTACCTCCTGTCTCCAAAGCACCAAGAAATGTTGAGTGAGAACATTTACTAAAGTCAAATGTGTAGAATAAACAACTTGTTTAAATTGATTATACAAGAGTAAATGCATATTAATGGGGGGGGCCTAATATCACAAATTAGAGTTTATTTTTTCTAACAACATGCTCATGTTATATGTTCCCTATGCCCGGTCTGAGCTTGGTAAAACCGCTTTTAGCCATAGTGCCCCTGACTCCTGGAACAGCCTACAACATACAATTAAAATAAATACACTCATAACTGTTAACCAATTTAAAATTATTATTTTGAATCAGCCCCTCTACACTTGTAACTGTTTTAATTAGGCTATTGTCTCTTTCATTCAATTGATCGGAATGTTTTAAATTGTTGTTGTCTGTGTGTGTGTGTGTGTGTGTGTGTGTAAACTTGTTATGTATTCTCATTGTATATTGTGTATCTGTACAAACTCGACGTCATTGTAAAAGAGGGTCACCCCTCAATTGATCTTTCGAGGTTAAATAAAGGAAAAATGAAAAATCCTAAACATATTAATTGTCTTAACTGCACTATATTAAGTTTTGTCTTATTTTTTTCTGCCACCCAGTGTGTCAATAAAACTTCAGCCCTCACACACAGACTGACTGTTGAAGTGACACTCTGCATGGGTGTTGCGTTCTTTAAAAAATCTTGTCTGTCGTCTGTGACAAAAGATTGGATATTTTTATAGGAACAAAGCCACCTTCCCGTTGTTCAGTAGGAAAAGGATTATTGAGGCAGTTTTTATGTCTGTCCTTGATTACGGTGATGTGGTCTACCGGCATGCATCACATTCATGTCTTGAACTCCTAGACTCAGTCTTTCACTCTGCTTTAAGGTTCATCACAGGAGATGCTTATGACACACACCATTGTCTCTTATATGAAAAGGTTGGGTGGTCCTCCCTTAAAGAGAGACGTGACGCACATTGGCATATTTTTATTTACAAAGCCTTGACCGGGAAGCTTCCTCGTTATTTAACAGAAATGCTGCTTGTTTCAGATGGGCTTTATCAGACCCGCTCCACTGACATGCTTATGCTTTATGTCCCACAAGCCCGGTCTGAGCTGGGAAAGACAGCTTTTAGCTTCAGTGCACCTGACTCCTGGAACAACTTACAGCTAAAAATTAAACTAAATACATTCATATCCTTTGGCCAATTTAAACAGACTATCTTGGATCTGCCAAACTCTACCTGTAACTGTTTTAATTAGGCTATATTGTACTTTATGCTTTTTGGTTGCTGCCACTCTTCCCCACTCTGTAAATGTTTCAATCGTTTTGTTTTCTCTTCTCTTCACTTGTTGTGTATTTGATGTATTTGCATTGAATGTTTTGTTTGTATTGTTGTTTTGAATTTGTTTTGACTCGACGTCATTGGAAATGAGGGTCACCCCTCAATTGGTCTTTCGAGGATAAATAAAAGTTAAATGAAAAATGAAATGAAAAGTGTTGGAACTGTGTCTCTTGCTTGCAGCTTCAGGCATTCTTCCTTGTGGCGGATGATATCATGGATGGATCTGTGACTCGGAGAGGGCAGCCCTGCTGGTACAGGAAGGTGAGCCTTTATACATTTAAAAAAAAAATGCTAAAATAGTGTTGTGTTAATTAAATTATGTTTCACTATCAACAACGTGTTCTTACGTAGTGTCTCAGTCCAATCCTGTCTGTTTGTTTCTTTAAGGATGGGATAGGTATGGATGCTATCAATGATTCATATCTCTTAGAGGCGTCAATCTACAGACTACTCCGCAGACATTGTAGGGATCAGCCCTACTACGTTCATCTCCTGGAGCTATTTACTGAGGTACTCTACGTCCTGATTGATTACACAGGCACTCACACACACACACATTAACACAGGATTCTTAGTGCAACTCTTGTTTGTTTCAGACAACTTTCCAGACAGAGCTCGGCCAAGCTCTTGACCTAATGACGGCTCCCCCCGGTCAGATTGACCTCAACAGATTCACCATGGACAGGTAGGTGAAGATCAATCTGTTAAGTACATTTGCAGAAATGGATGTTGCTGAGAAAAGCAAATGTTAGTTAACCTATTCTCTCTTTATCTTTCAGGTACAAAGCTATTGTGAAATACAAGACGGCCTTTTACTCTTTTTACCTCCCAGTGGCAGCTGCAATGTACATGGTAAGTGTGTTTCATTTCATTCACACACTTTAAAGATGGAACTCACAGGCGTTATGGGGATGACTTTAAAGGGCGGAAACAAATATAAAGGTTACAGAACAAGTGTGGACAAGAAAAGTAATAGTGATGTCAATATCTTACTTTCATAGGCTGGAATTGAGAGTGAAGAGGAACACAATAATGCCAAACACATCTTACTGGAGATGGGAGAGTTCTTTCAAATACAGGTAATTACTTTTGCACGTCAGCCTGTTTTCCGGTCACCTATTGAATGATATACAGAGAGAGTTTATAACCACTCCATTGTGTTTTGATTGCAGGATGACTACTTAGACTGTTACGGAGACCCCAATGTGACAGGAAAGATTGGTACAGACATCCAGGACAACAAATGCAGCTGGCTAGTAGTGACGGCACTGGAAATTATGACTCCTGAACAGAGAGCAGAGCTGGAGGTGAGACATCAGATCACAACACTGTTTCTTTTCATTGTGAACACTTAAAATGTGTACTGGTATTACTTTGTTGCAATGTTCAGAGTAGTATGCAGGGGTGATTCTTCGACCAGAGCTTTGATGTTAGTCAATCTTGTTAGTGGTGGTAACTGTGGGGGCGACTGTGGCTCAGTTGGTAGAGAGGGTCGGCTGATGATCAAAGGGTTGGAGGTTCGATCCCCGCCCTGCCACCTGTGTCATGGTTGTTGTGTCCTTGGGCAAGACACTTCACCCACCTTGCCTCATGTGAATGTCGATAGTTAGCCTGCTATGTGTGTGTGAATGGTAACGTGGGAAAGGAAAACAGGTCTCCCTTGTAAAAGAGTCTTCGGTCTCAATGGGATTTACTTGTATAAATAAAGGTTAAAAAAAAACAAAAAAAAAAAACTCTAGCATAACAGGATTGACAACTACCTGTTTGACTGGATATGCATTTTAAGTCATACCAGGATCTCTGCTATGGCTCAAAAACTGAAATTGGTGGAGCTCGTCAAACAAGGCTAAAATCGCCCCTGGGCTAATCTATTGTGAGCTGAGGAACCATGTTAAGCCTCATGAAACTTTAGACCTAAAATCAAGAGATCTAGATTAATTCAGAAATGAATTCTGAGCCATTTTCATAAAATAGGGCTTGTAATTCACATGGAAAAAATTACACAAATCTCCAATTTTCAAAACGTATTGATACTGCATATTGAAAATGTCTGTTTTTTCATTGATTGATCTCCCAAAATACATCTTAGTTCACATTACATATTTTTTTTTGTAAAATAAGGGGAAAAAATGTATTTAACATTTAATTTACGTTATCTTGTTTGACTGGATATGCATTTTCAGGTTGCTTGTGAAACACAGACCCTTTCAAATTTATTTTTGTACAAAACATTTTTATGGGTGCCAGGATAAAACTATAGAGTGCTGAGGCTCCCCTAAAATGAGGGTAAAATCTCCCCTGGTAGTATGCATGGATCGGATCACACAAAAGACGGGATGTATGTAAATTTACTTTGCCGGTTTTATTTCCTTTCATTTCACACAAACATCAGCGAGAATGCATTAATATTAAATGATCATCGGTGAGTACATGCAACAGAATAAATACATTGCATGTGTATACTGTACCACATTTCTGTTCTGTACATTTGAATTTGAACCAGCACCTGCTGACAGATTCTGAAGCCTAAACCTTCTACAATGTTTATGAAACAGTCACATTTCTCAAATGTTTTCAAAGTTTATAAATGACCTGTAATAGCAAAAAAGATCATCAAACAAAACACAATTTTATAATAGTTATTATTTCCCAGGAATGTAGACAAACGATTTACAGCAGGCAGACTGTAACATCCTGTGTTTCCCGAATGGTACTAAATCAAAGTTTGCTTTGCTTCACCATTGGCATATTACCATTATTAATTGTACATAGGCAGTTATAAATACATTATCTCATCGCGATGCATCCTGTGTCTTTCACTCTTTTCCTTAACAAATTCACAGGCAGCTTGGTAGCTGGTTTCTTAAAAACACTACCGCTTATAATAATTTATAGGATTTATATAGCGCTTTTTTGGAGGTCACTCAAAGACGCTTTGAGTCCAAAGGCGCAGCTAAAGTAAAAAAAAAAAATGAAAGCCATAAAGTCAACTTTCAAAAAATAGATGAAGTGTATGTAGGGCAAGGATTTTGGCCATTGATCCCTACTTAATTCCACCATTATCTACTCCTCAGGCATGTTACGCGCGCCATGACGATGCTAGTGTGGAAAAGGTCAAAACGCTGTTCAAGACCCTGCAAATGCCAACGCTGTACCACAGATACGAAGATGAGAGCTACCAGCGGCTACAGAAACTCATTGCCTGTCACGCTCAAAACCTTCCTCACTCAGTCTTCCTCAACTTTGCCAACAAAATCTACAAGAGGGACAAGTGAGTGAAAACCGTGGTCGACAAACACTGCAGTGTCGGCTGAATCAGCCTGGTTCCTTTAGTGACTTTCATCATGAAGCACGGATCAACTTCTCTCCTTTCTCTGAGCAACGAGGCTCGGACTCCCACCAGCAGGACCCGAACAGGACTGTGACATTTAGAAATCTTGTAATTTGGTTGTTAATGTCATCCAACACTCTCTCTGGCTCCATGTTATGTATTTATTGTACCTAGTCCATAGTGTACAGTGTCTCCTGTAATTTATCCACTGAGGAATTGTGTGGTTAAGATAAATACACTGAAAGGAATCATGCATGCACTGGATCTAGTTCTAATAATTGTCTACCTTGAGAAATGCCTGGCAGGAAGAAGACGCAAAGCAAATCAGAATTTTAATTTTGTAGGAATGGATTTATTAATTGATTAGGGACTAAAAGGACAGTGCATACTGTATGTGACAGTATATCCTGAATGAGGACAGAAGGTCAAATGTTATCAGCTTTCTAATTCCATATATTTTTTTGTTATTGCTGCTGTTCAATCTGTACTTGCCCGAATGTTAAGGCTGTTTATAAAACAAAATAATTAGTTTCTGTTTGCTGTAGACCCGAAACAATCAGTTGGTTCAAATAAAATAAAATGTATTTGCATCTATTTTAAGAATTGATTAATCTTTTCAGTCATTCATCAAGCAAATATGCCAAATTAGAAATTGAGGATTCTATGCTTTTGTTTCCCTCTTTTTCTGATATCTTTTACACTAAACAATAAACTGGTTGAAAAAGTATTCATATTTTTTAATTGATAAAAGTACTAACACCATACTGTAAAAATAATCTTCTACATACAAGTCAAATTTAATTGAAAATTGTATACAAATGTACTAGATATAGAATTTTTCTCCTATCACTGTTATACTATTACACATTTTATTATTAGAATATTTGTATCGGGTCATTTATGTTAAAGCAAGATTTTACTGTTGGTTCAGGTGGAGCTTGCTTTTAACAATTTTATATAGGACGATGATTATATTCATTATGGGTTCATCTGATGATTGTTTCCTTCATCGGCTACATGATGGGTTTGTGAGTTAGAAATGCTGTACATTTTGCCCAGAGCTAGTAACACCTTCATAACGCCTGGTTAATCAATGGAATAATCAATTAGTGGTTTCAGCTGTACTTTGATATACTGTTGGGTAGTTTAATTATAACAAGACATCATAATTTGTAAAGTCTTAAAATTTATTTTTAGGCAAACAATCTTAATATGTTAAGTTATTATTAGTAACTACAGCTGTCCCATAAATGAAGTTGTGTAACAGGAAATGCAATAGTTCTCCCACTCATGAACAGGAGTATAAGTAAAGTACCTCAACATTGTACTGAAGCACAGACGGCTGAATTTGAGGTTGATAGGAGGATTTCATATTAATATAGACTCTTTGTCTTATTATTTGAACGGAGATTATGCTTAAAAATGACTCAAGTACAATAGGATGAGACGATATAAATAATGGGAGTGGTTAGGTTGGGTTGGTAGGTTGGTTAAGATGGGGGGGGGGGGGGGTACTTGGTTGGATGCTCGCGAGAATACAGATGCTGAGGCTGTTCTCGTCGGACGTAGATTCACATTCACACGGTCTAGGGATGTGAGAGCCCGAACGAGATGGAGACCTTCATCCATCTTTACCTGAATCTCAGCGTGAGTCAAATCTTTATTTTGCTCTTACCGTATATATATATATTTTTTATGTGTTTTTTTTTTTCTCATGTAAATGCATTTGACTAGTCGGGTATGCAAAAACCCCTATTCCCACACGGAACCTGCGTAGCCTAGATCAAGAAACATCCAATATCGCTATTAACAGTGATCATTCTAGAATCGTTTTTTGATTAAAATACATTGATTTTAGTATCCGTTTTGATTATTATCTAAATATGCAGTATGTTACATGAGTTATAATAGGGGCGGATGGGCCTGTATATCAGAGCGTTGCGGTTGGAGGTAGGCCTAGGCTACCCCCTCCTCCCTCCCTCCCCCATCCCTCTCCTCCTCCCATCCTCCCTGTCTCCATCAGCTCTGTGGGATCAATATATGCTGGGGTAAATACTGTGCACAGGATGGGTTACATTACGATCACATGCTCTTTTTATTCCAAGGCTTTTTTTGGTCTTTTAATGGATATTCCAACGAAAGGCCCTGTGTAAGCAAGCACTTGAGTGATTTATTTTCTTCAGCTGATGTGAAGGGCACTGTGGAGGAATATATGAGCAGTTGCTTTCGGTGGCTTGAAAAAAGGCAGTGTCTGTGCTGTTTGTTTAGAGCTGCTGCCTGATTTGTCATGCTCCAGTTAAATGTTCAGTTATAGCTCGAGGAAACAACATTTATTTTGATCTGGATCTGCTCATTATTGTCAGCTTGTAAGGATGGACTGGCAAAGATGGAGGCAGCTTGCATTCTGTACACTCATGAATACCAGTGCTCAGTGAAGCTGAACATGCACATGATAAAGATGATGAGTGACAGCTATTAAGCTATAATTGAGCTGACAATTATTATCACAGGGTCATTCCATGTGATATTCGTGTGGTGCATGTTTGAATTAGAATAAATAAGAAAATCTGGAAACCAGATGAAACAAGGTAAATATGCACCTTGCAGCAAACCCCTGAAGAGATGAGAGAAGTATTTGTTGAACTGAAATGGAGTCTAAATTATTGTGGCATCTTAATGTTTCTTTATTTATTTTTAATTAAAATTCTATTATTGTTTTTTTGTAGTGAAGCTACCAAATAGCTCTAAAAAAGAAGCAACATTATTTAAGGACTGCAACTAGCATTATCAACTGATCTGCCTATTCTTCTTTTTGCTTACTCGTTTAAGCATTTTAAGCAACTTGTTTACTATTGATTGAATAGTTGCTGATTCATTTTCTGACCATTTATTAATGGACTAATTGTGCTCTAATGATGTGGTGATGTTTGATAAAGTGCTGTGTCAGTGTGCTCCTGGGTTTGTGACAATTAGAAAACAGAAAGCCGAAAGCAAAATAATTTATTTGAGTCGTCCAGATTATGGGTTTAACTTCAAAGATTTAGTCAATATGAAAATGTGTGTAGGGCAAGAAAATATTAATTGAAGACCAGAATTTGCTTGAAGTTGTTATTCACTCTGTGTCTCCTTTGATGTTACAGGATCTTGGGAGTCCAGCCAAGATGTGACCGTCACGGATAGTCGTAGTTTGGATAATCCCAGCATTTGCTGCACTTGTTTCTATAGCAACAGAAATATCAGAGTTTTTGAGAAAGTCCCATTGCCAGAATGCAGTCTACTAGCTGCTCCTCTCAGCCAACGAAGCCACGGCGCTTTGACGGCAGCAGACGGACCAATGCCATAGCTGGAACAAAGTCTTATGGCCCTGCTTCTCAGAGGGAGGATAAGAACATGAACATGATCACCACGCCCTCCCAACGCCGGCCTACTAAAGGCCCTACTCCGCCCACCAGGGCCAGGATGGGTGTGCAGCCTCGAGCACCCCTAAGCCAGCCCAGGTTTGGCTCACAGAAACAGGTGTCCACCATCTCCAAATCTGTGAAGCCCAAACCCAAGAGCGTTCGTGCATTGGCGGCAGCGAAAACTTCCCCTGCCGCCACTCCCCCTCCGCCTCTGCTTCCTTCTGTTCTCCCTCTTGACCCAAATTGCAACGAACCAAGCCTCCCGTGTCTATGCTGCGATGGCCGCTCCCCGCAGGACAACAACAGTATGTTTAACCATAACCACAACAACAACAACACTGTCTCTATCAGACAGCAACTGAAGCTACCGCCTCCTCCGGCCCCGTTGCCCCAGAGGCTGGATGGGTCAGGGGCCAAGGAGCAGCCTGAGCCTTCCGCTCAAGCACAGGCCCAACTGGAGCCTTCTGCCTGCCCCGCTGCCAGTCTGGAAAATGTAGGCAACAATGCAGATAAAAGCGCCACCCTGGACAACAAGAATAGTGTAAAAGTAGAGGAAGACGACGACGAGGAAGAGAGCAGTGGGGATATTGATATTGACGACGATGAAGAGGATGCTGATGATGATGATGATGATGACGATGATGACACCCTGGTTCCATCGTGCTGTGACTGTCCCCCCTCACTCCTGGAGTTCTCGCTCTCCTCTTCTACCTCCTCATCCTCCACGTCCATCAGCTCCTGCTCCGATCTGGAGTCCGACTGTGCCGATCAGTCCACCTCCCTCTGCTCTTCCCTCGACCAAGAAACTCTGTCAATCGCCCTGTCCCCCAAAGACCACTCTGTTCCACAGACCCTTGAATTGCAGTCTCCTGCACGTTCACCCAGATCTCTCCCTGTAAGCCGAAATCCCTTCACCTTAATGTCACATTCCCCAAGTCCCCCTTGCTCCCCCGACGAGGGCTACCCCTCCGCCCTGGACTCCCCTTCTCCTGAATACTTAGGAGTCAAAGGTGATTCTGAGGTCACCAAACTAGGCTTGCTTGACTTTCTCGAGTCGGTAGGGGAGTTTGGGAAAATGGAGCGCTTCAGCCAGGTGATCCAAGTGGCTCGCTGGGATCTGGAGGGGGAACAGCACTGGGACGTTCTGAGGGATCGGCTGGATCACCTGGATCGATTGGAGAAGGTGAACAGGGAGGTCAAACTCGCCCACATCGCCAGACTCCACGAGAAGGGATTTGATCTGGGAGATCTGGAGGAGCAGGATCTCTCGGATGTCATGGACGAAATGGGCAACATTGACATTCCCTCCAAGTTGTACAAAGGCCGTGGGGGATCAATGGGAGACTCTCAGGAGTTTTCAGATGCAGGGGTCGACCTCACCGCTCCGTCAGACTGTGAGGACCATCTCGCCCCTGATTCCCTCACCCCCTCTCCTGTAGAGCCGCCGCCCAGACCCCCCAAACCTCCAGCACGCCACGCCAGTGTTAGCTCTGACCTCCACACCTACATCAACATCAGCAGGGAGACCACCTCCATGGCCGTCTCCACTTCTCCCACCTTGACTACTTTCTCCCCCAACTCCTCTTCCCCCACATTCACCACTTTTAGGTGTGAGAAACCACTACCTCTGTCTCCACCATCCATTCCTCCTCTCCCCACCTCTAAGCCGGTTCCTTACCTCACCCTGTACACCACTTCTTCTCAGCCTCCGTCTATCCCCACCCCGACTCCTCCCATCCCTCCCCCTCGGTGGCGCCATCTTGCCAGGAAGGAGGCCCAGCGGCTGGCTGCTCTGCAGGCCGAGCAGGAGAAGACCCCCCTGTCCTTTCCTCCCCCTACCATGCGTCCCCCACCTCTGCCTCCTCCGCCAGTTATATCCATATCCTCCTCATCGCCCCCTGCCATACCGCCCCCACCCGCCCTGCCTCCTCCCCCCTCCTTCCATGCACTGGACGTAGAGATTCGGAAGCTGCTGATGCTTGCCGGATTGACCCACGCTGAGCTCCTCAAGCTGAGCCCAGAGCTTGGCGTTTGTGTCGGAGGGTTGGAGGACGAGGGAGATGAAGATAACGTTAAATCGTCCAGGTCTGTAGAGCCATGCAAGTTCAGACTAAAAGAAATGGAGGAAGAGGAGAAGGAATGCGACGCCAAGTGGATGGCCAGAGACACCTGGAGCAGCAGAGTCAAGTTGGATGAAGATCGAAGAGTAGACATAGGCGAAGAAGGAGAAAAAACGGGGGAGAGCAAAGACCCGCAGAGAACCACCTCATTCACTGAGATGGCGCGGAGAAGGAAGAAGAATGGCGGTCTGACCTCCGACCCTTACTTCAGCACTACAAGCAATACACATGAAACTAAAACAAAGAGCTTTGAGTCTTTCCAGTATCCTGCTGATGTACTAGATTCACCTCCCCCTCCCCCTCCTCCTCGTCCCTTACCCCCAATCCCGCCATCTTTGCCACCCCCAAAAGTCAGCACTCTCTCTGCCAACTCTGCGCGACCCGAGCGATTTGATTGGCTCATAGCATTCACGCCCGATAGTGAAGCCGCACCACAGCTTCCATCCATAGAAATGAGAAAATCCCATGTGGAAGCTCCAAAGAAGCTAAGCTCGTCAGGGTTGTCTCTAGGGTCTGCTCCAAAGGTCACGACTTTCAAAGAGATGCGCAACCGCAACAAAGGGGCCTTCCTCACAACCAAGGTGTTCACAGACCCAGATCCTGACCCAAACATTATTACTCCAGACCCAGACATACTGTACAACCTGAGGTGGAGAAGAGAGAAGGCAGGTGGCGATGGCAACCAGTGGGAGTACACCTCTCAGGCTCAGGCCTTCTTCATGCAGCCCCCACCAGCACTGACCTCAATGGCCGCTCTGAAGGAGATGCTCCTGAGAGCTGACAAAGAAGGTGGGCAACTGGAGCTGTGCCCATCACAGAAGATTGGCTGCTCATTGAGTGACAGCAGCCTGTGGACCACGGGCAGAGAGTGGGAGTGTGAAGAAGTTAAGAGGGAGGAAAAGGAAGGGAAAGAAGAAGAAGATGAGACAGAGGAGGCAGAGGTGGAGGTGGAGGTGAGAGGACGAGCCGATGGAGGAAGGACTATTGAATCAAGAACTACAGGTGAGCATGAATTTGTGCAATGATGCTAATTATAATGAAGGAGGAATTAGAAAACGTGGGGGAAGGATTCATTGTGTTAATGTGCATTTTTGTGTGTCTAGGGGTGACAAAAAACACAGTAAAGGGTCATTTGGACAATAAGACACATGGCAGGGTGGGCAGGTGCTGGAGAGAGACGGACGAGGGAAAGACACATTTACAGTCACCTTTTTTCCTTTCTATTTGATGCACAAATAATATCCTTGGGACGGTACAATAGAATGGATGAGAAAAAAAACATTGAGGTTGACTCATTTATGGAGGACAGGCATGAGTCATAGAAAAGGATGATGTGTGGTATGATGAAGTGAGGATGGGGGATTAACTGATGTGAATGCAAACAAGACAGTGGAAGCTGGAGAGGGGACATGAACAACAGCAGTGAGAGATGGAGGGATAAAGACAGGGAAGCGAGTGAAAGTAATATGAGGAGAGAGTAGACATTGGAAACTTTCCAGCCAGTATTTCCTGCAATGGTTATCAGAGTGTGATGTCATCACTGCCTTATTCAATTATTCATCCACTCTTCAGACCGAGATAATGTAGTGCCCACAGAGCTCCCTACATTTCTCTTCCTTCTTGCTACCACTGTTTACTACTGTTTTCTTCTTGCTGTCTATATGTGTGCCCTTTCTTTTATTTCTGCCTCTTTACTGGTTTTAAATCCCGTCAACATGGGATGTTTGTATGCTTTTCCCTTGCTGTCTATCCTGCTTCCCACCACCCTTGCTCATTAGAGTTGCACAGACAGAGAAGATCAAGTTATTTGTATACATACAGTGTTCAATTTGAATTGCTCCAAATTCATGGCTCATGTCAACTATGGGGTAGTTCTCTATTTATTTTTATTATTTTTTTTTTTTGGCTTTATTTCTGAATTTGCTTTAAGACTATAAACGTTTTTTGTTGTTGTAAAGTTACAAGATATATATATATATATATATATATATATATATATATATATATATATATATATATATATATATATATATATATATATATATATATATATATATATATATATATATATATATATATGATAAGTTATATGTTGCTGGAATATCCTTAAAATCCCTGAAAGAACCTGGGGGTGAACAAGCCAGCACTAGGTGTGTACACCTTTAAGAATCCTATGGGTGGATCTTAGTTCATGGACCAATTGCTGAGAGCTAGTGCCAGAAAAATAGGAAGTATCATGTGTTGGTTACAGTTCAAAGACAGCTCAAGTCCTCAAGTCTAACCCAGGTATGGTTGCTTTTCTTGCTCATTTTGTAGCCCATAGCCAAGCAAGTCTGTCACTGAAAATGTGTAATTAAAATGTGTGTTGCCACTGTCTCTAAATCGTCCCATAGGAGGACACAGTGATCGAGCAGGAACACACAGAACTCTGCTATCTGTTGACTGACTCAGCATTACACTGTATGCTGTAGTGGTGGAGAGGGAAGGGGAGGGCTGGTGGGGAAGGAGGTAGAGAGAGCTAGCAAAATAAGAGAGAGAAAGAGGGGGAGAGAGAGAGAGAGAGAAAAGGTGATCCAGAACGTATGGTGTCACGCACTGCAGTAAAGTACAAAACAGGGAGCCAAAAGATTGGCACAAACTGTGCTCTTCTCTACTTATTAATAAGTCATAGATCTCAGGACAAGTACGAAAAGAAAGTGAAACCAGATGCCATAAAGAAAACTTAGATCCTATCATGATGAATCTTTATGATTGATGGTGGCATTTTAATTTGGGTGTCATTGGTAAATGTGTGGCTCATTGACAGCTGTGAGAAGGCACAGTTATTCTTTCATGGCCAGGATGTTGTTTCCTGTTGTGGCAAACCCAGACAAACGAAAGACGGTGTGGTTGTTGCTCTTCATAAATCAGCTCCATTGACTCTCATGCACTGTCAATGTGTACTTGTCTATCAACTGTTTCACTTGTTTGAATATTGCATTACTGCATGATGTTACATGATGATGATTTCTGCTCATGAATGTGCATTTTTCTCTCTCGACAGACACTAACAATTTTTGCATCTATCTCTCCTTCCCATTTCTTTGCTCCATTTACATTTTCTTTTTTACTTTAATCTTCCTTGTTTTTCTCACCTATCCATCTGTTGGTTCCATTCTTTGTCCACGGCTCCGCTTTGCTCCCTTGTATCATTTTGCTTATGCACCCACCCTCTCCATCCTGACTCCTGCACATAACAATTGGTCTTTTTACCTTTTCCAATGAGCAGTTTCCTCCCCCCCACTGTCCCTTGCCCAGTCCTCCCAACCCTACTTCCTTAACACTGCCCTCCCTCCCTATCGCCCGGGCTACTGTAACTCCAAGCCTTTTGCAGATCCCAGACCCAGCAGCCATGTTGGCAGGGAGTCCACAGACCAACACTGCAACACACAGCGGGCCCCTCCTGCCAGCTCAGCTTGTATCCACAAAGATGATTCCAGCACTGATATAAGCTCTGGGTTTATCTATGAATCCCTTGCGGATTTTGATGTAGACTCTCCATGTGATCATGGGAATTTCTTCAACACACACAGGGACTTTGCGTATGACTCTCTCTACTGCAGTAACTCAGAGAAGCAGAACCGCACGCACACTCAGTCAGACACACCTGTTAGCGGCACCGCAGAAGCTCAAGGTTGCACCACCCCATATAAGAACATTGAAGTCATGATGACGTATTCAAACAGCATCAGTACTCTGGATTCACTGTATTCAGAAAAGCGCTCTCACTCACACGCAGACCACAATAGCAACAAGACCAGGACATCTAAAGAGCTTCCTCCTCTCCCCACATACTACCTGTACCACCCCAAAAACTGCCCTCTGCACAGGGGAGCCCCTCCGCGCCTATCCCCTATAGGTGCGCTCTCCCCTCCCCAGCGCTCAGGAGCGCCCCTTCCAGGCGCAGCAGGCTATTGCCTCAGCTCCCCGCTTTTCCCCCGCTCTCACACCTTGCCTGCCCTCGCTGCACCCCTCTACTATCCAAACCTCTACCCTGCTATACCGCCCAGGGCGCCCCCCCTACCCCCAAAACTCCACCAGGTTCCTCAGCAGTCGCGCGTGGCGAGTAAGATTTCTCTCTCTCTCCCTATATCTTACACACACTCACTCTCTTTGTCTGACATCTTGCCTGTGTGCATGTCTGTCTGTCTCACTATCTGTATGCTCTCTTTTCTCTCTCTCTTTGATATGGTGGCCCTCACACTATTGTCACTTTGACAACCCGAGGGATTTTGCAGATTCGAAAGAACTGGTTAACTGAAGCTGTTTTATTTATCAGATGGCAGCTCCCTACAGGTCATCTGATACTTCTTATGTATACTGTCCTTTCAAATCTGCAAAGGGCCATCAGAAGGGCAACAGCTGTGCCTGTCAGAGGGTGACCAGAGTCACTCCCATCACTCTCTCTCTGTTTGTCTTCCTCTATCTGTCCTTGTCTTTGTGTCGGTCTTGTCTGTCTCCCTGTTTTTTGCATGATGTTAAAACGGACACATGCATTTCATGCCAGGCACAACCCAGGTAGCTTGTTAATGATGTTGTAATTAATATGTGTAATAAGTTATAATAGTATAATATAATAAGTAATTATGGTCCACTGCATCCTGTTCATTACAAGAATGTTGGTATTTATATAACTAGCTTATATAAATCCATTCTTTATAAACGTCACATATACGTATACACCTGCCCTTTGCGCATGTGAGTAATTATATCTGACCTGACCTGACTGGTAGCTTATACAATTGTCCCTTTACCTAGCTCTGCAGTTTCTCTAATGAATGCTTTCCCTTATGGTAAGTATGTATGAGTGTATTTGTGCGTTTGAGTCAGTATTAATGCATGGGATCCTGCTTATCCCAGATGTTGTTTTCAGATACAGATGTTGAAAGCTCACCAAGGCAAAACAATATTTACAAGATGTCCTCAAAAAATGTCTGTTGTGTTCAATGTGTTGTGGTACCATCTGCTTCTATCTGCCTACTCCAATGCTTCCCATCGCTTAATTGCTCCCGCTAATAATAACACAGAGATTTTAGATTTGATATTTCCCATCTGTGGTTATTCCTTTTGCTTCTGTTGATTAAAAAACATAATAAAAAAATAATAGCTCTTTTTCTGCCACATTCAGCTGTTCGTAGTGTCTCGTTCGCTGGCTCTGTACAGAGGTCAGAGACGTCCTGGATGGGTGAAGATGTGACGCTTCCAATGAGAGGTCTTGGCCTGTCCTCTCTGTGCCTGCAGGAGAAAAAAGGTGTGTGTGTGCGTGTTCATGTTCACCTGTCTGGCTGTCTATATTTGCCTTTAGATGTCTGCAGCGCTTGAAGTTTAACTGTAAACCGTTGTTCTTCCCTCCAGCTCTGGTCAGTGCAGTCAGTGTGGCAGTGGAAGCCATCTTAGCCCAGTTTAGCTCTTCTCGGACTGTAGTTCAGAAGGTGAGTCCCTGCCAAATTGACATCATTAGCGGGATTTCATTTGCTTTCCTTTGTTTGCCTCGCCATCAAAAAGGCGTTGGTAATGAATCTTTGTATCAAGAAACCAGATGTCAAATTATAACGCAGTTATTGTTTATCTTTTTTTCAATGCTCCCTTACCTCTTGTTCTGACTCTACATATCTTGTTCCATCTCTCCTCAGTCTGTCTCAGTTAACAAGGTACTAGACTATCTTTGGATAACCCAATCCTGTAGCATTAAGAATTTCTTTTTGTAAACTAACTCCGACCCCTCCCTTCCCCCCACACTCATCTCTCATTACATCATGAAATCATGACTCCTCTTCGCTCCCTGTTACGCTCCAACCTATATTTATATGTGTCCCATTTCTCTGTCCTTGCCTCTTTCTTGAATCATCCTTTCTGATCTATTCCACTGTCTCTCCCAATTTTCCGCACATCCTCTTTCTCATTCCATCTCATTTTCCTCTCCTCTTCTTTTCCTCTCCTCTCTCAGGCCTTATCAGGGGACGGCGCTATAAATCCATCTCTTGGCCGTCTGGTGCTGCAGTGCCTCTGCCCTGCACTGCACAGTTTGCTGACGGATGGCTTAAAACCCCACCAGAGTGACCTGATCGCAGGCAGGAGGCCAAACTCTGCCTGGGGTCTAGTCCAGGCCTCGACCAGGCCAGGTAGCTCTCAGGGCGTCATATTTGCATTTATAGACTTGTCTATTAGGGGTTTGATAGACTATTATTACTGTGGGGATTGTTTCCTGGTTAATTATAAGAAGGCTTTTTTAAAGTCTTAGTTCGTACCTTATTTTCCCATACACATCAGTCAATACTTGTTGATTTGAGTGTCTAAAATGCTGTATCAAGACATCAATGGGATGCAGTTATTGATTGGTCTGTGAGTGCCAAGTTTCACTGTAATTTTTTCCCATACTGTAAGTTCCTCTGTTGATCCCTCTCTCTCTCTCTCTCTCTCTCTCTGTTTCTCTCTACCTCTATTTATATTTTCCTTCCTTTCCTCTCAACCTATTTCTTAAGGTCCAAAAACACAGGCTTTGTTCAACCTTCAAGTTCGAGTTAGAGAGCTGCCCCAGCTCAGACAGAGCAAACATAGGTTCAACGCATTCCTTCTTGGTCTACTGAAGTAAGTACTGACTCCTTATCCTCTCTTGTCTCTAGTGATGGTATGAAAAGTGCTCAAATCAGTATTTAAGAAATATGAATACATTTTTGTACTGGTACTCTGTTTAAATGTCCTTGCACATGGCCTCAATTTTCCTCTTCTTTCTCTAAATATATATATATATTTTTTTAACTCTAGCACCAAACTTCTTGATGTATGGCTGTCTCACCTTCAGTTTTGCAGCGGTAAGTTTCCTTCGCTTTCTTTTCCTTTCCCTGTGTTTTTGTGGACACGCATTTATGTGACAGTGATATGTCCTCCTCCCAGATGTGCTGGAGACATATTACCGTCCCACCTCCTTCATGCGTCTGTCGCTGAGCGCCTGCCGGCCTCTGTTTGAGGAGCTTCTCCTTGTGCTGCAGCCTCTCAGCCTGCTGACCTTCAACCTGGACCTGCTCTTCCAGCACCACCATCTAGAAGCAGCCGGCCATGGTCCAGAGATCCCCAGTCCACCTTGTCAAGATGTTGGATTCCGACTCCCAACAGAGGGCTCCCAATCCAACATCGCAGGCTGCAAATACATTGAAAGCCTGTCAGAAGTAGACTTTGGAAGCCCAGATCGTCACTTGAACAAAGAAAAGGCATCACAGTTGGCTTATCAAGAGAATGGAGGATCGGGGGAGTCAACGCAGAACAGCGATGCGCCCGTTAAGGCTTCGGTCACTCTCTGCCAGACGAGTCCTCAGCTGCTGTGGGTGCAGGAGAAGGAAATTGGAGCACTACCTCTTCCTAATATTGACGAGGACAGCCTTGTTCAGCAAGCAGGACAGGTACGCATATACAGTATGTTTGGCTGCTCAGTGTTTGTAGTCAGAAATGTTTGTGTGACCCTGCAGGGCTGACATTTCTCTAATCTTAGGTGATCCAGCAGGGATGGGGGGCTGTGGTGCGTTGGGGAGGCAGACTGAACCACAGCCTGACGAAGGAGGACATGGGGATGGATCTGGCTGATATCCAGACCCAGGCAGGGAGTGACTTTGCTCCGGTCAGCAGTGGTACTCAGGTTCCCTGGGGTCTGGGGCGGCTCTTTGGAGCCTCTAAAAGCCCCAACAGCCCACCAGGTCTCACACCACCAACCAGGTTAGAAAATAACTTTAAAAGTGCCCTATGCAGTTTCAGGAGGGGGATTTTTTTTTTTTTACATTTGCAGAGCCTGCAGTTAGTTCACAAAACAGATTTTCTCTACATGTAACTCTTAGAATTACATAATTCTATCATAAATAAAAACTAAATTATAATGAGGCACCGGGAACCAAATGTAAGACTAGAATATTGTTGTAAAAACCAAACTGTGGGCCCTGATGCTATAAACAACAACAGTGAAACAGTAACTTTTCAGGTAGCTTTCTAACTTCAAACGGTGTTCCAGGGATCCAATGTTCCTGTGAGGAAAGTTTTGTTTTATTCAGTTATGAGAATATATCTTGAAAATGTTCATTTATTTGACACACTGAATGTTACATAGTGCACCTTTAACAAATCTTCTGATTATTATATATTTAATTGGAGAGAAAATTCTTCTTGTCCTCTGTCCGTCTCTGCAGGCGGCCCTCTCAGTGGCTGGGTCCCGGTGTCAATGCACTGACCCGAATGGTGAGCAGTAGCTCCACCCCGATAATAAGGAGGGCCCCGGAGCCCCAGGGAGAAAGTGAGCCGGAGTTGGTGAAGGAGGTTGATGCAGTGGAGATGAAGGAAAAACCCAGACCACTCAGGTACAGCAGACATACCATAAAGTGATGGTGATGTGGAGGTGGGATTTTAGCTTTGTGTCATATCAGATGCAATAAGAGTCTATTGGTATGTCTAATTGTTATCTCACTGTTAATATTTCATACACCTGATTCAGTGTTGATTGAACTTGTAAGGATGGTATATTTTTTACAAGTTGTAAAAGTAAGTAAGTTGCCCTAAAGAGTGTATTTCATTTTCCTTTATTTAACCTCGAAAGATCAATTGAGGGGTGACCCTCTTTTACAATGACGTCGAGTATAAAGATATGGAAAAGTGTATGGAACCAAACCTGAACTCTCAGACTACACTACCCCATTATTTATAGATTTTTCTTTTATGAACATACACACTGAAAAAACACTGAAAAGGGAATACAAAAATAAAAGATAAAATAAAATTAACAACAAACATGGCGTACTATACTATACAGGGTTCTATGTAAAATGTTAAACAGAAAATAAAAAGTCAATGAGGTGTCATGTAGGAGCCTTCAGTACTGCTATATAATCAAGGAAAGGCTGCCAAATGTGTTTAAACTCCTTTGCTTTCCCTGCTGAAGAACTCTATGAGCCAGAAGTCAAAACAGGGGGCTATCTCTTTGTTCCCACTACCCTTATTTTGACATTACCACATGGTGGCTCTTTAATCTGAGGTCAAGACCAATTTATTGCCCCAATCTAGAGACAAAGGAAATGCACGATCATTTTTAAAAAATCAGTATTTTCCTAAAATACTTAAACCTGAATGGAAAGCTATATTTTGAGTAACCTTTTTTTTTAAACTTATATTTTAATGGGTTTTTCATTTTTTATACAGACAAAAAAGACAAAATAAGTACACACATACAGTACACACACAACCATCCCCCACCCCCCTCCCTCCCTCCCTCACACAAACAGAAAAGAAATGCAAAAAAAAACACACATACACACACATAAACAAAAAGAGAGAAAAAAATAAAATAAACAAAACTGGGGCACACCACTCATGTCCATTGCAGGTGTTGTTTTTGAGTAACTTTTACCATTAAACTAAAACTATTATTTAGAAAAAATTAACTTTAAAAAAAAACTTTAAAAGGCCAATTTCGGGTGGAAGGTGAAAGATACGTAGAAACACCAATAAAATAAATATGATATGTATTTGAATATTTACAGTTACACTTAATGGTATATTTTGTCTTCCTCAGGGTGTTTAATTTGGATGTTTATTTTTCTCTTTTTGAAATACTTGTTTACACCTCTAATAGCATTGTGGGTTATAGTGTGTGATCATTTTTGTCTTTGAACCTGGGCTATAATTGGTGACTCACCAGTCCGAGTCCCCAAATTTCCGATCCGGCATTGTGAGTCATCTAAGGTTGGTTAGCATTACATATTGTTGGGGATGATGTCATTGTTTGTTGTATGTGTAGAGACTATCTCTGCCGTCTGTCCTCAGGTCAGTACGGACGCTGTGTGACCATGCTGGAATAGGTTCGGAGCTCACCTTCTGCAAAGGGGAGGAACTAGTGGTGTTAGGAGGAGTGGATCAGGACTGGATTCGCTGTCGTCAGGGAGACCGAGAGGGGCTGGTACCTATTGGCTACACCTCCCTCATCATGTGACTTCGGCACCGTAACTGCTGCACTCAATCAATACAAAAAAACACAAAATAAACAAAAACATATATATTTTAGGCGAGTGGTTGAGAAGTTATGGTGAGGCTCCACTACTCTGAAAGGGATATTTCACGCCTGCTCGGTTTACAGTTAGAGTTGAGTGCATAACACCATCTGTTCTGCTTTACGTGCATCAGGAGCAGAATGCAGAACTCTCCCTTAATGAACATATGGGAGGCTTTTTTAGCCCATCATAATCAATTAAGTTTGGTAGCATTAAACTAATGGATTTTAGCAGCAGGAATGCGGCAGATGGTGTGAAATAATGACTCACGTCAAATTAAGATCATCTCAAGCTGGAAGAACTTTGATTTTTGAGTGAAGTATCCCTTTAAATGTCCCCTTTCTCAATTTCTGCTCCCCTCGTCAGCCACTAATCTGAGATTGATCACAGGGGGATGTTTCTGTGCAATTGATCTATAGCAGATGCAAGTGCTTTCAGATCAGTGGCTGCCCGATTACAAGGAGTGAAACAGGCGTGGAGTAGGTGCGTTTAGAGTATTGGGCCGTAGCTCCTGTTGCATACTGCGTAGTAATGTAGTGAATTGTAGCTGTGTAGACCTGTGTTCTATTGACCTTCCATCCCTATTGACCTCTCACCTTTATCGCCTGGTTCATGTGTGTGACATGTTTCTGCTACTATATTTGACTGTATAAATATACATAAAAAATCTATATATAGGTATATAAGATATTGAGATTGATATTACCAAGATAGATAGAAAGATTGATGAACAAGAGAAAGCAAATTTGTAAAACACATGAAGCAGCTTAATACTGTGGCCATATCGAGAACATTAATGGATTCATTATTTAACTTTACATCTGCAACTTTACGCACACAATTAAGCGGTATCATACATTCAACGATGACAAAAAAATAAAAATTGTACGTGTTCGTCTTAAGTATGAAATCAAGTATCTTCCCTTCTGTGTGCTTTATGTACCGCCATTGTCTTGACATCATAATATTCATGAAAATTATTAGATTCAGCCTCATACCTTAAATTGTATGCATCGTAATGTGCCATGAATGCTTTAAAGGAATGCTTGACAAATATCTTAACTATCCCACAAGGTTATAGAACAGCAATCTGTAGCTAATCTCTCCACTCCAAGACCTCACAGGGCTGACACGTGTCGGAGCAAACGTCTCACAAAACTATGCTCATTTCTTGTTCAGCACTATTTGACCTCCAGTTTATTGCATATAGAAACAAATTCCCAGATGTATGTATCTCATAAATGTAAGTGTAAAGTTTGTAGGTTTTTGGTGGCTGGTCCTCATCTCATACCTCAGTGTATGTATTTATATAAGCGCCTGCCGCCAAGTTTGCTCATCATAATCATTGATATTAATGATAGTGGAAGTGGTAGTGGTGGAAGTGGTGTTGATTTTAATGTTGCTCATAGAAAAAGTACTGTGTATTTATGAATATGCACATGGTTAAATAATAGACATTCTAGAAGCCTTTTGGTTTGTGCTAAAAAGTCATGGTTTAGATTTGAAGTATTCATGCAAATTGACTTCTGAAGCCTAAAACAAGTTAATAAAAAAACAAGAGCCTGGTTAGAACTGGTCAGGGAAAGGCTGCCACTAAAGGATCTCCATTTGATTTGGCGGCAATATTTCATTGCTATTGATCAATCAAGGAAAGCTCAATTCTTCAAAGTTTCCTCATGTTTTTGAGTCAGTGCCATGTAGGGTGCCATCACTGTCACTATGGCAGCTGTCCAAGTTTTGTTAAGTTAAGCCAGTGCTCATAACTAGTATCTTATGATCACAATAAAATGCCATCCTATGGATAATAAATAGGTGTTTACGAGAAGTAATGTCTAGATCAAGATAAAATATCAGTTGACACATTAAATTGTTTTTTGTGTGCATTTATTTATCCATAATGTGAAGTAACGGATCTTAATGCATTTAATTTGTCGGATGTACTATTTATTGATCTTGAAGTTTGTGAAAGGAATAGCTCTATCTGGCCCATCAAGTGTCTCTCTATCTATCTGGGTTCTGTGTGTGTGTGTGTGTGTGTGTGTGTGTGTGTGTGTGTGTGTGCGCACATGGATGTGTATGTGGCAGTGAAAGCAGAGATGAGTGTGAGCACATCTGTGTGTCTGCACATCCTGCACTTTCACCTTTGTGTATTGTGTGTGTGTGTATGCGTAAAACAACAAGTTCTATACTTCCTCATCCTCTTTCTCTCTAGCTTGTAGACATCCCTGTGTCCTACTATTGCATATAGTTCGGTGACCCTCTAGTGTCAGTCACTGTCCACCTCCTGCATGCATGTGCTTGTTTGTAAATACACCAAATAAAATGATCAGTATAAACCAAACCTGTGCAGCTGTCAAGAGTCGTATTTTTGCACTTAAGTTCATGTATAACGCCTTATCAATCAAGAGTTTCTCCATTCAAAAAATTTAGTAGATACCTCACTCAGAAAATGTTCAACATAAAAAAACACATACTGCAATTGTTTCTATCTTAAATGTGACAGGAAACTACCTGCGTGTGTCAGATTGCAAAGGAAGTAGAGACTGATTGGGCCTGTATAACAGTCGATATCAAACTACACACTTTATCCCCTTTAAGTAAATAGGGCAGTTCTTCTCTCACTCGTCTGCTCAGATCTAGGGATCACAAAATGCCCTCAGGATTTGTGAAGGGCAGAAAGAGGAGAATAAATCTCCTGAGCAAGCTGCAAAAAACCCTCCCCCATCTTGTAACCGCGTTCCTTTGATAGCGTCCTCTATTGTGGGTCATTATAAAGGACAACACAAAGTGAGAGATATACAATGTAACACCACTAGATAGCACTGTTAACTCAGGCTGATAAAAATCACTGCAGTAACCTCCCAGCACACACACACACACAAACAAAACAAGAAGAGGGCCTTATTCGCTGACACTAAGAGTCTGTACTAGTAGACATAAAATGCTTTTATTATTATGGTTATAGTAGAGGCAAAAAGTCTGAGCTGACATTCTATAGCATTAATATAACAGTTTTTTTATGTTTTGTTTTTCAGATGCACATTATCGGAGGCAACAGGCAAAGGTTACATGTCATGCAAACTAGATAACTCTTTATGTGTACCTTTGCTATAAAGTTAATCATCCACTGGCAATAATGTAGTGCTCTTAGTTAAAAAAAGGAAAGAGGAAAAATATACATACAATATGTAAACAGTCAAAGAAATTGCACTTTCTTGGCTTGTTATTCGAAGCCACACTACTGAAAGAGAGCATAAATTTAACACTGGAAAAAACTAATTCACTGTCACTGATTGTCTGACCAATAAAAAACAAAACAAAAAGTACACTAAGCTAAAAAACAAAAGACAAATTATGTAGTTCTAAATAAAAAAAACATTACAATCATAGTCAACATTAAAGAGAAATTACTGATATATTGGTCAGCTGTATAACCTGGTAAAAACATGTTAGTAAAATGAAAAATTTGATTATTGAGTTCCATGTATAATCCCAATAGTATTGTCAGTTATGACACTAATTGTACACACTACTGCTGATAGGAGGAAAACAGGTCTCTCTCTATGTACATTCACATGAAGCTAAATGCTTGTGGTTACTTCCACTAAGTGGATTAGCCCAATGCTCTTTAAGATGAGAACAATCTACTATGCAACTGTACAGAAAGAAATTACCTCCAATCCTGGATTATTCACGATTTAAAAACAACAGCAAAAAAAAACGTAACAAAGGAAATCCTTAAAGGAGGATATATTGCTTTTTAAAGACTGCATGAGTTCGCTTAGGTACGTACACAAGACAACATGGCACTTCTACAGAGCATTTGGAGTAAATCAATTCTAGTTTTCATTCCCTTCCTCCCCCCTTAGTCCCCCACCCCTTACCCTCCCCAGGACATTCTGATTGTCAATGCTCTGGAGCAAAGAGCAAACATTCTCAAAGGCAATCTGAAGTAAACAAAACACGTTTTACCCCTCTCACTCCCTTCCCTAGGAAGCAATACTGAAAATAGTCAACAATAAACATTCCTATTATGAATATAATTTGTCCATTTCTTTGAAAGACAGTATTCAAGCTGTCCTCTTCTTTTTCTGAAAAATAACTTCTTTCTTAAAACCTCATTAGAAATTCTCTTGCAGCGATGCCAAAATTCCTATGACTAAGCCCACCCCCCTCCCCTGCCTATTCACTGGTACATAGCAGACACTGTCTTGGTAAAGTGAAAGAAAAAAAAAAACCCTAACACTGTCTCAACAGCTTTTAACTGGTTCACTTCTCCTGGTGTCATTTCCCAAAGGTGCAATGTGACTTTGAAAGCCAAACGATTCAAATTGGGGGTTCAATTTTGACCTACTTAGGGCCCGGGCTACAGCTTTGTTCCCCCCGGGCAGTTTGTAAACTCCTCGTCTCTTGGAAACGTCGGAACCGAAATGCTGAGTCCCATCTATGTCCACTTTCAGTCTCCGAGCAATGTCTTTCTTTCCCGGTTTGCTTAAGGTGCAGAAGTGAGCGCAATCAAAGCATACGTGTTTATAGTGTGTCCACTCAGCGTACATACAATCTTTAGTGTGCTTGTTCATCCAGCACTAGTGCAAATTAATTTCAGCTGGTCTGTTTCTGCCTTTCATTCAGGACAGTCTCTATTTCATCCCCTCGCCACCTGGACAAAAGATGTGTTGCCATGGTTTCATCCTTGGTTTGATGCCCTTCAGAGCGCTAGGGTTCAACACACTAATCTGTCAGTGTGTGAGATGTCTTTCTTGCATTTTCAGCCTCTATAATTCTCCAGCTCTCTTATCCTCGCCGCATTAGTTCTCCGTGGCACTGCTATTGTTAATAGCAGTGTTGCCACATCCGTTTGGTGTCCATCTGTCAAGTGGTGGGCCTGGTCCCTTTTCTTCAGAGTGGTCCCACCTACATAAAGGGGAAGATAGGATCAACAAAAGCATATCTATACCGCTCTCCAAGTCCTTCTTCTTTCTCTATCTGATAATCTACTTACCGCTCTCTGTTAGCTTATAAATGCTGCAGGGTCAAAAGGAAATCATTCAGCCGTTTCCTCCTCTGTTCTCTGCTACAGACCTCTTCTTCCCCTCGTTTTTCCTCTTCTACTTTCTCCTCTTGTCTGTTCTGGGTTGTGATGGGCTGTGGTGCAAAAGCAGATTTTTAACCTTGTGCACATTTTAATTATTTTTATTGATTTATTTCCAACGTGGGTAATGCTGCATTGGTTCACTCACACAGGGGCTGGCAGTGAGTGATCCGGAGGTGTCCTGACTCTGATGGCAGGGGTCACTGCTGATAACCGTCACCTCCACCCCAACTTGTTGATCTGATGGTTAGAGGTCAAACAGCATTTTGTATGTTATTGTAGGTGTTGCAGGGTGGGAATTAAACCATCTATATACACTCACCGGCCACTTTATTAGGTACACCTGTTCAATGGCTTATAAAAACAAAAAGCTAATCAGCCAATCACATGGCAGCAATGTAATGCATTTATGCATTTAGACGTGGTCAAGACTATGTACAAAGTCAAACCAAGCATCAGAATGGGGAAGAAAGGGGTTTAGGTGACTTTGAACATGGCGTGGTTGAAGGTGCACGGCAGAATGGATCCATACTTTTATGTTGTTTACGCCAAATTCTGAACCTGCCATCTGAATGTCGCAACTGAAATCGAGACTCATCAGACCAGGCATGATTTTTCAATCTTCTATTGTCCAACATTGGTGATCCTGTGAGAATTGTTTTAGCTGACAGGAGTGGCACCCAGTGGGGTCTTCTGTTGCTGTAGCCCATCTGCTTCAAGGTTGGTCGTGTTTTTCATTCAGAGATGGTGTTCTGCATACCCTGGTTGTAACGAGTGGTTATTTGAGTTACTGTTGCCTTTCTATCATCTCAAACCAGTATGCCCATCCTCCACTGACCTCTGACTTCAACAAGGCATTTTACATCCGGACTAATGCCGCTCACTGGATATTTTTTCTTTTTCGGACCATTCTCTGTAAACCCTAGAGATGGTTTGGACGGATCCCAGTAGATCAGCAGTTTCTGAGATACTCATACCAGCCCTCCTGGCACCCTCAACATTGCCATGTTCAAAGTCACTTAAAACCCCTTTCTTCCCCATTCTGTTGCTCGGTTTCAACCTCAATAAGTTGTCCCGTCCAGGTCTACATGCCAAAATGCATTGAGTTGCTGACATGTGATTGGCTGATTAGTTATATGTGTTAACAAGAAAATGAACCGCTGTACCTAATAAAGTGGCCGGTGAGTGTATAGAGATATAAATAGATTTTTTACAGATCAAATTGTAATTATGTGAGTGTCCTCATTTTCCCTTGATTCCTATCTGCAATCAGTCAGGGAGTCTTTGATGGAAACAGTGTGGTTTCACTGTTAATGGGGAAAGTCGACGTCTGCTGGGTTCTTGGACACCAACAGTGGATGACTGAAATGGGGAAACATTTCTGCGGCCTGAAATTCTGTGGTTGGAAAACCACTTAGTTTGTGCTGCTGAGTATGAAATGGAGAGACAAGCCAAATATGAGAACAACCGGCTGTGAGTAAAGCACACACATACACATACATACATACATACATACATGCACACGGAGTAGGTAAGACACGACACAAGACACTAGGAAAAATCCATTCAGATGTATAGTAAAAAAAAAAAAACTTGATGGAGCTCAACCGCATACACGTATGCATACACGAACACCTACAGAAACAAAAACTAACACACACACTTGCTTCATGGACCTGACTTGATGTGGCTGTCGTCCCCATTGGCTCCGTCGCAAGATTGACGCGGTGACTCCCTCTCCTCTCCCTCTGCGTCTCTCTCCCTCTCCCTCTCTATCCTCAGTTGGATCTGTCTGTCTCTCACGAGCTCCCAGTTCCTCACAAGGAACACGTGCTGTTTCACCACAAAGCTCCTGGCCCGGGCACACAGGGGGAGAAACATAAGCCATTCTTCCTGACATTAGCTCAGTAACAACGCATCAGGTAGTTTATCTTGAAAAGGTGTTTCGCTGTGTGTGTCATTTAATACCTCTCAATGCTGGTCAAAGGCTCCATGTCGAGGTGAGGGAAAAGGCTGGTAAGGTCACCGGAGCCCTCCTCCTGTTAAAAAAGAAAAGAAAAAGAAAATGGAGGGACAACTGTGAGTTTTGAAACAGCTACTGAAGTTGCGTTCCTCACTGGAATGAAACAACCTCAAGCCACATGAACTCACCACAGTCAGCTGAGAGGATACGGTCCTCTCCCTCATCCGGCCTGAGCAGAAAGGAGACAGAGAGAAAGACTGTAAGACGCTGAATGATAGTATAGATCTGATCCATCAACTAAAACCTTAAGATAACACATCCAACACTGACTACTTACAGTAACGCCGCTTCCTCTTCAGGGGCACAGCAGGCTGCTTTTGAAGCTGCAACAACACAACATGAAAAAATAAATCCTCCTTGTAACACTCTTTCAGCTCGAAAGCTTGACCTTTTCAAACATTCTGATTCTGTGTTATGGGGCTCTACTGTACCTGATCGTTCTGCCACAGCCACATAACATCATAAGGTAACTGGAAATTAATCCGCTTCAGCCTAAGGTACTTCCCTGAAGGAAACAAATGGGAGTTTAGATGAACTATTGCAGCTGCAACAAACTACATCAGTGGTAGCATGTTATTATGCACTCACCAACATGTGTCGGAGCAGGTAAAAGGCTGTATTCACGTTCCTCTGGTGTGAATTCCATACTTTCTCTGCACGACTGCTGGCCTTGGGAGGGAGGACTAGGAAAGAGACACATTAAATAGTTACATAAACAAGAACCCTCATAACGGAAACAAAGTTATAATAGTTTGTTTATGATTTCGGTCAACTCACTCTGTAGTTTTGTAATCATCAGAGTAAAGACCTGCCCTCAGAAACTTCTTCCAGGGAGGACCGTCTGCTCTCTCCTCTGTTTGGATGGTTACTGGTTGGAATGGAGCCTGGTCCACAACATCTGATTGGCTACAACATTCAGGGGGGGTGTCACACTTCGGTTTATCCTCCGCGACACTAAAAGGAAAGCATGAAGAGAGAGAGATAGAACGATAGAGAGGAAAAAGAGAAAGAGAGAAAAGGCACTGGTTTAGCACACAGTGCTGAAAACGATGGGTTAATAATAGCAGTAGTGAGTGGTTGTATTGCATTTTCAAGTCAACCAGCTCAGGTACTTTTAAATCCAATTTTGAGTTTTTTTGTTTTTTTTGTTTGTTTTTTACCTCTGATGACAAGGAGAGTCACCGTGTTTTCTCTTCCGTCCTCTTTTCCTCCTGGCCTGCAGCTCCAAGTCTGTCAGCTCCTGCACCATACTGCCACCTCGTTCTCTATCTGGCCCTCTTCCTTCTCTCCTCCCTCCCACTTGTCTCCCATCTCTGTTGTGGTTGTGTCTTGGCAACAGGTCAGGTGCGGACATGGAGGTGAACACAGATGAGTTGGTGGGGGAGGTTACGGAGGAGGGCGGCGGGTGCTTTCTGGGCCGTCCTGGTCTCCTCTTGTTTTTCCCTGCCACACTGTCTGGTGTTGGCATGCTTTTCTGCTGCCCCCGGCTTCTCGAGTCACCTTGTAAACCTTCAGTCATTGAAACAGAAAATGGGGGGGGGGGGGGGGCAGAAGGGGAAGGGTGGGGTTTAAGTGGTGGAGAGGAAATGAAACAGATGTGGATCAGTGATCGAGCCGGCAGGAGGTGTGAGAGGTGAGTCCAGTCTAGGCTGAGTCATGCGGATGGGCCACAGATTAGGTTGAGTCACAACATTTCCTCTGACCAGATCACTTCTGGGAAATGCATTAAGACGTGATTTATGTACACACGCAGACGGCGGGGGAGAAAAACACACAAGAATGGACACCGACACTGTGCAGAATGCAAAGTTGTTACTATGATCATGCACACGTATGCACTCTTGCACACAAAATTGTTTTTGCACATTCACTTAATGTGGAACACAATCTCAAAAGGCTGAGCAAAGAAAAAGAGAGGGGAAAATAGAGTGTGACTGTGCCCGTGCTAGCGTGCCTCACTTTAAAACACATGTGTGTTCAGTTAGATGATGAACTGATGTCAAATGTATTCCACCTCTTACAAAAACAACATTTCCCCCTCACAAGCTCTTTTTTTCCCCAATTCTGACCTCCCCGCCATTCCTTCATTAATCACTCCTGAGGTCATCTATCTTTTTGTTCCATTTTCCACAGTGCCTGACAAGACTGACCACTCTTTCCTTATTGAATTTTTCCAAGTCAAATAAGCCCTGTTGGCCAGCATTGAGGGATCGGCCAGGCTTTAAATAGCCAATCTGATGGTTAACTAATGACTGTGTTCACTGGATAGCCCCGGCCTGCTACAGCATGCGGTTCGTATGCAGAACGGGAAGATTTCATGATTTTCTGGAATATTCTCATTAAGAAGTTGACCTTCTCCTATAAACAGTTTTTAAAAATTGCAACACAGTGGTTGCATTTGTGATTTGTGTGTGTGTGTGTGTGTGTGTGTGTGTGTGTGTGTGTGTGTGTGTGTGTGTGTGTGTGTGTGTGTGCGCGTGTGAGTGTGAGTTATGCATGTTCGAGGGAGACTGAAATTGGCTATAAAAAGAACGGAGTCTAATTTCCTCTCAAACACCCTCCAGGCTTTGATGTGAGTCTCAACAACACCTGACACTATTTGGGGCAAACTATCAGTGCCACACATCTCATTTCCACATAATATAAAAATCTGTCACATTGTGCAAGTGAAAAGAGACTTTTAGCATATAACCTATTCATTCAGCCAGCTCTCATGATTTGGGTGCTATTGATCTATTTCAAAGACAATCTATCTATCTATCTATCTATCTATCTATCTATCTATCTATCTATCTATCTATCTATCTATCTATCTATCTATCTATCATCTATCTATCTATCTATCTATCTATCTATCTATCTATCTATGAGCACAGTTGATGTTAGATTTCCCATATTAACTAAATGACAGTCAGTTAGTCCTGCTAATGAAATAATATAAATACTTTATCTTTGAATTGTAGCATTTAACAACAGTTTCCAATTTCTTAAAATCCAAAAATAATAACATACATGTTAATTAGCACCAACTTTGTAGCATTAATGCTAACATAACCTCATATTGAGGCATCAAACAGAGGCAAATCCATTGGGCTATACTCATTCACACAGCAATTGATCAAATCATTAAATCATGAATGCATCCTCACCTGCTTCTCTCCTCTCTGTCCACGCTGGCTCATCTCTCCTCCATGACCTGTCTCCACCTCCTGGATTCCTAGCAGCCAATCCGCTCCGCAGACCCCTTGACCCTGTCGCCATGGTGGCGAACAGGTTGGTGTGTGTCGGTGAGGGGGACGTCCTGTATGACTCCTCAATGTCCTCGCCGTCTTCGTCCTCCCCATCGGATGCGATCGGTCTGCCTGTGTGTTGCTCCCCAGTAAAACCTCTCCAGCTGGGGTTAGACTTTCCAAAACCTGTCCCACCCAGACCCCCGAAATTGGTCCAGCTCTGGCTGAGGCCGCCCCAGCCTCCTCCAAACGAGGACAGGTGAGAGGAACCCATTCCCAGTGACGTGTGGTGGAACCTCTCTGAGGAAGAAGATGAGGATTTGGCAGCAGCAGAGGAGAAGGAATCATTTCCGTTCTCGCGCAACCAAGGCGATTCTTTAGACAGCATGTCCTCCATTCCTCTCGCCCCTTTCCGTCCTCCTTCTCTTTGCCCCAAAATGAACCCTGACCTCGGCTTTGAACTGGCCAAGCCCTCTCTCTCCAAGACATCTTCTTCCTCGTCCTCGTGTAACTCCTCCTCGTCATCCAGGTCGCAGTGCCTGTGGCGGTGCTTATGCTTGTGTTTGTGTTCGCTCCTCCCACAGCCACAGGAGAGGCTGGATGTGAACCCTGAGCTAAGGTGTGGGCCTCCCCCGCTGCCTCCCCCTATCTCTCCCTCCACTTCCCCTCCTAAGGCTCCCTCCCTCAGCAGCCTGCTCCTCCGCCTGTGGAAGCGGGCGGGGTTGAGGAGGAAGTGGGCATGATGGGGCTGATGGGGGGCATACTGGTGGGACGAGGGAAGCGGGTAGGAGCTGGGCAGGTGGTGGTAGAGCGTAGTGGCAGGGGGATAGCTGCTGTAAAAGCCCATATTTTCAATGGTCTCCTGGAACTTAGACGGGCAACCGCATTGCCTGCGGTCCGGCTTCCTGTTACAGTGCTGCACAGGCTGGCAGGGGTAGAACGGTTGATGGGAGAAGGACGGATTAGCAGAGTAAGGTGAAGGATGAGGCGAGTAGAAGCCGTTCAGGTTGATCCTGAAGATGTTGGAGCGCAGAGAATGGGAGGAGGAGGAGTGATGGCGCCTTCCTCCGGCCGCGCTCCCATCGAAGCCATGTCCCAGTCCGGCCCTCGCCCAACTACGACGTCCAATATGGACCTCGCTGAACTGACCGATGAGATCCTCTAGCTCAGCAAGAAACTCTGGATCCTGCATGTGCAGCTGCTGGTGCTTCTTCTTATGTTTATTTTTCTGTCTCTTCAGTGCATTGTGCCCAAGGCAAGGGTAATAGTCAGAATGAGTGCAATTGTTGTGTCTTGGGCAGGGGCAAGGGCACAAGCAAGTGCAGGAGGGGGAACAATCGTACTCCCTCCGCCTGTTTCTGTGTCTGTGGCGCTCCACAGTAGCTGGGTTGGTGACGGGGTTTTTGTGTCTGGGCATGTGAGAGAGGGGTGAAGACACCGGAGAGGGACGATCGGTGAGAGAAGAGGGGTGCCTTTGACTGCCCAGAATCACTCCCGACCCCTGACCCAACCTGAGTATGCCTCGAGCGCCTCTCATATCCACTCGCTCTGAAACACTGTTGTTATCCGTTCCGATGCCACTGTCGCTGGGCTGAGTCTCCTCACTGTGCGATTCGCTCCTGGGGGAGGGGGTGGCCTCCTTCAAGTGGCCAGGAGAGCCAGGTGTGTGATGTAGCGGAGGGGTAGGGCAGGAGAGCTTACACGACGACTGGTGGAAGGGGAAGTGGTGCCTGCCCTGACATGGACAGCTCTTCTTCACGAAGGGAGAGAGGGCTGAGGAGGAGGAGGGAGGACGGGGGGACGTGCAGGAGGAGGACGGGGATGGGAGGGTGAAGGAGTGAGGGAACAACAGCGAGGTGGTGGGTTCTGTGAGGCTGCCCTCGCTGTAAGGGCTCTGGGCCCCACTGGAGTGGGTCAGAGACGGGGAGGGAAACGGGTGAGAGTGAGGCTGAGGTTGGCTAGAGAAGAGGGACGTTTCGGACGGATTGGTAAACAGAGACGACTGAATGGAGCTCTGGGAGTTGTTTTGGGCTTTGGGCTTGCGTCCTCGCCTCTTGCCCATGTAGATGGTCCCTCTCTTGCTCACGTTAATCTGCGGGCCAAGCTTACTCCCGAAGGAGGAGGACAGGGCTGAGAGTGTTTGTACTGTTGTAGCCTCTATCGATTTACACATTCTCAGAGAGCTCTTGCCGTCTGCTGCCCCGCATCCCCTTCCCTCCTTCTCTCCATACCCAGATAGCATTACCTTGTGGAGCCTCCTCTTCTTTCTCTTCTTCATCTCGTTAATCAGCCTCCTGATCTTTAGCTGCCTGTTCCCGTTGTCAGGAGGGTGAAAATCTTCACTCCTCTGCTCGGCGCGATTCAGTGCATCTCCGCTCTGCTCGTCGGAGAGTTGCCGTTTGGGAGGACGGCCGCGCTTCTTGGGGCTGGATTTAGACTGAGCGGCACACTGCTGCGGTGGTGGCGGGCTTGGCTCCGGCACAGGGGCTTTCTGAATTCCGTCACTGCCCAGAGGAGGCACCTCGGTCGGGAGAGCGCTTGGTGAAAGTCTAGGGGGAGGTTCGTCTAGGCTCGAGCTGTAGGATTTAGGGCGGCCCCTTTTTTGGGCAGGGGTGACCATGGGGTATCGAGAAGCAGGGGGGCTACTAGGGTCTGATGTGGTGGGGTGACTCTGTTTCAGGGATGGAGGTTTGGTTGCAGAGGAGAGAGGGGAGGAGCTGCCGGTTGAGATGCAAGAGGGAGCTGGGTGTGACTCGTCAGTCTGTTCAACGCTGGCCTTAGCAGGAAGGGACGCCTTGGGGTTCAGGGGGAAATGGCTGAGTGATATGCCGTTGTGTTGGGAATCTGAACGGGCCTCCTGATTCTCATTCTCCCTCAGAGCGCGCTGCACCAGCTTGGTCCAGCTGGGCCGTCGTGCTTTGCGTTTCTTGAGCGGCCGGCTGTCCTGCTCTCGGGGTGAGGACGGGGGAGAGATGGGGGCATGGGCAGAGGGAGTGGGCAGGAGGGAAGGAGGAGCAGAATTAGAGGGGTGGCTTGGAGGCACAGTTGAATGCCTCGAGACGTCTTGCTCTTTTGATTTACTGGTGTCACCTGTTGCCGTCGCTGGCTCAGCTTGTTTAACTGGCTTGCAATTGTCATCCGTCTTGTCTATCTCATCTGGCCTGCCTTGACTCACTGCTTTACAGGATTGATCTAGTTTACCACTGTCATTCACTATTTCCCCACATTTTCCATTATTATTATCCTCTCTTTTCTCCCTCTCTGGGCTAAGCTTGTCCTTTTTCTCCACCTTTCCCCTTTCAATCTTTAGTTCTTCCCTCCACGTATCATCATCAGTCTTGCGTCTTTCATCCTTTTCTTTACCGTGCCGTGATTTTACATCCTTTGCTTTCTCCTTTTTCTTTTTCTTGCTTTCCTCCTTGCTGCCCTCACCCTTAGCTCTTTCCGCCTCCAATTTATTATCTCGCTTTGACTTTCTGTCTTTCCGTTTCTCTTTCTTTGCTTTCCTCTCTTTCTCTTTCTTTTTCTCTAGCGAGAGATTCAGAGAGGGATCCTGGTCTTGGGACTGGGCAGGGGAGAGAGCCACAGCGGGGGCAGAGTGTGGTTTGGGGGTGACTGAGGGAGAGGAAGAAGAAGAAGGGGAGTCCGGCCTACTCTTATTGGACAGGCTTTGTTCTTGATGGCAGCTGGTGGGCACTGGAGGTCTTGTTGTGGAGTCTGTGGAAGAAACAGAGGAGAAGCTGCTGTGTTTTCCGACTTTGATTTTCGAAGAGGTGGAAGTGCGATGGATGTCGCCAGAGCCTTTCCCATTTGATAGCTCCTTCTGTTTTGTTGTCTGCACCAAACCATTATGTTTCTTGGAGGTCTTTCCTTCATTCCTAGCTTCCGATGTAGACAGGGCTTGGATGCATGGGGAGGAAGGAGCACCAAAAGCAGTCTGGTCTTTTGTGGGCGAGCAGGGTTTGTGTGCTGTGGGGACCGGCTGTTCATTGACACTGGGAAGCTTCTCTTTCTTCACTCTCTCGGATGAGCCATTCCAATTCACCTCTGTCTTATCGGCCAGCTTGATAGGAACCTGGGGGAATGCAAACACGGATCCTCTGTCATAGACAACAATGGCTGGGACATCCATTAGTTTGCTGTTGACAAGGGTGAAGGACAATCGTGGAACAGTCAATAACTGAAATGCTTTTGTTTCTGTCCGCCCATTAAAAGAGAGTGAGTAGAAAATTACTCAATCAGGCAGAGAAAAAGAGGGCAATACTGAGGAGAAAGAGAGGGTGATGTGATGGAAACAGGAACGGGGGTGACACAGAAAGGAGAAACACAAAGGCAGAGAAACGGAGAGGAAGGGAGTGGGACAGGGACAGGGGGGAGTGAAAGATAAATGAGAGCAGGTAGAGAAAAGAGGGGATGTAAAAATAGAAGAGAGGGACGGCTATAGAGAGCCGGGCAGAAAGAGAGGGTGAGAGAGAGAGAGAGAGAAAGCTGTTCTATTGGTAGCTATAAATTGCCACTAATAGAAATGAGAAGGCTTGACATTTCGTACTTGTCCTGTAATTTTGGTATGCTGCTGCTTGAGTGGCGTTTGTGCAGCTAAAGCAATAAGCTTCCCCTTGGGTGATTGTCATAGGAACTGATGGACCAATGTCTGTAATAGCTCCGAGTGGTTGCCGTGCTCTCCTCCTATTTATAGGTCTGTTTATTTAAATGGGCTGCTTAGGTTTCAGTATTGAGACAATAGCTAATTTGACCTTATTACAACTGAACAGAAAGCAGGGCAATTTTGCACCATGTAAGCCCGTCTGGCGTTAAACTGTGATAAACCAAAACATAGCAACAGCAGCACATGTGCCATTAATAATGTATGAATTCCATTCAGTCATAGGTTTTTTGTGTGTATTTTAAGCTAATTTTATTTTTTAGTAGGTTTATTATCTGTGGTTTACATAGGGAATCAGTGTGTGTGTGTGAGAGGCACGTTGCCTTTGTTGTTAACTTACCTGTTTGGCAGACTTGGTCCCTTGGCTGGTAACGGAAGGGACTGAGCCCGGGCTGGAAGTCGTAGTAATTGTTGTTGATAATGACGGTGGCTGCGACGATGCCGGTGATGAGGTCAACAAGGATGATGCAAGCGGTGGCAAAGCAGCAGATGCTGTTTTTTGGGATGTGGTCTGGACAGCATCCAAGCCTGAGCGTTGATCTCTGGTCGTCCTGTCTGCAGTGGGGCTGCTTTTGCTCTGCTGGCCCGAGCCCCCGTCTCCGTCCCCCCTCAGCGGTGCCCCCCTGCCTTGTCTCTGATAGGTCCTGATGGTGGGCTTGCAAACGTAGCTCTCCAAGATCTTGGGCGGCTTCTTGGTGCGCTTGGCCTGCAGTCCGATCCTGAGCCGTACATTCCCGTCGGGGCAGCTGCTCTCTCTGCCGGAGATCTGAAGCTGCTGCTGCCCGGCGCTTCCACAGCGCCCCTCGATGAGCAGCTCCAGCACTGCCCCCTTCTCTTCCTCTCTCTTCTTCCCTGCTCCTCTCTTCTCCTCCTCATTCTCCCCTACATCTCTATTGTCCTCCTCAACTCTCCTCTTTTGCGCGACTCCTTGGTCAAGGTCTTCAGGTGTGTGGGTGGGGTCCAGAGTGGAGTTGGAGGTTGGAGGGATTCCCCCCTTCACTCTCTGGTCCATCAGAGAAGTCCGGGGGGAGAAGTCGGATGCTGCTGTGGGGTTTCCAGTATAACAAATTTACAAGAACCCGGTGGGTCGTTGGGCTCAACGGGCATAGAGAAGAAACCAGGTGTGTGTGTGGGTCTGGTGATTTCCAAAAAGAATATCCTACAAACAGTTCAGGAACAGCTCCTTCATCCGGCCAAGCAAGGTCTCTCTCTGTTGTCCGTTAGGCTTGCACTGAGATGGAGTAAGTTTAAGACAGAGAAAGAGAGAAGGGGGGGGGGAGAAAAGACAGACAGACACAGAAAGATAGAGAAGCCAGGGATTAGTCATTTCAGTGAGCTCAGATGTGGAGTAGCAGCAGTACAGGAATTGAGGGGAAAGTCCCCTTCCTGAAGGCAGCTGTACTAGAGAGGTGCTAAAGTCTGAGAGATGATCTCATCATACAGAAAACCCAGGGGGCCAATCAATGTGGCCGATTCCCAGAATGTCGCCACTAACTGGAATAAAGACCTATTCACATACCTCAAAAAAACAGCTTCAGCTATTTTTTTCCTCCAACAATCTGTAAATAACGGCAGCAGCGAACAACAGCAAACACTCCCTGAACCCCTGCGCTTTTACTTACGTTCTAATCCTCACTCTGCCTCCTCTCCCTAAAATCAATATATCAATCACTCAGCTCCTGACTGATTCAAACACTTGATCCAGTCTCCTCCCCTCCTCTCCCCGCTGTCTTTGCGCCTTCTGTTCTCAGCTACTCCCACAAGCACTTCTCCTCCCACCCTTCTCTCTGCTGTACTTTCTTTTCTCTCCGAAACTCCCCTTTTCATGTTTGGCAGAAAGCTTTTGCATGCATTCTCTATTAGTCCCATCCACCCTCTCTCTCTCTCTCTCTCTCTCTCTCTCACACACACACACTCTCTCTCTCTCTCTGTAGAGCACACAGTAAAATAGTCAACTCATACACTGAATCCATGTTAATCAGAACCATATTTCCTCCACCACTTCGTTCTTTTCCTCCTCTCCAACCTAAATCCCTCCATTCACCGTCCGACTATTCCCCTCCTCCCCTTTCAGTAGTGGTAACACAAATCCGTAGGAAAGGGTAAAACTTATTTTTGGAAAGGAGTGCAAATTCCTTCTCCTCCCATTGCTTCCTCTAAGTCAAGTAAGCTTTTCATTGACCCCATTGTAAATGGACTTTTAATGTAACATTACTGCAAGTAACACACCCTAAAATAACGTTCTCCTCACCAAAAGAAAAAAAAAAGCTTTCACTCTCACTCACACTGTGCTCGAAGGGAAGCAGCATTGTCTGTCATGCTTCCTTCGTTATGCTCTCTCATTAAGAGACACTCATCTATTTTCTAATAAATCACACCCTGCAAAGCATTGTTGCAGCTATTTCCTGAGAGCCTCTTATGAAATAGCTCTTCTGTCTCTCAACGCCTCTGAACTGCCCCCTTAAACTTAGAAGAGCATCTCAGTAATGTTTTCATTTAGGAGCTCAGTGGGCTATCTCTCCTGCCTCTCGGTCCCTCCACACCCAAACTCTTTCCTTGAATCATACCAAGCTCAAATCAACATCTGTTCCAGTAACTGCTGTTACGTAACGCATTTCCAAGGCCAAACCTCCTTACAATAAAATAGATTGAGCATAGAGAGAAGGAAAGTGGTGCTCCTGAATTACTGCAGCCACTTCTATTATGACCTCTGCTCTACAGAAGCATGACCTAGCTAACTGAAAAAGACAACCTGGAGAAGCCTGAGTAGTATGGGTTTCAATCCCATTGTGCATTATGTGCAAACTCCAAGAAGAGTGAAAGAGTGACAGGTTTGTACCCTAACATATAAGGACGAGCCCATTGAAGTCAGTCAAAGTGCATATATATAGCTCTTTACATTCTCAAGAGCAATACATCTCAAACATAACTCAGAATTATTCCAACATTAGACCAGAAGCTATTTGCAGTGACAGGATGATTGGTGGACTTGACACTGTAGTCGTGTGGTTCCTCGGAAGCGCTAAGGCGACGATTAAATCATGATAATGGCCCAACCTATTTCCAGCCATCATCACCACGCCATGACGGTATTATCATCAATAACTACAACCCCATTATCATCTGCCTGACAACAGCATGAGCACGGCAGCCCAGCTTTAAATTAGGGAGCTGCTGTGATGGCATCTCAAAATATTGAACCGTGAACTCCACATGCACGGGGAAGTTTCTCACGTGAGTCTCCCTCCTCCACACACACGTACTTTCGCCCCGGTTAAGTGTATCAGAAGTGTGTTGGTCGTACATTGTGTACCCGGGGTCGCAGCTGCGTAGGCTGACTGATGTTGCTACTGTAGTACAGTATGGGCAGTGGGGGTGTTACCGCACTGGAGCAACCTATCACTGGTTTACTGAGGACGTCAGGGGCTCCCTTCACCATTATGACTTTGCGCACCTGAAAATCACTATCCGCCTGATGCTGTCGCACTTATGATACACACACTTGCACGTGTTGTTGTTGTCTTCAGTCCTATCTCCATAATAAATAAAAAATATAAAAACATTAAAGCGTCTTAAAACAGGCGAAAATGGAAACTCGACATGGAAGTGGGCTGCTACGTAGCGTCAAAAATGTGCTTGCTACTCGTGTTTGTGATGTGGAATAGTCGCGAGCCACCTTTTTTCCTCTCTTCTATCTGTCCTCTGCCAGCCCTTCTGGTAGTGTCAGCAACATCGAAATAAGAAATATCACCATGCGCAGGGAACGTTGTGAGAAACATACTCAGCAACAAGGGATCCAATTAGAGCAAAGCGGATGCACATCAAAAAACATTTTCCCTGACTTGCTTGTTCAAGGCTATGAGCTCGCTAATGATGACAGGCCTGTGCACATTAATACAGACAGCCATGAAAATCTGTAATAAGGCTACGTAGGCTACTTACCCGAGAGCGCGTCCCGGAGCCAACTGCGTTTAGGCATGAGGTTAAGGTGTTGCTGTCCTGCTCTCCCCTTAGCACCAACAGCAATCCGGAGCTTTTGGCGCATTGGATGGCGCTTTGATTACATAACTTAGGCCAGCGGAGGTTACAACACCTCCTTAAAACCGAGTTTCAGTCTCATCGGAGCGCGGAGCCTACTGTTCAACAACATTGGCGCGGGTGTTTTCATAATCGTGCAGTCGACAGTCAGATCTCCGTCGGCGCGTCTCTGCAGCTAGGTGGCGGACTGGTTACGCTGGATTTTATTTTGCCCACTCCTCTCGGGGAAAGTTACATCTCTCCCGCCAGTAATAATGGCTCAGACTGTGCATACAAGCTGTTAAACGTGTCAGTGCGTCGGGCTTGTAGGCTATAGTCTGCAGCGGCGTGTGTGCGTGGTTAACTGGGCTGACAGCGCAGAAGGGTTGGTTGGAGGAGGATGTGCGGGAATGCAATTTCGTGGCCATTTTCATGTGTCCAAAGCGGAGAGGAGAAGATAAAACGGCGTATACAGCACCGGATCTCAGCGCGATTGGGGAGGGCTATTTAGACGCTTAATAAAATGGCGACGACTTGGCCAAAAAGTATCTGGCTTGCTGCTGGTAGGATTTGAGACGCAATTCAAAAGTTGTATCGAGTAATGAAATATGGGGATTCAGCGAAGGTCCACATTGGTGGGGGTAGGAAAGAAAGGCAGTTTGGGCTACGCACTTATTAAAAAAATAAATAAGGTAGGCCTATTTGAGAGTTGTTGAGTGGCCAGATGCATCGGTATAATATTGATCCCCCCAATGAACTAAACAGTAGGAATATACAACAACAATATAACTTGCACAATACGCCAATAAGCTATAATAGGCCTATAAACATTTTAAATTGGCCTAGACTTAAGGCCTATTTGTTTTGAACATGAACATAAAGTAATATAACTAACCATAATATTGAATAACAAATTAGATGATGATGATACAAAAAAGTAGCCTAGTAATAAACAGAATTATTATTGTTCTTTTTTTTTAATCTATATTGTTATTAAGGCTATCTAATAGCGATATTTAGCTTGTGACACAATCATTATTGGTTGTTATTATTTGTTGTGTCTATACAAATGACTGGGCCCTGGGAAAAATCTCTTGGGGTCTATTGCCCCCTTGTCCCAATGCTCTGTGCATGAGTAGGCCTAGGTTACACTGTAACCCCCAAATATGCATTATGTTCCACATACTACATGAATTTCACCTAGAGGTATATCCAGTAAAAACCAAGAACTTTTGGATTTGCAGGGTTTGCGAGACAATCCCCTTAGCCTCAGAATTAGGGAATTATTCAGCACTTGTCATACACAGTAAAAAGTGCTGGGTTAAAAAACAACCCAACCATAACCCAGCTCCTGGGTCAATATTGGACAGAACACGTGCTGGGTTGAATTAACCCAAGTGCTGGGTTACAGTTTTTAACCCATAAACTGGGTTATTCATTTGACCCAACTTATTGGGTTGAATTAACCCTATGCTGGGCTATAACTACCCATACACTGGGTTATTCATTTGACCCAACCTATTGGGTTAAATTACCGGTAACCCTATGCTGGGCTATAACTACCCATAAACTGGGTTATTCATTTGACCCAACCTATTGGGTTAAATTAAACCTATGCTGGGTTAAATACTACCCATAAACTGGGTTATTTCTTATGTCAATCAATATAATATAAATATAAATTATACACTTAATATTTACAATAAAAACAGTACATTTCATAAAAACACAAAATAGGCGTTATATTAATGTGAATTTATTGATATTAAACACACTTGGTAATACATTTTTACACTCCCCCAACAGAAACACTAAAGTATCCTCAACAGTAAGGTGAAACCATTTCATTGTTTAAAAACTCATCAATGATAAACATTCCTGCTGGATCTGCATATAAAGAAACTAGGTCAAACTAGTTAATAACAGCACATCATAAGATAAACTGTAATATACTTAAACTATTAAAAAAACATATGTAAATATCCTTAAACACATGTCTAAATAAACAAAAAACACAGGCTTCATTTTTACGGGATAAAAAGCTGCTGTCGTCCTCAAAATGTTCACAAGTCAGGCCTCATGTCCATCAGTATGTTATACTGCAGAAACCTCAAGACAGGGCAGGAGGGGGGGGGGGGGGCACACCTCTTTGTGTAATCAATGTCAAATACCATTCAAATCCTTGAAGTCAAGATGTACTCTCCAGCAAACAGTCTGTTTCAGTGGCGAGGCCTGAAACGATCGCATTGGCCTGGCACGTCTTCATGTCATCCGAGGCACAGAATGATGGGTTGTTTGGTCTCTGCAGTTTGCAAATACTCCGCCACGATTGTCCCCACCTGTTGATTACACATCAGTGAATTAGTGTTGTGTTATCATCATAGACTGTTAAGTCTTATGGAGCTTAATTTGTTGAATAACCAAAATGCAAAAAAATAAAAAGTAGGATAACGAGAAAACATTTTATATTAAAAACATTGCAAAATATGACCAAATGCAAATATGCTTAAAAATTGTATTTACCAATATGAAATAGTGTTGGAACTCAAAAGGCGCTCTCATCCTAGTCATTTGTACCATGCCCAAGCTAAAGTTTATTGTGTTCTCCCAGTGCTCCCTACACATCCTTGGCCCTGGCCCGGTTGGAAGAGGTGAGCTTCAGCACAGTACGGAGCATTAACATAGACAGAGTCCTGACCTCACTTTATATCAGACTGCTCCCCTCCACCCGATATGTCCATGTGCTCAACGGAACCTAGGTTTGATTTGGAAATGGTATGTTTGCTGCAAAGTTGGCCGGATTAATATTTTCAAAATACGCTCCAAGACCCAAACCTGTGTGTTAAGACGTGGTGACGTATTGACAAGAAGCAATGGAGACTAGGCCGGATCTTTAGGAGCAGAGTGAGTGGGCCAGAGGAGGGGAGGAGGAGGGAGGGGGACAGTCACACTTAAGCACGGTACAGGGCAACTGGGACAAGTGGGAATATGCCCTAAATGACATTCTTATTACAGAAAAAACTATACTAAAACAAAACTGTCCTTTAATAACATTTGTTAATGGATTGTGACATATTACTATAAGAAATATCTTACCTTGTATTTTGTCATCCAGCCGTAGTTTTCTCTCTCGCTGGTTATTACCCTAGAGCAGCCTGGTTTACAAGGGTCGCCTCAGGATGGAGCCGCTGGAAGTCTTGTGATATCTAATAAAATGTGAAAAAACAGAAAATAAACTGTAACTAAAACAACACTGTTTGAAGATATTATAATCAGAAGGCAGACAGTACACGAAGATATGTCCATTTGAAAGATCACTCAGACAAAAATCTAATAGTATAGAATGTGATGCAGATCGAAATACAGTTACAAACCCAACATGTACTTCGAACCTAGTTTATACTGAATAATATATGATATTAATAATAATAGTGATTTAGCAAGATAGTACATTTTGCTTTCTGTCCCTTCATAATAACATCTCAACGGTATATCTAGGCCTAAATGAAAATAAACATACCTTTTTAAGCTGCCATTAAAAAGTCACAGTCACAGAACTGTCCATCCGTATCAGTCCCAAACTCAGTCAAAAACCTAGAATGAAATTTCACATTAAGTAAATTGGAAATTCACAAAAATGTGCATTCATCTTAATTCAGCAACATTGATGTTTTCCACTATTCACAGTTCACATTCACATGATATTTACTTGTTTTAACCTAGGTTTACCTGCTTCTGTTTTTAGCTCCACTGATTTATCATAATTCCCACCTGAATACCTCTCCTTGGATTTAGATAGAAAATGAGTCTTACATGAACAATGCCTGATTCAGTTCAATAAATCCCTTTAGTTTGTTTGTTTGGTTGCTCTCCGTTTAGCAGTTAGGATCAATTGTCGCACTCCCTCTGTAAGACAGAGCATCATCTTCCTGAGGCTGCTTTCAAAACAAACCGGCGATGCTCATGGCAGCTCATGAACCTATTACAGCACCGCTATTGTTCAAACCACACTGTACTGTACTGCCCGGTACTGCCCCCTTTATAATAGGTCCATGGTTTACTGAAGCTAATGGTTAGCTAGTGTGCTGAACATCAGAGTAAAGTAAAGACGTTAGTGCTACCAACGGCTAGTAGAGGTTAGCCGTTAGCTAGCGGATAGCTCGCGAGCTAACGGTTAATGTTAGGTTATCTAGCCAATACATTATTTGTGCAGAAGGACAAGAGGCCGCCACACATTAAATTGTCAAATTAAAAATAACTTGTGATGTATTCGGCAGAGCCCTGAAAGTAGCTCTGGTAGTAGCTAATGAGCTAAAGTTAAATATGTAGTTAGCCTACATTCTCACAGACTAAACCACTGATTTCAGTTTCTATCTTTGCTTGTTTTTATTACTTACAATAAACTGGTCTCAAGAGCATGCTGTTAACACAACGTTACAAATATATATATGAAGGTAATTAACACAAATATAGGTATTTATATTCACAGTAACCTACCATAAAATCCTGTCGTGTCATGTCCGACCAAAAGATCCAGAAAGTTTGACGATGAGATGGAGGAGCGGGAAAATTAATGAACCAACAGCTGGGTCAAAATAACCCAACCAGGTGTTCAACTGCGATTTAACCCCTCACTTCCCCATTTACCCAGCAGAATAACCCAGCAGTGTGTTTAAAATGCCCCAAACAACCCAGCATTTTGACCCAACATAAATAACCCAGCAATGTGTTTACAAAAACAACCCAACCCAAGACAGCACTTTTTAGTGTGTAGGGCTGGTATCTCAATTGGAGTGTGCAATGTAGCAAATAATAGATAGCTACAAATCAAATTACTTATATTAAACCTGGGTCCAAGGCCCTGGAGTTGTTGCCAGCTTTGCCTGGCTGGTTATAGAGCCATTATTGCCTAAACACATATCCCGTTTTACATTAACATAAAACAAGTTTAAGGACTTAGACTAAATAGTAAAGAGACTTTCTTTATCAAGCAGAATTTTAGAATTATGAGGTTATAATGAAGGACCAGATTTTTTTTTAAATTTTGTGGCTTACTTTTAATATTGTGGCTTACTTTTTTCTATGCTGTTAATTACCTAAATATAATTGACTCATAGACTCAATCTGGGCCTTTTTGGGGCTCTAGTTATACATCTCTTACTCTGACTGTATATTTCACATACAGTACACTATTTAAAAGCTATTCCCTGTAGACTAAATTGTTCCTGTTTCTGGTACTGTATGTGAGGTTTGAAAAGTTGACAATTGTTAGTTGGATTCTTAAAAAAGAAAAGATAAAAAGTGAAATGGTTATAGGCCTACTCACCATCTCCACAAGGGTGCAAAATAGACGATATTTAAAAGATTAAAATCGAAATAAAGTATTTTCAGCTGGGAGCATAGGGCAAATCGACAAATAAGCAGTCAAGCAAGTGCTATAGGTACCCAGACCCCTAGCCTATCTGTAAGGAACAATATGTAACATGACAAAAAGTAAGAAACTGCAGGCCCATTTTATTTTAAAACTTGACGATTTAAGTGTTGTAAAGCAGAGGATGAAGTTGGAAGGTCACATACGACTTGTTTGTCATTATGGATACATTGTAAATAATAATAATAAAAGTTTGTATATTTTTCCTATATACATGCAGCCGTAATAGGCTATCTATTGTTAACTAATGGTATAGGCTACAATTGTTGAAAATAGGCTACTCCAATTGCATTGCTTTTGGTTTAAAGTGGGCACACTCCCAGGAAGTCTGTCAAAATGCTTTGAAAGAGCCCGGTCCGTCTAACAAACAGTTAATGTATGAAACACCCTCAAAGTGTGTTGTTTACAGGGTTTATAGCTGGCGTAAGTCTCACCGCATTAATTACTGTTTCAATGCCTTAGTTGTTGTTGTCCCCTGGCTCGTCCCGTCGCCTCATTGGCCAACAAAGAATTGTGATGGAGTGACGTCACTTCCTACGCCTTGCTGCATGATGGCGGTGTCCGTGACAGAACAGGCACATTGACTTCTGCTGTGCAGTTTAGCCTCTCTTCAAACGACTCCAGGGACATTTGTCAGGAGGCGAAATTAACCGAGAACCTCGTCACTGATTTTTTAATGAAGTGAACCGCAGGTAAATGTGTTTCGTTGCTCTAATAGCTTCGCGTTGCTAATGTTGCCTGTACATTTCGACCCTGCTATTTACTGCAGCTAGCTGCAAGCTAAGTGTATACGCAAGGTTACGGGTTACATACAGGACGCTGCTGTTTGAACATTCAACCATTTCTGAAATGTAACTTTAATTCATCTCGTCTACATGTTGCAGGTCATGGCGCTCCACAGACTGTCCTTCAGATTACGGCATATGGTGAGATAACTGTTAGCAGGATTAAGTGCTGTTTGAATAGCTGCAGACAAATTAACTCGACATTATACAAAGAATAATCCATTTTTAGATCATTTTGATCTTTTTTCGAATAGCTACCCACCTCTGGTCTGTGGTATAACAAATTTGAGTTTATCCCTAGACTACGGCAATTCCGCCATCACCTGCCTCAGCAAATCATAACTGAACCAAATGCTGCTGCAAGGCTGTTAACAAGGTCTGGCAGGACATCATACCCATTGTATCCTCTTACCCATAAGGTTGAGGTTTCATTTTAAGCCTCTTGTTTCCATGCATACAGCTCTGCATCATCAGACATCTGCTATCTTCTCCATCTCAATATGGCCAGTAGGTCACTTTTTCTGACCAATGCTACTGGCTTTTCCCTCCTCTCTTATTAAAAACAAAGGGGGATCATGCCTTTTGAAGTAGTGATTCCAACACTATGGAAGTCTCTTCCTTATGGTCTGTGGTCTCTGATGAAGCTTTTAATAAGCAACTGAAGGCCCATCTTTTCTAATTGGCCTTCATCTCATTTTTTGTGTTGTCTCTTATTAGGTGCTGTACTAAATACCCTTATAATTATTATGTGTAAAGAAGCTTACATAGTTGTGTTCAAAGTTTTGTTTACAATATATAGGCCTGACACTAGAGTCTTGTCCATCCAAGAGGAGGACAGAAAGAGTCACCTGTGTGATTTGTGTCGAAATACATTTTATATTCTATTCTATTTATCATAATCTCAGAGTCAAGCTTTTCCCGAAAATGCCGACAAGACAGCTAAGTCTGAGTAATATGACGGATGAATGTTAATAAATTGTTTTTATTTGTAAAGCACTTTTCATAAAGTAATCTCAAAGTGCTACAGAAACCAGAAACAAAATAAACAGAAGACTAAGAGAGAAAAAAAAAAGTACATAAATCAGACACGTTAAAATCAGCAGTAGATAAAACAGCTAAAAGAGAAAAAATTGCAGAGAGATAATAAAAACAACTAGGGACGACCTGGGAAAGCCTGTCTAAATAAAAAAGTTTTAAGGCCTTTTTTAAAGGTGACCACAGACTGGGGTTGTCGTAGGTGTTCAGGGAGGGAGTTCCAGATGTGGGGGGCAGCGAAGCAGAAGGCTCGGTCTCCCATGGTGCGGAGTCGTGTGCGGGGCTGATGGAGGAGGTTGGTACTTTGAGACCGGAGGTTACGGGTGGATGAGTGAGGGGTAAGGAGGTCTTTGAGGTATTGAGGGGCGTTGCTGTAGATGCAAAGGTGGGTGATGAGCGCGATTTTGTATTGGATTCTCGAGGTTATGGGGAGCCAATGGAGGTCTTGAAGAATGGGGGTGATGTGGTCGTATTTGCGGGTTTTTGTCAGAGTTCGGGCAGCACAGTTCTGAATGAATTGAAGTTTCTGAAGGTGTTTGTTGGGTATGCCGATGAGCAGGCTGTTACAGTAATCAAGCCTGGAGGAGATTAGGGCGTGGACGAGTTTTTCTGCATCAGAGAAAGTGAGGAATGGGCGGAGTTTAGAAATGTTCTTGATATGGAAAAAGCAGGTTTTGTACAGATGTTTGATGTGGTTTACAAAGGTAAGTTGTGGGTCCAGCTTCACACCGAGGTTGGTAACTGAGGTAGAGAGGGGGATGACTTGACCAGAGCAGGAGATGGTGGTTATGGGTGATGACTGGACCTGATGAGGGGTGCCAATTTGTATGGCTACGGTTTTGGAACTGTTCAGCTGGAGGAAGTTGTGACTCATCCACGCCCTAATCTCCTCCAGGCAGTTGGAGAGGGTTAGAGTTGGTGATGATGAGCGGACCGGGGTTGAATGTAGGTTGGGGTCGGTTCGGAGGTACAACTGAGTGTCATCGGCATAACAATGAAAAGAGATGCCGTGCCGGCTGATGACACGACCCAGTGGCAGCATGTACAGGATAAAAAGGAGGGGTCCTAGGACAGATCCTTGGGGGACACCGCAAGTAACAGGGGCTGTTTGGGACCTGGCAGATCCCAGGCTGACGTACTCTGTCCTGTCAGCGAGGTAAGAAGTGAACCATTTCAGTGTGGAATGATGGAGACCAATGTCGGTGTGGAGGCGGTTCAGGAGGATGTGGTGGTCAACAGTGTCAAAAGCCGCTGAAAGGTCGAGAAGGATGAGCAGGGAGGGGGATCCAGAATCGGCAGAGATGAGAAGGTCATTGGTTACCCTCAACAATGCTGTCTCAGTACTATGATCCTCATTCTCAACCGTCGCTGTAACGGTCGCATCTTTCTTTTTGTTACGCTAAAATGACAAAAAAATTGTTTTTTTCGACGTTTTGACCGAATCTAACCGGACAGTTTTGACTCCGATACTTAATTCACCCTTGGAAGCAATCCTGTTCGTAATGGACAGCTATCGCGGCTAATTTGGTCAGTTGAACTCTCAGCGGTGAGTCCAGCGTTCCGTGACCGTCTCAGAGTGCGTCCCGTTCGGGTACGAAGTGATGGAAGCTGTTGCTCAATGCTAGCCAGTGCTAACCCTGCTAGCGCTAGCCAAACAGTGTTCTTTTCTTTTCTTTTCTTTTCTTTTCTTTTCTTTTCTTTTCTTTTCTTTTCTTTTCTTTTCTTTTCTTTTCTTTTTAAATAAATACAAAATAAATACAGAAATGATGACCCCACTCACCCAGGCAGATCCGGAGCTTTCTATACTGAAGGCTGAGCTACAGGCTTTAGAGAGCCTTGTTCACGATGTCCTCCAGCGGTAGTCCTCTCTGGTCTCCCGGATAGCCGTGTTGGAGCATTTTCCGCTCCGAAGCTCTCAGCCGCCGGCTAGTGGCGCTTCTTTTGCTCCGGTCTCAACTCCAACTACCAACGCTTCTTGGTCGTCTGTCGTCAAGAAGGGCGGACCAATTCCCCCTCTTCTCTCGCCTGGTCCTGTGCTGTTGCACAATTCGTTTGCTCCGCTGGAAGAGCTAGATGGGGCTACTGAGCCTGCGGCTGGCGCTGCATTCTCCCGTTCTGAGTCGCCAGTCCCAACCCGCTCCATACTTATTCAGAGGCGTTCAAGTTCCCAGTCCACTCCCCAAGGCGGACGCCAGGACCATTCAGACCAGAATGTCCATCAGTGCCTCAACAAAATGATGTCCCCGAGGTCGCCGCAGCTGGCGATGACGTATCCTGTACAGGTGCTGCTCACTCTCGCAGCTATGCCCCGCCCCTCAAATCCAAGCTGTCACTCACATCCAAGCTGTCACTTTACAGAGGGAGCTGTTTGAATGAGGAGCCAGAGATTCTGATAATAGGGGATTCCATCATCAGATACCTGCAACTTCCTGGTGCCTTCACCTATTGCCTTTCTGGAGGAAAGGTGTGTGACATGCTAGAGCTCTCACCTGCCCTCATCGACCGCCACCCTACAGCCCACACTGTCATTTTTCATATTGGGACAAACGATGTTATGAACAAACAATCGTGCACACTCTATGCCCAATTAGAGTGTTTGTCCATCACCCTGCAGAGTTTGGGGAAAACCTGCATTTTTTCCGGTCCCACCCCCACTCTGTCTAAAAGCCCAGAGCGCTTCAGTCGCCTCCTGAGTCTTCATGACTGGCTGAAATCCTTCTGCTCTGCAAACACATTGGGCTTCATCAGCAACTTTGACTCTTTTTGGACCAGACACGAGCTCTTTAAATCTGACGGCCTCCATCCAAACACCAAAGGTGTACGAGAACTAACAAATAACTTCATTCAGCACATTGCCTTTAATTTGGACTGATATTCACCACAGCATGACCCCATCAGAAGAACCTCCACTAAAAAAGACCCCCCCGGAAGTCCTGCTCAACATGAATTATACTCCCCTTCCATTTGTGCTGCAAACCGTCCTCCAGCTCTGGACATCACACCTGACTGTCCTCCCTCACCTCCAACGGCCCATCCACCTGCTGCTTCTAACGTTGGCTCCCTCTACAGGCACAAACCTGTTTTGTATGACCCTGAAAAACAAGCAATGCTTCCTAGCTGTAAGCTAAATTCACCACAAATTCTTAAATCAAGAAAGGGCTTGGGTTTTCTACATTTAAATATTAGAAGTTTATTGCAGCATGATAAATTAGACCACGTAAAGATTTTAGTGTCCCAGGCAGACCCAGATGTTTTGATTCTGACTGAATCCTGGTTAAAGAAGAGTACAGATGACTCTATTGTGGCAATAAATGATTATAACTTATTCAGAATAGACAGAAACACAAGGGGTGGGGGAGTGGCTGTATATGTTAAATCCTGTTATTCTGTAACACTTTTACATGCTGTCTCTGTTCCAAATGGCTTTGAATTTCTTGCGCTAGAATTATCTTTATCGTCAAATGATTGTTTTGTTGTAATTGGTGTGTATAGGCCCCCTTCAGCTGTAACTAGCTCCTTAAATGATCTAGCACATATGCTCTCCAGTTATGTAAATAGAGAGGTAATTGTGATGGGTGATTTTAACGTTGACTGGCTTTCTGGTGCCTCTGAATCTTTCAAAGAAATCTGTAGCAACGTTAATCTTACACAATTAATAACTGAGCCCACAAGACCCAATCTAAAAAATCCAGCAAAATCAACTTTAATCGATTTAATCTTATCAAATAAAATAGCCTCAGCTGGTGTCTTTGAGCTTGGGATTAGTGATCACTGCCCAGTGGCCTGTATCAGAAGTATTCATTTAAAAAGATCTCAACCTAAAATCATAATTAAGCGTAATTTTAAAGGTTTTAATGAGCAAGCCTTTTAAGTGATCTCCATCATAGTGACATTCAACTGACTACGCAAATTTCGGATGTTGAGTTAGCCTTAGACCATTTCATCAATACTTTCACCTCAATTATAAACAAGCATGCGCCCCTTAAAAAGCATAGAGTAAAAAATAGATCAAACCCCTGGTTTACAAGTGAACTGTCTGATTTATTTTCCGAGAGAAATAAAGCATGATCTCTAGCTAGACGCTCTGGAGATAATACCAATTGGACAATTTTTAGACACCTTAGGAATAAATGCACAGCCATGGTCAGGAAAGCCAAATCTGAATACTACCTTGAATTAATCTCAAACTGCTACTCTAACCCTGCACTATTTTGGAAAGCTGTGAACTGTAATAAAAACAATTCTAGCACAGTTCCCACTCAGATCAAATTAAATGGTCACACTCTCAATGATCAAAAAGAGATTGGCTTAGCTTTTAATAAACATTTTGTAGCTGCTGGTCAACTCTTTCAGAATGGAGGATATAGGCCTTCTACCACCAGTAGTAACGTACCGCCTGTCTCTCAAACTCCTCTTTTCAGCCTTGATCTTCTTCCCACAAGTGTTGTTGTAGATGCGCTCCTCGCCATCAACCCCAAGAAGTACATGGGAGAGGACAATTTGGACCCGTTTTCAATCAAGCTCTCTACACATATAATATCAAAACAAATTACCCATATTTTTAATCTTTCCATCTCCTCTGGAATAGTTCCTAAAATTTGGAAAAAAGCTCATGTAATTCCTTTACATAAAGGTGGTGACAAAAATAATCTTAATAACTACAGGCCAATTTCCAAACTCCCATGCCTCGCAAAAATTCTAGAATCACTTATTAATAATCAGTTAAAAACATTTCTAACTAGTGCTTCCATTTTGAGCCCATTCCAATCTGGTTTTAGGGCAGGTCACAGTACTGTCTCTGCTGTGACTTTGGTTGTAGACAACATTGTTACAGCATTAGACAAGAAAAAGCACTGTGCAGCACTTTTTATTGATCTTTCAAAGGCCTTTGATACTGTTGACCACCATTTGCTTTTACAGAGGCTGCATGACATTGGCTTTGATCAGTCTGCATGTAGCTGGTTTAGGGATTATCTCTCTGATAGACAGCAGTCAGTTAAACTGGGAAGATACCAGTCTGAGTTTTTAACTGTTACAAATGGTGTCCCACAGGGCTCAATTTTAGGTCCAGTTCTTTTCACAATTTATATAAATAACATTGTTTCATCGCTAAAAAACTGTCACGCCCATCTATACACTGACGACACAGTACTGTATTGCATTTCCGATTCGGTGCACCAATCTATTGAGAACCTACAAAGCTCTTTTAACACCCTGCAGGACTGTCTAGTGGACCTCAGGCTTGTTCTTAATACAGACAAAACCAAATATATGTGTTTCTCCAGAGCAAAAACTACACATTTTAATGATCTTATTATTCACACAAATAATGGATCTCATATTGAAAGAGTCACTGAATATAAATATCTTGGCATCTGGATAGATGAAAAACTCTCTTTTACATTTCACATAAAAAATCTTGTCTGTCGTCTGCGACAAAAGATTGGATATTTTTATAGGAACAAAGCCACCTTCCCGTTGTTCAGTAGGAAAAGGATTATTGAGGCAGTTTTTATGTCTGTCCTTGATTACGGTGATGTGGTTTATAGGCATGCATCACATTCATGTCTTAAACTCCTAGACTCAGTTTTTCACTCTGCTTTAAGGTTCATCACAGGAGATGCTTATGACACACACCATTGTCTCTTATATGAAAAGGTTGGGTGGTCCTCCCTTAAAGAGAGACGTGACGCACATTGGCATATTTTTATTTACAAAGCCTTGACCGGGAAGCTTCCTCGTTATTTAACAGAAATGCTGCTTGTTTCAGATGGGCTTTATCAGACCCGCTCCACTGACATACTTATGCTTTATGTCCCACAAGCCCGGTCTGAGCTGGGAAAGACAGCTTTTAGCTTCAGTGCACCTGACTCCTGGAACAACTTACAGCTAAAAATTAAACTAAATACATTCATATCCTTTGGCCAATTTAAACAGACTATCTTGGATCTGCCAAACTCTACCTGTAACTGTTTTAATTAGGCTATATTGTACTTTATGCCTTTTGGTTGCTGCCACTCTTCACCACTTTGTAAATGTTTCAATCGTTTTGTTTTCTCTTCTCTTCACTTGTTGTGTATTTGATGTATTTGCATTGAATGTTTTGTTTGTATTGTTGTTTTGAATTTGTTTTGACTCGACGTCATTGAAAATGAGGGTCACCCCTCAATTGGTCTCTCGAGGATAAATAAAAGTTAAATGAAAAAAAAAAATGAAAATGGGCCGAACGGAAACCAGATTGAAATATTTCAAACAGTGAATGACGTTGTAGATGTTCCTGTAGCTGTACGGCAACAGCTTTTTCAAGCACTTTGGACAGGAATGGAAGATGGGAAATGGGCCGGTAGTTTGAGAGACAATCTGAGTCGAGGTTGGGTTTCTTCAGGAGAGGCTTGATAATGGCAGTTTTGAGTGAGGGCGGGACATGGCCGGAGTTTAACGAGTGGTTTATTATTTGTGTGATAAGAGGGCTTATGACAGACAGGTTTGATTTGATGAGTGTTGTAGGGATGGGGTCCAGGAGGGAGGTGGAAGGCTTCATTTTTTTGATGAAACCCTCAACTGCAGGCAGATGGCAGAAATGGAGCTGGGGAGCCAGAGAGCTGGGACCGGATGGAATTGATCTTGTCTTTGAAAAATACAAGAAACCTGTTGCAGTGTTCTGCTGTGGGTTCTGTATGGGTTTGGTTTTTGGGGTTAAGGAGATAGTTTATGGTGGAAAAAAGCAGTTTTGAATTTCCCGGACTGTTATTGATGATGTTGGAGTAATAGATGGACCGGGCTTCTTTAAGGGCTGCTGCATAGGCCTTCTGGTGATTGTTGTAGGCCAGCTTGTAATGTAATGTTGGTTATAATACATGTTTCGATCAGTGTATTAAGAGCGAGAGTTGTGCATTTATAAGTTGTGCTGTTATAATAGACAGTAGCATATATTTTGCGGTTTTCTTTGCCCTCTGTGTACTGAAAATACTATCTCGGAAGCCTATGTTTGTCTTGCAATTTTGGATTTACATGACACTGGAATAAAAGTAATAATTCTAATACACTTTTGCAGGTTACAGGTGTAAGGTCCCTTCACACCAGTGGTTGTGGGCAGCAACAGGTGGCTGTGGATGTGGAGTCAGAACCTGAGCCCTTCTCAGTTTTCAGAACACAGGAGAATGATCCGGTAAGCAGTTGGAGATGGGGTTTGAGGGTTGGGGGTTAGCTGTAGCAGGTTTCAGTTTTCAGCAGCAATTGTTTGTACATTTGAATGTTTTTTTTTTTGTCTCTTTCCAGACATTTCAGTCTGGGAAACACATCGGACAGTATTACACACTGCCCTCTGCACACATCCGAAGCCTGTTCCCTCACGGCCTACCATGGCGCTATCAACAACAGGTATGTACTCATGTCTATGACTGCATGCATATAAATTCTCACTTACTGGCTCATAAATCATTTTGGTGACTTGGTTTGTTATTTTTTGCATCAGTAAAATGTCCACTATGAAGAAAAATGGTCATGTATGGTTTCAGGTGAAGACTTTCAATGAAGCATGTGTTATGGTGAGGCAGCCAGCTCTAGAGGTCATCTCCTGCCTGAAAAAAACAGAAAACAGCAAACCTGCCATGCGATACGTATTCTGTATCCTTTGAAATACACGGCGCCACTCACACAGATATATACAAACTTTTGTTCTCTTGATGCAACTGCATAAACCTGTTGTTAACCTTATCAAGTTGTTCAGATGGGTTGAAGGGCAGCGGTAAGACGATGTCTCTTTGTCACACAGTCCACTTCTGCTACACACAGGGATGGCTGGTGCTTCATATTCCTGATGGTGAGACAAACACCATCACACAAAACGTACAGTACAGAAAGTTTCAACATCTTCATTTATTAAATTTTTTTATTTTTACAACAGCTCACCTCTGGGTGAAGAACTGTAAGGAGCTGCTGCCCTCGTCCTATAACACCTCTCGCCTCGATCAGCCGTTACAAGCCACTGAATGGCTACGCAACTTCAGAATAACCAATGAGCCCTTCCTTTCAAAGGTAATGATTTTTACACAGTGTGCCTTTTATGAAATTTAGTTTAGAACATTAGATGATATTGATATGGGCTGCAATTTTCAGTATCAACGTGATGATTGGCTTTACTTGGTCTAATTAAGGCTTGCAGAGTGTTGTAAAATTTGTCACATTATTGAATTTTTGAATAATAGCATGTAAAAAAAAATGCAAGTGAAAAAGTAATATATCTTCATTAAAATACTGTCTTATATAAAACATGGTATTACATTTATAGAGTAATTTAACTATGTTTATTTTATGGAGTATCAATTTTATTTTATGGACTCAAATGGAAAATAAATTAAATTGGCTTTTTCGAAGTGAGGCCTCAACATTTCGATGCACATGCTATGGATGTAAATAGAAACTGACATTACACGGCTCATTATGTCAATAAATGTAATCTGTGTCATTGAAAAAACTAAAATATATGTAGCTTTATCAGACAAAAACTACAGAAATTTGGTGCATAAATTAAGTAAGGAACCCAGGCCAAAAATGTCCAGGGAATCCGTCTTTGAAACTTTGCTGTTTCTCCCCCAGATAAAGATAAAGCAGCGCTACGTGTGGACAAAGCGAGAGTTCACAGAGGAGGGAAGTGCACTAGGAGAGCTAGTGGATCAGGTGAGAGCTTTCTCAGGGAGAATAAGTGGGAGTTTTCCCTCATTGTGTTCATTAGAGCTGTGGTTTATCTTGCCGTCTTTCAACCAGTTTGTTGTACTTTTTATATTATTTCCTTCAGTCCTACCCAATCTACCAACTGGGCTAATTAAAGCTTCATCTTTCACCTTGCCTGTGCTTAGTGGTGATCAATAGCCAATGGACCCGAGCATTGTGATGGATCAGCACAATATTTTTGTACAACACACACTGACAAAGGCGGAGAAGAGCAGTAGACTTATATTCAACCTTCAATTTTTTTTCGATCTCTTATATCCAGCTATCTTGCTCTGCTATTGTTGACAGTATGATTTGCTCTATAATAAGAAAAATACTGATACTAATAGCCAGCATTCTGACAAGCAAATCATTTGACAAATCAAATCACGTAAGCTCCTGTTGAAGCAGCTTTTCTAAACAGTTCAATGCTTTCATGCTAAAAAAAAATTGTCCAACTTTTGACCAAAACTCAGTTGCTTAGATATTTGCCAACTGGAGCCAAAATAGACACTTATTTCACATATGCGGTTTTACTTTCCAGGACCGGTGAACTGATATTGATGTGTAAAATCTGTAGAAAGGATTCCTCTTTACTTTGCTTGTAATTTCCCTCGTTAAGACATTTGTCATCATGCTCCTGTCTGTTCTTTGCTTTGCTCATAGGGAATCTCTCGAGTGAAGAGCAGCAGCGACGTGGTGGGCGCGGTGATGAAGGAGCTGAGGCTGCAGAGCGGGCAGCCGGAGTCTGCCTTCCGCCTGGCCGTGGCTGTGGACGGTGTCAATGCCCTGTGGGGCAGATCCACCATCAAGAAGGAGGATAGGAGCGCTGTGAGGAACACACATTCACAACCCTGTTAGTCTCATGCTCACCATAATGCTTCCCGCTTCTTTTTATGTTTCTCTTCCTCTTACTGACCTTTAGGTGGATCCAGAGGAGCTCACTTTGGTTTACAACCTGAGGAAGCTGATGAAGAACGACTGGGTGAGAAGATGACCGATGTCGAAAGAGAGATTATTATTTTTCAGATTTCAATGTTGTCCCATTAAAGGTGCCCTATGCAGTTTCAGGGAAGGGGATTTGTTTACATTTGCAGAGCCTGCGAATAATTTACAAAACACATTTTCTCCACATGTAATTATTTTTATTTAATGATTATATCATCATAAATCAAAACTACATTACTTTTAGGCACCTGGAACCAAATGCCAGACTAAATATGTTTGTAAACTAAACTGTGGGCCCTGCTGCTGTAAAAAAAAAACTATAGTGAAACGGTAACTTTTTAGGAAGCTTTCTTCAGTGTTCCAATGCTCCAATTTACCTTTGAGGAAAGATTGTTTATTTAGTTATGAGAATATACCTTAGAAAATTGTTAACTTATTTGACACACCCAAAGTTACTTTGTGCACATTTAACCTCCACTCTCTTTAACTCAGGCTGGAGGGGCCATCATCACCACTCTTTCCCAGACGGGCTCTCTTTACACGCCAAAATCTGCCTACCTGCCTCAAGAGCTGCTGGGAGAGGTCAGCGCTCATTTTATTTTAATTCACAATGTGTACCAGTTGCCCTTGAGCTCTGACACCAGATTAGTCTTGAGATGTCAACTTTTTCTCTTTTATGAGCAATAGGCCTTCGATATTATTTATTGTGTTTGTATGTATTCATTGTCACCCACCTTTTCCATTAATGCTGGATAATGATTGGAACTGTAAAAGTAGGGTCATAAAACATTATCGTCTCACCTAATCAAAAAATTTTGAGTTTATAATTGCATAATATTAATCACTTCTGTTCTTCACCACTGACCCCATGGACTTGACTTCAACTTGTCTTTTTAATAGAATAGGTTGATCCATATAACAAATTTGCATTGTTATGTATGAGTTGCCCCCTCTGTGTATTTAGATTATGTAAACATTAATATCTATACACGTTTGACCATTGTAACAGGTCCTGAGATGCATTATATTTGATCATATGAATGCCTGTATATTAATTTATTAATGCATCTAAATGTTAATCAATTTTGTGATATTTAATTGACTTGCTTTATAAAGAAACATTGGAAGTCCAGCGTGTTGACTTGGTGTCTTTGTTTTGATCATCAGAGGGGGTTTGACAACATGGACCCGTTCATCCCGGTGTCAGTGCCCAACTACAGCGAGAAGGAGTTTGAGAGCTGTTACATGTATTACATGGACCGCCAATGGCTGCAGCATCCGCAGAGTAAGTGATGAGACTGAGGATGCTTTGCTTTGTTAAAAGCTTTTATTGATGCTGCTTAAGTAACATTTTGTTTCCCCCTTTTCATCAGGTAAAACGGAGGAAGGAAAGAAGGAGCTAGTCTTTTTGAGCAACAGAAATCCATCAATGCTGGACAGACTTTCTGCCTTCCTATGAGGTTGCAAAAAGACTTAAATCTCACACATACACACAAAATGCATAAACATACACATGTCCATGTCTAAATTATGTCTCTCTGTAAATTATTATGCATGTGTGTTACTTGATAATAAAATTTTGAATTATGTACAAAAAAAGTGTATTTTGACTTTTATGAAAATCCACAGTGAGGTCAAGTCCACTGCAAGGATTTTTTGAATTTTTTTTTAACATGCAATGTTTTCATTGCAAGTAGTTTACACTAGTATTTAAGCGTAACACATATAAAAAACCCAGTCCTATTTAAAAACTCTGGAAAGCATGTTTTATGAATAGATCCACTGTCTATTTGTGTCAAAGACTTTTTTTGAAAAGTGGATAAGTGGCAGGATCAAGCATTGTTTCTCCTGTTTCAACGGTGAATCATGTTATCAGCGATCGATTGACGTTGGCTTTTATGCACGCGCTCAACGGCTCAACCCAGAGTGAACATGCTCGTTGATTGACCCAACGCTGATCCACTCTTCTGAAACCGATAACCCAGAGTTGCTCATCTCTGAGTTGACCAACTCAGAACGCAGGATTAAACTCAGCGTTTGTAAACCCTGCTACCTGAAACAGGCCTATGAGCAAACATGAGGTCATTCCTTTATTTTGTATCCTTGTTTGTGGTACAGCGCCATATGGCTGTGGGTCAGAGTACTGCATAGTTGTTTCGGGTTGTTCACGTGATAGTTCAAAATAGGTCACATGACTGGCACTGTTTGAGTCGATCGTCAAATCAAAAGTAGCTCTTAAAGCAGATTGGAAGAAGTTAAGGTGACGGTCGTTTGTATATAAATGAACCTTCAGGACCTAATAGGTCCATGTTCAGGACATGTAACAGTTTTTGTGTGGATCCTCTGAGGTGAGACGAACTTCTTTGATGTGCTTTGAATGACATGACAATACAATGTGTGTGTCAGCTAAATGAAAGGAGTGGGGTCGTTGTTGGTAACCTTTTTTCGTTTAAAGTGCTGCCTGACACTGGATTAAAACGTGCCTTCTCAAAGTGGAACTAAGCAAATCTGTGGCCTCATTGGGATATGCTTTAATCCTAGATAAAATGGCGTTATTGTTGCCAGCATTGTTACTTTGGATCCACGGTTTCCTCACATCAGGTGTGACCCTCCCTACAGGTAACACGACAAACCACAAACAAGTAAGTTTTTAGATGCAAATGTCAGACGGAATCTTGTGTTAATGACTTCTCCACCCTCCTAGGAAGCAATGCATGTGTTGCCAGAAACTTTGGACACGACTCTGTGGCGTGTGTGTGTAACTCGACTTACTGTGACAGTGTTGGGTCGGTCACCTTGCCTCCACTGGGCCAGTTCTCCTCCTACCTGAGCAGCATGGCAGGCAGCAGACTGCATGCAGGCCGGGGTCAAGTCCAGGTAAACAGCACTGTGGTAGGTGAGTGATGAGGACTTCATCTTTTTTTTTTACTATATTGTTTACAGAGGTGTCTAGTGTAGGAGCAAGTTTAGATAATTTCTTCCTGTGCCTCTTTCAGGCTCTCTCAGGTTGACCATTGTTCCCTACCAGAAGTACCAGAAGATCAGGGGGTTCGGTGGAGCCATGACCGACGCAGCAGCCATAAACATCCTCTCCCTGTCTGCTGCTGCACAGGACCAGCTGCTACGACAGTATTTTGCCCCTGAAGGTATACACTACAAGTTGCCACCATCAAAAGAAGTTGTCCTACTTTCCATGCAGTTGTGCGGATAATACATCAGAGGAGAATAATGTGACCACAAATCCCAGGAATAACAAGATGGTACATTTTTTATCCTTGTTTGCTTATTCGTCATGCAGAAAACACATGGCAACCAGTGTTTTTCACTAAGCTACTGATCCACCATTTCATCACAGTGAAACATTTACCATGGAATAAATCATGGTTAATGCTTTACATCATGTTAGAAGTGTCTCCTTGTGCAAGTTAGTTTGTTTGGCGATCTCCCCAGTCCCCACCTACAGATTTAAACCCAGATACAATCACAGACTCACCATCATATCCTCTTTCTAATGATACTCAAAGGTTTTAACCCATGGGTTTGAGGGATTTGAATGTAGAGGGTTCCAACGTACATGATCAACATATTTTCTTTAAAGTTGCTTAATGATAACTTTGGATTATCAGGCAAGCTTTTGTTGATCACTGATGCTGTGTCTCTTGCAGGTATCGGCTACAGCGTTGTGCGTGTGCCCATGGCCAGCTGTGACTTCTCCACCCGTCAGTACACGTACGCTGACACACCTGGAGACTACAATCTTGTCAATTTCACACTGGCCCCTGAGGACATTAACATGAAGGTCTCTCTAGTCTTCTTCTTCTTCCTTCTAGGCTCACAGGCCCTGCGTTCCAGATCATACTCTTTATTTTTTCTATTCTAGCGACTACACCTGACCATGAAAATAAACTAGTTCGCTTGAAGTAGGCATACAATTGGGACATACTTTTACTAATTTAATCATAAAATTGCGCCTTTATCTTGCCTCTTGCTTTTTTATCCGTCGCATCCCCAGTTGTTTCCATATGGAGGCTTGTCCATGAGACGTCACTTCCGGTGCGCCCTGGATTGTGGGTCAGAATCGCCCAAATCGCATGCTGTTTTCAGCACTAAAAATATCGTCCGGATGTAGTAGACATTTGGGTATTTTTAAACCTACTAAATCTAACCAGAGGAATTGGGACATCCTTAATCTTTTTTCTACCATACTTAATAGCAGAAAGTATGGGTATTGGAACGCAGGGACAGATTTATGTTTATCTCGGCCTCCCTCTAATCCTCCTCCTACTCCTCTTCTCAGATCCCTCTCCTGCAGCGTGCTCAGGCCTTGTCTCCTCACCCCCTGTCTCTGCTGGCCAGTGCCTGGAGCGCCCCCGCCTGGATGAAAACCAACGGTGCACTCATAGGAAAGGGTTCCCTGAAGGGCCAACCTGGGGGCAAAGAGCATAAAACCTGGGCTCAGTACTATATCAGGTGACGTGTGGAGCTTCACCTGAATGAGACATTACTTGCTAAAAATGCTTTTTCCTCAAGGGAAACTTATTCCGGCGTTTGCTTTTTTTATTTTTTATTTTTTCGTCTCAGGTTCCTTGAGGAATATGTTAAATACAACTTGACTTTCTGGGCATTGACGACAGGGAATGAGCCCTCTGCAGGACAGATGACAAACTACAGGTCTCCCTTACAAATCTATTACATAGTGTTAACCCTGGTCATAGCTAATACATTTCCCAGCACACTGAGAAAGTATCTTTGTTTCACCACAGTTTCCAGGCTCTGGGCTTCACTCCTGAGGAGCAGAGGGACTGGGTGGCTCTGGACCTTGGCCCTGCCCTGCAGGCTTCGTCACAGCCACAAACACACATCCTCATCCTGGATGACAACCGCCTGCTGCTGCCTTACTGGGCTAAAGTGGTGAGTCCAAGGATGGGGGAAAAGGTTGAGGTAAACTTTGTTATACCTTTTTGTTATAGCTTCAATCTGGTATTTCAAAATAAATCTGTACAAAGAAAAGAAAATAGCTAAATCAATATTTAAATGTGAACATGATAATTTAAGATTATAATATATAAAACAGTTAAAACAAGTTCAAATCAATACAATAAAGACAACATAAGTTAGACTGAAAAGGGTTTAGATGCTTGGGGAAAGCTACAGTAACTGTAAGTGGTAGCTACCATTAACTCTGTGGCCAGGCAGCTGCAGAATAAAGGCTTTTTACTTTTTTTAGTCTCACATTCTCTTGGCTCCAAATTGTTCCCAGGAGGAAAGGGTTTAAAACTACCAATATTTTAGAGATGAATAAACCTGAAGGAAGGCATTTGTTTTGTGTCAGTTTAGTTTTTTTTAGTACTTCCTAGCTGCATAAAACAATAATTCATAATGATATTATCAATTATAACAATGTGACCTGGACCCAGATGAGCGGCATGGAATGGATGGATGGCTTAACTAATTAAAATGTTTAATTATTTAAACTTTTTTTTAAATTGACAGACTGTGTTTGCTGTTGGTCAGATAGTGATGATTTAACAGCCTCCGGTAGGACAATCCCACTGTCGCACCGATAACACTTTTATTTCATAGTTTAATATCAAACATTATTGTCTATTAGTAAACTATATTAAATGTTTTGAAGACTTTACACTTCCTGTAGATAACCATAACAAAACGTCACTGGCGTCTCCTTTAGCGAGCATTTTATATGGAAACAAACTCACTTATAACTTAGTTCTTTTTTTTCACCCTTGACCCTTTAGGTCTTAAGTGATATTCATGCTGGAAGGTACATTCATGGCGTGGCAGTTCACTGGTACATGGACGGTCTGGTCCCAGCTGAGATCAGCCTGGGAGTCACCCATCATCTCTACCCAGAGTATTACCTGTTTGCCACAGAGGCGTGCTCCGGCTGGAACTCACTAGACAGAGGGGTGAAGCTGGGTAGCTGGGACAGGGCCGAACAGTACGCTCATGACATCATACAGGTAAGATCCCCAAAAGTTCTGCATGAGAGTAAAGCCTGTTTAGTCACACCAAAGGTATTAAGTGAAACCAAATGTATTACAAACTTTTATTTAGGCTCAATTTTTTTTTTAATTATTCCATATAGCACCCTTAAAAAAAAAATAAAAATAAATAAAAAATTGAGAATACTTTTGACTGCCCTATACCATGGACACACATTTTCTTTTAAGGTAATATATAAAATAACAATCGAAACGAATGACAAAATGTAAATGAATTAGTATTTTTTTTTTCTCCATTTTTTTTTTTCAATTTGATTTTTATCTCTGCTGGATGTTGGATTGCTAATTGACGGTTAGCCCTAAATTGTCATGTATTTTTTTTCAGTTTGTTTTTGTGGAGAAAAAAAAGCCTGTTCAGTCACATCCACTGTAACAGATGTGAGCTGTGGCAGAATGTAAGCGGCTGCTTAAGGTTGAATTATCTCCCTCGATGCTGCAGTTGCTCGTTTACAGGTTGCACTCGGCTGCACAAACTCTTCAGGAACTGCCTGCAGGTCATTCAAAGCATGCTGGTACTGGTGTTTTGTTTCTTCTGTCTACATTGTCTCTCAAAGGAAATTGGACTCCCTCCGTTCAATCCATTTTGCATGGGTGCGTTCAATACTTGAGACATCTTGTGAGTCATCTGTTTATGTTAATGACGTTTAAATAAAACAGACAGCCACCAGTTCAAAGGCTTCTTATATATTGGAAAGCAACACATCTTACTACAAAGTTGCAAAGCACAGACTAAAGATGCCTAACTGTGGATGTGTTTTTCTCAACGGCAGGACTTGAATCATTATGTGGTGGGTTGGACAGACTGGAACCTTGCGCTGGACCAGACCGGCGGACCAAACTGGGTTAAAAACTTTGTAGACAGCCCTGTTATAGTGGACGCACAGCAAGATGTATTCTACAAGCAGCCATCGTTCTATAGCATGGCCCACTTCAGGTAAACAAACTGAGTGTCACATGATCTCCGTTCACACTGAATGGCATTTATCCAGGACATTATTACTATAATATACTAATGAAGTCAATAAAAAAATCACCTTCTTACAGTAAGTTCCTGTTGGAGGGGTCTCAGAGGGTGGGTGTATCTGCCAGTCAGGAATCCAACCTGGAATACTCTGCCTTCATCAGACCAGATGGATCTGCAGTGCTCATCATTCTCAACAGGTTTTTTCTTTTTCTTTTTTTTGAGCAAATGACAGGGAATGACTTGTTTTCTGAACTGGTGTGTTTGTCTTTTGTAGGTCATCGTCAGTGATCAAGTTCGAAGTGTGGGATCCCACCGTGGGCTACATCACCTCCACTGCTCCGGCCCATTCATTGCTCACACTTGCTTGGAACTCACAATGATTTAATATGATAAAAGTGCACACAAAAAAGTTGAACCGCATTACAACTACTTACATGCGCATCTCAATATGCCACAAAGCTTTTCACATCAGAATCTTCTCATCACCAAGCAGTTGGGATTTTTTTTCAACCTCGGGGAAACAAGAATAACCCTGACTGATTTGATTCTTATTCAAAGTCCTAAATTGCTTATTTTTATGCATCGGATCTGATCAGGAATGTTGCCTGAAGATAATGAATGTATCAATTTACCAGAACGAACTGTAATGAAGCACTAACTGGTGCCTTGATTCGCTGCTAATAATATGCTTAAAGTGTTCCCACCATTTTGCATCTCAAGAAATTGTATAAGTAATGTACAGAATTTGTAATGCCTGCTGTTTATTTAATCTTTTTAAATAAAGCAAAATTTTTTCAAGATATTCAATGTCAAATCTAATGTTTTAAGTATTTATATGGTTTCAGAGGATATAAAATGACACCTGTTTTAAATTGGAGGTTGTGAACAATGACATTTAAACTGAGTTTTTTGTCAATTTATTAATACATCATAGACATTTTTTCATATATATAATATACAGTCTGATAACCAGTATTTCACATTTGTGTCTCCATTCTCAATGTTTTTTTCTTTGCAAACAAATTGTTGGTCTAAAAGTATTTACAACAGAACAAGAAGTGATAAAAATGTGAAACAAAAGACATAAAATGACAAGAGGGATGCCAACTGTTAATAATATATACACCAGGAGGAGTATGTATACATCTAGCATTAGATAAGTGTTTTTGAATTTCATTCCCTTACTGGTATGAAGTAAATTTATTTTCCTGAAAGGTGGAAAGGAATCCCTTTGCTTTCATTCGATGTCACAGCTTTCATTTGTGGCCAAACAATGGCAACTACCTGTGTCACAAATTCACTCTTCAACATCTTCGTGACACAACCTCAACAACAATTTAACATTATACCATTTCCAAACAGAACATTTATTGCAGGGCTCAAGGTGTCCATATCTTCAGGTCCAGTCCTTGTAAAAACCAAGAGTGAACGTAACCCCTGCAGTATTCCAATATGCCGTACAGGGCTCAGTTGCAGGAATTAGCTAATTCTTTCTCCGATGATCAAAGAGGGCATGGTGTGTGATATAAAGTCTGGCGTTTCCTCACAATAGTGTATTGCAGCAGTTCATTTCAAGGAAGATGGAAAAAGGAGGTTGCTTGAGTAGGTGAAAACAGGGGCTTGATCATCATCAATATAGGCTGGTTGGTCATTAGGCAAAAAAAAAGAAAAGAAAGAGACCTAGCAGACCTCAAGTGACATTTAAGACTGTACGGGTATCTGCACACATGGTTGAGGTGAAAGGCATTAAAAATAGAAAACAAAAATACAAAAACAATGTCAGAATGAGATGATTATGACTGCAACAGAAGGAAAGTGAGAAGCAGTGTGTCTTCTGGGCGTTTTGTTGGGATTGGTGGGGGAGAGAAGAACTGAGGGATGAGACTGGGATGGGTGTCTCAGAAGGACCATCTCTCTTGTGTGCGGGGGTCCATGGACAGGGAGGGGGACTCTGATGGGGGCTGGCTGCTGCTGTCCTCTCCATTCAAACTCTTCCTACACACTGGACATGTGTCATGCTGTTTGGACAACAGAAAACAGAATATAGATAACATTGAAGTGGAATCCTTGTTTTAAATGATGCTCAGGCCGGTCTTCAAATTTTGAATGCCACCATCGGTCTATTCGAGCAGCTATACGTTATAATGTTGAATGACTGTTGGAATTCACAATGGGTAAACTACCGTAATTTCCCTACTTACCACAGACTACATTACATATTTCAGAGTTTATGTCTTCAAGTGTCACAGATGTTGGAATAATTTAATGTCGGTTTTGACAAGAACTAAAATGTAGATTATCCCCAGCCTTATCCTTTAAAATTGCCCTGATGTTTCTATGTTGCTTACCAAAGAAGCCAAAGTCTTAATACCGACATGAGTGCTGTAAGGGTATCTCATATACAGTTTAACATTAAGAATCTATTTCATGAATTTATCTGAACTTTATTTGTTGTGACTCACCATTTCCAGCCATGGTACTATACAGTCTGAATGAAAGAAGTGGTTACAGGGTAGCTGTCTGACTGGCTCTCCCACTGCGAAGTCCTCTTTGCACACCGGACATTCCATACAGCAGTCTATAGGAGGGCAGATAGAAATAGAAATGTGTTTTTACTATTCAGTCGCTATCAACGTCATTGTGTTTATCATAATTTGTTAAATATATGCTACACTTGTCGGGACATGCATTGGATCATTGGTACCTAAACCATTATGCACAAGAGAGCCTCAGCATGCTAGAAAAACTAGTTTTACTGTACCAAGCATGATTTTTATTAATCATGCAAAATATTGAAACAACAAAAATAAGGGAATGAAAAATCTATATGTATTATAATTCATCCACAAGATCAGCAACCCTCCAAAAGCTGGGCTGCATAACTAACCACACAGTTACAGCTGAGACCGCACACACAGAAGAGGAAGTCAAGAAGAACAGATCCAAAAGAGGACTCGGAGGAAGCAAGTGGGAAAATACGTCATCTTAAAGTAATTTATGGAACAAACTGTTGATACTCTCAAGGTTAATGGGCCTTTCGTCCCAAACAGACACAGTTTTAGAGGCTGCTCTTGGCAAGCAGCAGAAGCTACAGCATATAAACAAAAGTGTCTTTCCAGGCTGTATCCAAGTGCTTGAATACCTCTTAACATATAAGCATGTACTTAGACAATGACAGATGTGTTACCGGCACATTATTAAGGATGTGATATAACTATATGAGTCCTATTATATAAGAACTAAAGATAGGCCGATTATTGGCATTTTATCAATTTTTTAATATAATTTTTTTTGCCGTTTTTCGCTTTATTTGACAGATTTGGAGAGACAGAGTTTAAATGTGTCAAAAAGAGGAAGAAATGCAGAGAATCGACCACGGGTCGGATTCAAAACGCGCCTGCTTCGATGAGGACAGATCCTCTTATGGGGACGCTCTAACCACTACACCACAGGTCCATATCTGTCGACCACTAATTAGGACATCCCTTTGTTTGCATTAGAAGTACAGTAACATCTGTCTTGACAATTATGATCGATTTGTAAATGGCCATGTACATCACTAACAGCTTTGATAGGTAGGACATGTTTGAATGGTGCAACTTGACGTAAATCACTATAAGCATAGTTACTAAGAACATGCTTTTACACACAAGTTGCATAATTAGAATCCATAAACAGCTGGTCCCTTACACGGTGTGTACTTAGCATATAGTCTAAACACACTATACACAGGATCAGAGTGACAGTGCAAGCCATGCCCTATGAGCAATATTGCATTTTTTACTTTAGGGACCTGAAAGGAGAAAACATTACAAAGTGAGATTAAGTGTGAGACAAATGTGAAAGGAAGGCTTACTGACCTGCTTGTTCCTGAGAAATATTGACAGTTGGGAGAGAAGAGATCTTCTCTTTCTCTGCTGGAGGAGGTCCGGTGTTCTCCAACTGACCTAGTAACTACACATACATAGACAAACCCATAGTCAGAGCTGCAGAGACATTAAAAAGGTGACAGTGTTATGAAGTTGGAGGGAAGTTGATGTTGGTTTACCTGTGTTATCACAGCGTCTAAACCGCCCTGTCCCCAGGCGTAATCCCCTGGGTTAGAGTGCAGCATCCCCGTCCTGAGAGAGACACAGACACAAGTTGATAAGATATAGCACTTGCACTGGAACGCTAGGGCTGCAAGATATTGTGTTAAGACTTTCTTCTTTGAGTTCACTGCCAACATAGGCCCCAGACAGTAAGGCAGTGTTCACACCTTATAGTTCGCTTCCTTGGTGGGCACCAGTTGTGAGTTGGATACAATTGTTTTGTTTGTCAGATGTTTCAGATCACGTTCACAAAGGCAAAACTCAAAGCACTATTAATTGTAAACAAACACCCCGTGCACGGAAATGCTGTTAAATTATTAGAGAGACTGTTCGGCGAGAAAAAAGGCAAATCCCTCGCAGTTTCTAACATCATGGAGCAGGTTATTTTCATCCTGGTCTTAATGTGGAGTGCATATTGTAACAGCCAGAGTCTATCAAATGTAATGCTGAAAGGCACAGCTATATTCCTCTACCAGCCCAATCAATATCATCAGACTGTAGAGGACGGAGCATTTGCTCCAACAAAGTGCGATATATAACTCAGTAATAAATGCATTTCATGTAACACATTTAGCAAAAGATGGTGACATGACGCTTAAATACTACGCTTCTTGTGTTTGTTGCGGATGGGGTTCACATCAGTGATGAACCGCTCCAGAGTTCACTTAAAAGCGTCCCGAAACCACCTCTTTCAAGCAGAGTAGAGTCCGATGTGCACCAGAGTTTCAGAATACAATCAAACCAACCCAAACAAACTGCACTAAGGGGCTTAACGGTCTGGTAGTTTTAGGGTGTATTCACACATGCCGTGTTTAGTTCGGTTGAAACGAACTCAGATGCACTTCTGCCTTCGGTGCGCATCTTTCAGGCAGGTGTGAATACAGCAATCGCACTCGGGGGCGGACCAAACAAACGCTCCGAGACCCAGCTGAAGAGGTAGTCTCGGTGCGTTTCCAAACGCACTCTGCTGCAGTTCGTTTGTGGTGTGAATTTGTCCGGACTCGATCCGACCCAAATGCAGGAGGCACTGTGCCTTTTCTTTCTTTTCTTTTTTAATAAATAGCCGTCAGCTTCACATTATGGGAAAGTGTTGTTGTCGCCATTCATAGGACGATAAGTTGTGGTTTGACCGGGAGCCCAGAACCATATATTACATTTGATCGAGAGGACACGTAAACATGCTGAATGAGTTCAGCGATCAGATGAAGGAGAGGGGAGCGTCTCCCGCACAGTGCCAACAGGTTCACGCTGCGCAAGAAGTGTGTTTTTATTTTGCTTCCCATGTAGCCTACGGGACCGTCAATACTATCCCCGTGTCAGTTTGGAGCTGAACTGCGCCGACCCAGCTGATACACAGCTTAATCAGCTGAGTGTCAGCTTGAGCCTATTCTTCTCGTGTGACGCGCGTCCAGCACCAACAATACAGTAAAACTTATGTTTCACATTGTAGGCTACAAGCCACATAACGTGGCATTGACATAGGGCTACGTATTATAACCACTATGAAACAACAATAATTTGATGTTTTTCCTCTTTATTTATAGGTTAGATGTAGGCCATTTTATTATTTTTAACCCCATATTATATCAATTATATATTTCGCAGTTTTCACTTCGTGCTTCCTGTTTCTCTCCACCCCAGAATGTCTGTCCAATGAATGAATGACCTCAGATCACGTGTGGTTTTGCTTCGTAATGCTGGTTCACTTGCATAAGGGGCAATATGAAAGTGGACCACACCAAACAAAAAAATCAAAACTCTATTTGGTCTGGACCAAAGCAAGTGAACTAGCGGACTTTCCCAGTGTGAATACACCCTTAATCTGATTGGTCTCTGATATGCAGAGCGTGAATGCATAGCACATAGAATAATTACAGTTCAGGCAGTCGTTGCTATACATATACCTAAAATGTTGATATCTCAATAACGATACATTTTCAATATTTTGTGCAGCCCTATATGACACTAACTGTACTGTCATCTTACCATGAGAGGGGAGGTGAGCCAGGGACTCCAGAGTTGGCAAACAGGCCGGCAAGAAACTGTTGTACAATCCTGCGACACAGAGATAAAAAAAAGACACTTTATGCCATCGCCAAAAAATAGGAACAGCATAAATAGCACAGTCATTACTATAAGTGGTAGTATGTAAAGCGGAGGAGAGAGGCTAGTAAAAAGGAGACAGAATACGTGGAAGGCTTCATTGGTCATCACTCACCCTTCCACAGCAGGCGAGCGGTCCGGCCTACTGCTGCCTCTGGAGCGGTATCTCCTCTGGCTGTGCAGCCGAGGGGGGCGCCCCGGTCCCCAGTGGTCCCCGGCTCCTAGTAGACCCCCCATAGGTCCCCCTAGGCCTGCAGGGACTGAGCCCCCGATTGGTCCCCCTCCCAAGCCACCCAGGTCGCTGAGACTCCCCAAGCGTCCTCCAGGGAGCCGAGGTTCTGAGTCGGGTGTGTCTGGGTCTGTGGTCCACGGCCGCTCCAGTAACAACAGGTGCCATAGCTACAGCCATGTTGGAAAACGGATTTTACCGACAAAGACAATGAAGGTTATGACGACAGGAAAGAAGCAAATTAAAATAGGACACGGGGAAGACAGACAGAGAGAGAGAAGACAACACAAGTTAATCAAAACACATCAAATGCTTGCCCCCCACTCTATTCTTCCCCAAGTCTCTCAGAGCAGCTCATACCTCTGCAAACTGTGTGGCTGTATCATCTATCCCGTTACCGCCACTCTCTAGGAGACTGAGGGAAACAGCGCACAAGGGGACAAAAGCCACATTATTAGCAACAGTCACTGAAGAGTTATACACGTGTTCAGGTTCAGTGAAAGCCTGGGACAAAACTGCATAGTGAGCCTTCACTCTCCTACAGTGCAACTTGTGGAGAAAAAACATGTTTGTTCCAGGTTAACACTGATACCGGCTCATGTTGTGTGGAGACAGGAGGTAGATGATAGAACAACAGAAGTGTCTCTTACCTGGAGTCTTCCGTTACTTCTTCTATGAACCCAGAATCACATCTTGGACAGATGTACTCCTGGAAAGAGTCACACATGTTTGGAAAAATGGTCATTAATATTTCTAACAACAAAGGAAAAGCAGGAAGCAAAAAAAGTTTGGTATCCTGTTAAAAAAGGATCAATAATGTTTCCGCAGTTTCATTTTCTGGCCATCGTTGATAAGCTGATGGACCAATTCTTTCAGCTCTAATTTAGTAGTGGTGATATATTCGAATTGTAATATGTATCCAAAAATAATACACATTTAAAAAAAATTTTGTCTAATGTAAAGCATAAAAAATATGTTAATTGCATTGAACAACATGAGTAATCATAATATATGTACTGTTGTATTATAATCGCAACAGTATTATTTTACATTCCATCACATAGCACTTGAAGGGAATCACAAAAACATTACAGAAATTAAGCTGACTGGCTTGGTCACAAAAGCAAGAATTTGTCTTTGCAAGGATGATATCATTTAGATGTGTCGGCCAGTGCTGTATGAATGTAGCCCAGGAGGTATAGCTGGTCTGCCGACCACACCTATTGTGTGCAGTGTTTTAGAAACCAGTACAGCAGAATGAGGAAGACACTACTGCCAGTTTAATATAGCTGGCTCATATGTTGTCCCCACAGGGAAAGCAAGGGTTTCTCAACCATGGACAGAGGATTGCAGTTGGGAATACAGATTGGGCCAATGACAGATCAGATCTGATTATTTTCTAACATTTAATGAACAAGGTAAGTCACAAAAAGATCCTCTTTTTATTTATTTATATCAAATTTGGAGTTCCTTGAATATCACAATACAATGAATAGCATGTTCTAACTAACATGTCAATAACACCACACGAGGGTCATAGTAAGAATTGGTAGAAAAAAACCTGCAGTAAGAAAACTTTTTAAGTGAGTTGTGTTCCGTTTCCTTATAAAAAGGTTATCATGTCTGTGGTATAAATGACACATGACTTGGAGATTGGGATATGCATGTACGATGATGAGTGCGGGTGTTTCAATCAATTGGCATCAGTGAAGAAGACATGCCACAGGATTGACTGTGTCTGAGACAGACAAGCAGGCCAATTTAGAGTGAGTGACAGGTCAGGCTGGAATTACCCTCAACCATACAATAAAAATAGGGATTCAGCTGGAAGCGTGTGATGTTGGACTGGATTACGTTTAACTAGGTGTTCCCTAATAAACTGGCTAACTGGGTGTAAACAGGAAACCCTTACAGCTGTCTATGATGTATAAAATATGTTGTATTACAGACTGAGGTCAGTAAAGGTCTGGCGTGATGTGGGACAGGTCCGCGTACTCTACCCTTTGACTTTGAAACTGAAACTAAAAACGAAATGTTTAGGATCCCGAAAATTCCCCGACTCGTCCTGACAAGGAGTGTTTTTATCAGAAGCAAAAACTGAAAACGAACATTTACCCATACCATTCGACGAGGCAAGTGTTTACACTACAAACAATTAAATAGCTAGATAATAACAGAGACCCCTTCTCTCAGCTGTTTGTTGTTTGGGGCAAAGCGTCAAAGCGAGACGTAGAAACAGTGGTTTAACAAAACTGTATTTCACATGCAAGCCTATAAAACCTGTCGAGGTTTTCTTTTGATGCCTAATTTACCCAGGAGACATTTGCGGGTATCGCGAGTTTATTTAGCGAGTTAAAAACAACAAACGCCGCTAACTGCTAACAGGCGAGCTAAGTGTTTAGCTGTGGCGAAACAAACGGTAATGTGGGCAAATGCTGACATGTCAGCGGCACATGTTATACAAGAGAGTACGACGTATTAGGAAAGAAAAGCATCGGCCTTACCGGGAGTTTGGGGTTCACTTCTCCCTTACAGCAGTGACAGAAAAACCGATGCGGTGGAACAGCCGCAGCCTCCGCCATCTTCCCCAGACCCGCACAAACACTGACGTCGGTCCTCCACTGACTGAAGACTGCAGCCCGGCATGCACCGCGACACCGACGGGAAAATCCCAAACGCCGGAAGTGTTTATGTGTTGACAAGCCGCATGTTTTTTTTTTTATCTACGGTTTGGTCCTAACAGTCTATAGTTTTGGTCGTCAACTTTGTGTGGGATGCACCAAAGCAAGGATCGAGTCTGTCAATAAAATTGTCCGTCGGAGAGGTTTGTGGATGAAAAATAGTGAAGTAGTAGACGTAGAGATGTAATGTTCAGGTGAAAACGCAGCACGCTACGTAATGTTCAGGTGAAAACGCAGCACGCTACGTTTATTTGACGAGCACTTGTAGACTTGTCACAGTCAAAATAAGCTTACTTACTGTCTTTTTATTTTTATGAACTCCTCAAACTATATAGTATACTTTTGAAATTGGTCACTGTGTGTGTTTGGTGTCTATGTCAGTGTCTATGACAAGCTCTGACAATTAGCCAAACACGTTGTTAAGTAGATGTTTCTGTACAGTATCAATCAGCATTTTGGAAATGCTCTTCATGCATACTCTAAATAAAGAACATGTAAATAGTAATCAATAGGCTTAATTCAAATCTGTAATGTTGATAACTTCAACCTACATCTAGCATCTTACAATGGACGGTTCCATTCAAGTTCCTTAGGTTGTGGGTGTTTTATGAAACTCTACCTTCCAGTAAGGCACAGGCATTCTAAATAACATTATTATAAGTCTGTGTGTTGCTATTATAATATACTGCATTAATGACAATTTCCATCTTTAGCAGCTTTAGTTTCAGGGTCCTGATATTGTTTCAACTCATGCAAGATCACTACGTGTCATGGCTCACTGGGACACTTGAATACACCACACAGCAATCAATTATTAATATTATTAGTAACACCTCTGCACTGGGTTTTAAAAACCTATGGCTCCAAAAGATATTCCCTCATTTTATGGTAGCAACTATCAAAAGAAAATGCAAACGTTCTGTGCAATAGAAGCATACTTAATGCATTTCACACTAATGTAAAATACATGTATTCCCCTGTAAAACTGTCTTATTTCTTCAAGGTTGGTCAAGCTAATCCTACAGTGTTTACTGTACGTTTAAAGCACACAGAAGGTGTTAATTGATTGTTGTTTTGATAAGGGTGCTAAATGTAGGTTTTTGGGAAAACTATCTAACCTCTCTTCATCTGTGATCCTGTGTGTTTGTCTGTGCAGATGACTGCCCAGGAAGTGCGTCTGTGTGGCCTCCTACTGCGGGAGCACTTTGGAGAGGTGGTGGCGAAAGTGGGAACACACTTACTCAGAGGGGGAGTGCAGAATTTAAGAACCATCGTTAACGAGACCGGCATGTCCCTAGACCTGGTACAACTCCTACACTCACTGCTTTTACTTCACAACAACATGGAAACATGATTACACCATACACAGTATATACTGAAAGTCTAACCTTTGTTTGTGTTACATTGGTGGACGGTCAAGCTTTTGTTGCCGTAATATGCAGGGCATTTATACAACAATGATTATTACAACTCTTAGTACAGTCATTCAACTGTTAAAATGCAAAAACTGGTATCCCTTTACATGACAGGTCCGTAGATTTCTGCTCCAGAACCCTGATAACATTGACATATATAGCTGCAGCTGTAATTGCAGCAATGTTTCATTGCAGAAGTGCAATGAAGATGAATGTCAGATTCTGCTGTACAGATTTTTTTTATTACACTATAAACACTGCTGTTAGATGGGCTAATAAGAGGAATAAGTGATTGCAGGATAGATGCTCACACATTAGTACAATATACAAATGCCTCTTCCCTCCCCTTTTCTGTCTCCCTTTAGGTAAAGAAATCCATATGTGTGCTCATGCAGCATGGGGCCTGTTTGTTCAGCGCAGGCCGTAAAGGACCTGGTAGCCCCACAGAGTATCGGACCAGCTGCGAACAAATTCTGAGAATCCTGCGATACCCACGCTACATATACACTGCCAAAACCCTGTACGGTGACACTGGAGAACTAATCATAGAGGAGTTACTACAGAGAGGGGATATGACCATGAGCAGCACGGTGAAGACCGTGGCCGACCGTCTAACGCAGAACATGGAGGGTCAGTATCTTGTTGTTAGTAGCCTTGATTTGGAAATTCCTAAATTGGTAGAAGGGGGAGAAGTAGCCTTAGTGGAAACCAGGCAGGACAAGCAAACATTTTCCAAAATTCAAACTACAACAGCAAATTTTTCTCTTTGTTTTTTTGGCCGCTGTTCTAGAGGGTCGCAGTATGGAATACAGTGAAGTGTCTAATGCCTTCGCCAAACTGGTGGAGACCCATTTTCTTCAGCGCTGCCCTCCAATGGTGGCAGCAGGAACAACAGCGAGTGCTACTCCAGCTACCCCTGCAATCCCTGGTACTCCTGTTGCCCCTGTTAAAACCGCCCCGCCCACCGCAGAGAGCTTCCCCGACTGTTACAGGGTGCCTCACCTGACACTCATCGGGCGAGGCAAACGCCAACTTTCCAGTGAGGATGGAGAAGAGCAAAGAAATGCAAAGAGGGCTAAAATGGACTCGGATGTGAGTAGTTAGTTATACTTTTTACACATTTGCTGACCATTCAAAATTCCCAATTACCTCTTAATTTCCCTGTACCCTACATACAATGTACTGCTTATCTTTTGTGTGATCTTCCGTCTCTCTATCTCTGCGTCTGTCTCCCGTCTCTTCTGCTCAGAAACATGGTGATGAGGGGATTTACTGGCAAGTGAATTTTGAGAGGTTCCATCTCCACTTCAGAGACCAGGCCATCATCAGTGCTGTAGCCAACAAACTGGACCAGGTCAGGTTTACACAGGTTATTTAAAGCCAAAGTGTGTAACAAATTTTGCCCCCATGAGGAATTCTGAATAATTACAACAACCATTTTCTGTGCATCTACATGAATAACTTCAGTGATCACGCATGGATTTTAAACCTTCTGCTGTACGTTAAGCTTTTTTCTAAGCAGTAAAATCCACAACTGAAAAAATTTCCTAGGGCGCTTTTTGGGATTTGTCCGGGGGGGGGGAGAGACACCAGTTTGTCAACACCATACAGAGCAATACAGTGAAAGTTTTGTGGAGCTGATGGGATTAAAGCTGCAGTTGAGAGTTTTTTTACTGTAATATTTGGCAAAACTGTCATAATAGCCATTCAGCTATATGTAGGTGAAGTGGTCTGAAAATACTTTTTTATCACTTTGCTCCCCCCTGCCTCTGTGTGCTGCCCCCCAAAATTGCCACCGCTCATGTTAATTTTGACCAATCAGAGCGAGGTCAGATTCTCCGTTCTTATTGGCTGTGGGACCTTGGCAACGACGTTGATGCGTCAGTTGCGTGAGCGTTCACGACCCTAGCAGTCTGACACTAGCCTACTGTTTGGTACTAGGCTACTACAGCGGACAGCAAGTAGCAATGTCTTCACAAACGAACCCTCAATTTACCATTCCCAGGATACCAACAACTAACACCGCTATGACTGCAAAAAAACGAGGAAAGACGAATGTTGAAAAGTTAACTGCTGAAAGGGAGACGGAGAGAGCTCGAAAAAAAGTACACCGGCCATGTCTTCTTGCCCTATCACATCAAGACCTCTCCGACCGCGACCTCGTCCCCTTCCTCTGCCCCTAGGCTGCAGCAGGACGCCCGCTTGCCCTATATAGCCCTCGTCCTGTGCTCAGTGTTGCCAACTCAAAGCGATTTTGTCGCTATATTTAGTGAATTTTCAGCCCCCCTGGCGACTTTTTTTTTTTCAAAACAGCGACAAGCGACAAATCTAGCTTTTTTTCTGGTGTTATTGGTGACTTTTTTCGCCAAAGCAAGTATCACCTCTTCTCAACGAGCAGCGGGAGCCTGACACGCAGCCCGCTCCTCGCGCAGCAGCCCCGAGCAGCCCCTCCCAGCTGCGGTCAGAGCAGGAGCATAGATAGTAGGAGATACACACACACACCTCTCCGCGATACACACACTCCTCTCCGCTCTGTTACAATTAGTTTGCTATCTTGCCTGGCTGTTATAGCTACTTTTGTTAGGCCTACCAGCACACTTACAATGATTTTAAGCTAACATACATGGTATGTCTGTGATTAAAATGTATGCTCAATATGTACGTATGTAGTTATCATTACTAATGTTTAATCACCTCGGAATCGGACATGGTGTTTGTCTCCTGTCAATGTAACTCAATTCACATGAACGCGCGTAGCTGTCGTTCTGAGGGAGGAGCTACAGCAGGTAGAGCGTTGGGAAAACAGCCGTTGGGATGCCAACGGCTGAAACTCTCAACTGCAGCTTTAATCAACTTAGTTTCAACTCATTTGGCAATGGCTTGAATGTAACATCAACATTCATTTATATGAAAAAGTTACGCAATATAGCTTTAAGGAATAGTAATTTGAGGAAATACGTTTATTTGATTGTCTTCAAACGTTAGATATGATTGAAAACACTCTGTCTTTCTGTTTTATTGTATAATTGACTAGAAAAACAATTAAATGGTTAGCCTGGGTCTGTGCCATAATAACATAATCTGCCCACCAACACATTTATAAGTCACAGATTCATGTTCTATCTCGTCCACTCTTTGCCGAGCCCTGGTATGTTAATGACAGGATTCCAAAAGGTCAATTGACCTGGCAGAAAATACACAAACTCTGTTCAAACTAATTTTTAACTCTCATACATATTACACAAACAAGCTATGACGTGTTAATATGGGCGTTTTAGAGGTGCTAGTGTTAGAAATAAAAATATACGTGCTCTTAGCCTTATTTATGAAGGTGTAAAATAACCATGGAGAAAGGTGTAAAATTTGGGATCTCGGCCTCAGTATTTATTTAAGTAAATTGACAAGGCAGGTTGACAGGACAAAAGGCAAGAAGAAGTACAGAAAAAGAAGTAGTAGTGAAGTCGTGAAGTCCAGATCCTCTCAACATCAGGATCTTATATATAAAATTTATCTTGGCTTAGATTGGCTAAATGTTGTCATGTGCGCGCAGCGCCGCACCAAAAATTTTGGGGGTATTTTGCTCAAAGATGCCAATGTGCACTAATGAAATAAACAACTGTTTATTTGAATACACAAATACAACAGGCACTGACCTTACAGTTGTCCAATTTGGTTTGCTATATGTACAGGGACACATTTTGTGCAAACATGCAGACTGTACAAAATACAATTAAATAAAAGTGCAACTTCTACTGTTTTGATTTATTTTTAAATACAGAGGTTATTGGTTGTTTTGGAATTCGTTTTTCCCAATTTAAAACATAAAAATAAAGCAGCATGGAAAATTAGGAAATAAATCTTGTAGGCCTACACTAGCATGCTCCTGCTCGTTTTGCGCACACAGAGCCGCAGACACACCGCGCTTGCTAGTACATTAATTGTTCAGCACTAAAAATAAAAATAGTTTTATTTTTATTAAAAAGTAATAAAATAAAATGTACTAAAAATAAAAATGTTTTTTTTTTTTTGGTTTTTACTTTGCCATAAAGCACTGGAGGAAACATTAATAGCGGTGAAGCAGGATTGCCATTTACCATTTCCCACGTTGCTAAAATGTGCTTTTTTATTTAGGCTGTCCCCTCGCGGCAGGAGTGAGCATTTCGGTTATTTCTTTAAAAATTCATAACTCCTCACAGGAATGGGCTAGAGACTTACTTTTTTTTTGACATACTCAGAAATTTATGCTCTACGCCCGCGGGCCGTATGTTTGACACCCTTGGTCTAGACTATGTCCTCGAATGTATCAAAATTACAAAAGGCTGGTGTTTAAAACGATATTCATGTCTGGTTCTTATCGAAATTTATGACTGGGCTTTTTATTGCACAATCATCTCTGCCTCCCCGTCTTTCTCACGAGTCTGAAGTGAGAGAAACATAAGAGAGTTTAAATCAAGTTCAGACTATATTGATTTTTCTATTGATTATCTATGAGAAATGTAAATTAATGAGGGGGGTTATAACATCATTTAATTAGACATAGGGGGGGCATAATATCAAACTATATTTCCTTACACTAGTAAGTGAATTGTGTTATCTCTGGATAGAGCCAGATAAGCTGTTTTCCCCGTTTCCAGTATTAATGCTAAGCTAAATGGCTGTAGTTTCATATTAGCTATACAGGAGTGGTATTGATCATCTAATCAACTTTGACAAGAAAGCTAATAAATGCATATCCCAGAAATTCAAATGTTTCCTATAAGGGTTATTTTAAAGTGCGGCTTGTTTTCCTTCAATAAGTAGAATTTAGGTTGAGCTAGTAAGATACTAGTACTGTTGTGCCATAATCTTTACGTTTGTTTTAGAAAACAGACAAGAAGAGATTTTTGCACAGCAAATTACCAAATTTTTATTATTATTGGTTGTAAGAGATGATTACCCTTCTTAATCCCTTTTTATTTTCTTGATAACTCAGACCAGCAGTGAGATAGTGAGGACCATGCTGAGGATGAGTGAGGTGACGACCTCGCCCACAGCTACCTGCACCAAACCCCTCTCAGCCAACGAGATATTCCGGTCCCTCCCAAATAGTTACAATATCGCCAGACCAATCTTAGATCAGTACCTCACGCTGCTGGTCGATGACCCGGTATGATCTCCGCAAGACACATGTCACATCATTTCATTTTAAGAGTGAAGGTTTTTTTTCCTAGATCTACATGTGTTTTTCATTTCCTAGATGGAGTTTGTGGGGAAAGCTGGTGAAAGTGGAGGAGGCATGTATGTTGTCAGTATCCTTTTTTTAAATTATTTAGAACGGTCCTGAGCATGTGCAATTTAATTCAAGAAACGCCAGGCATGGATGCTTTTCTTAACTCACCTCTCAGATCTGCACCGAGCACTGGCCAATCTGGCTCGGGCCACACTTGAGTCCGTAGTGCAGGAGAGGTAAGTGTGCGTGCGTCTTATTTAATTGTGTATACATGCGATTTTCCTATCACCAGCGGCTCATGATTAAATGATTCATGTTAATCTGTCTTCAGATTTGGCTCCCGATCCGCACGCATCTTCCGTTTGTTGCTAAGGAAACGTCATCTGGAGCAGAAGCAGGTGGAGGATTTTGCCATGGTTCCAGCCAAAGAGGCCAAAGACATGCTCTACACGCTGCTTTCACAGAACCTGGTTCAGCTACAGGTACATAACATCTCTCTTTGCATTTATGTGTTCTTATTGACTATCATTTTTATATTATAGGCTTCTTTACTATTACTCAATGCAGAACTTTAAACTCTAATCTTGTTTAACAGAGCAATATGAGTAAGGCTGATGAATTGTGAGTGGTTTCCAAAGCACAGTATAGGTTTTTGATTGATGAAAATACTTTTTTCCTTTATTCTCACAAACACTTAAACACATTGAGAAGAGTTTCCATAACTAGATGTCAGTATAAATAATAAGCTATATCTGATCACGGTGATGAATTGACTTATACAAAGTAAGTTCCATTACTGTTGAAGCCAATTATCTTGTTAGTGTATGCCAGAGTGACTGCCACGGGAAAAAGTAGCAGCAACCTGATCCAAAAACCTACTTTGAGAATGATTTGGCACACTCTGTGACTGTGCAATAAATTAATAAGATTTTTTTTAAACTAGTAGTACTGTAAAGCACTGTAGCCTAATCTTAAATTATGATTCTTCCTGACGTAGGGGGAATTCAACAAAAGGGACCATTTGGCAATTGACAGTTTAATTGGACACTTACATGATTTAAATCATCAGATTTGATGGAGCAGCTCTAGCTCTCAATCTTTAATCTACCTACTAATTCTCTCTGACCAGCCCCAATATATTTTTAATCTTCAGGAAATTCCCAAGACCCCCGACTATGCTCCCTCTCGTACCTTCTATCTTTACACCGTCAACCAACTCCCCACTGCAAGAATGCTTCTTCAGAACTGCTACAAGGTGAAACAATAAGCATACTGTAACTTTCAGAGTTTTCATAATAGCATGCTTTTTTTAGGGGGCCTTCAGTAATGTCTTGTCTCTGGGAATTTTTTCTCTGTGCAGACAGTTGCCAACCTCATAGAGAGACGCCTGTTTGAGACCAAAGACAGCAAGTGAGTTTATCATAACAGTGTAACCCCATGTTTTTTTTTCTGTCTCTCCCCTGCCTTTAAAAGCCACATCACTTCAATTGACCAAATGTATAAGTTGTCTCGCTCAAACACTATGTCACACATTACAGTATATGGTTCATCGCTTTTTTCTACTTGACTGACAGGCGTTTGCTGGAGAAGTCCCAGCGAATCGAAGCCATTCTGGCGTCTCTTCAGGCCAGCGGGGCAGAGCCTGAACAGCTGACGGAGGTGGAGGAGATGATCACTGCTCCTGAAAAGCAACAGCTGGAGGCGTTACGGCTTCACATCAACAAGTAGGAGCACAAGAACAAACTGCATTAACCTTTTGTTTCCAGGTGACTTTGTTGAATAACCTCTTTGATTTGTTGATTTTGCTTATGTTCTTGTCCCTTGCAGGTTGGATTCAGCAGAAAACCAGGTCGATGAAACCATGTTTCTTCTAGAGTCCTACATCAACTCCACTTCCACACCCCCAAGTTGAGAGCATAGAGCACAGTACTTTTGCCGTTTCTTTTTGTTCATCAGTGCTGTCATGTATTACATGTTTTATAGTTTATATAACTGGATTGTTTCAGATTGGAGTGAATAAAATCTGAATGGATTATTTTGGTTGTTTTAAATTGCATACATTTTAATTGCATACATAGCAAATTTTTAACTGTTTTAATTTCATTAAAGAACAAACACAAACTGTAAGACAAACATAGGACAGAGTGATTCTTTGAAATGTAAAACCATAAGGATTTCTGTATATTAAATAGAAGAATTGTGGTTTAATACACTTTGGATTTTCTTTAGAATTAGAAAAAGACTATGTACATAAGTGTCCCGACCCTGGAAATAGTGGGTAGTGCATTTTTCTGTTGGACCCTAGTGATTTTTGTCTTTGGTCCTGGATTTCCCTTTTGGGTCTGTATATCAAGTCCAATCACAGGTCCATCTTTGTTCCTTGCAAAAGAGGTGGACTCCTGGTAGTCGTCATGGCAAATGGCTGTTGTTATGACGGCAAGAAGTTGGGCTCAGTCCTCATGGTTCTCTTCCTCCTCCTCTGCTATTTGTTTGCGTGCGAAGAATCCCATCTGACGAGACATGGGATAGAGATTGATATTCCGTCCACAACACATTCACTTTACTTAAGAAATTCTGAGGATAAATGTAAAATGAAAATACCTTCCATAGTACGAAGATGATGAGGGCCAGTAGCAGCAGACCTCCAATGATGCTACCAATCAGAATCCAAAGCGAGATGGGAATAGCTCGACCCTTTAGCACCTCCAGTACGGTCTACAGAAAAATAAAGGAAGCGAGGAAAATTAAGAGAAAGTAAAGGCCAGTACAATTCTGCCACTCGAAATCCTGCTTCAGTTGGTTCTTACCTCCCCCCAGATTGTTCCTGTACCCAGAGTAATGAGGTTAGTCTCCTGAGCTTCCAGGCCGTAGGTACTGATTATCCTCACTGACTTATATTTGGCCTACAAGAAGAGACAGAGGTTGTGATAAAATGTTTGTGTCATGGGACAGAAGAATTTGGGCTGAACTGAGCATCTGCGTGCTGTTGTGTGACTCACTTTTCTGAAGAAATCATCATTAACTCTGCGGCTGAGGCGAATGACGGCGGCCTGGCCTTTTTGAAGCTGCTGGACTTGGCATACGACCTCAGTGCACCATGATCTGCTGCAGTTCTAAACATACCAACAACAAAAAAGAAGAAAGAAAAAGCAGAGACAATGTCAACATGTATTTGTCAAAATGTATGCTGATGTTGCAGTGTTCCATAGCCGCTGTGCTACTTATGAACCTCACCAGTACGTCATTCTGCATCATGTCCTCAGGATGAAGGGCGCGTACATCTCTTTGTCTGGCCTTGAGCTGGGCCAGATCACTCAGCACGCTGCAGTTCACCCCTGTGGCCTACAGGGCAATTAAAAATATGTCAGACATGCCCCAACGGAGAGACGCGAACTGTCACACAGCAGCGCTATACTCACATTGTATGAGAAGACATCCGTGACGGTCATAAAGACTCTGTCTCCCGCAGCCACAGAGGGCAGATTCAGCCTGAGCTCCATATTACTCACTGAGTAACAGCCGAGGTTCTGCAGCTATAAAAGAAACGAAAGATGCGCTAATTTAACCTTATCTTCCTTTTAGGATAATGGTGACTCATTTATGTTATTTACTGGGAGTTTCACAATAAATGTAACCCATGCATTGCGATTTTTTTTTAAAAAGTGCACGTGAGAGATGGCTTTACCCTGAGGTGCGTGTGAAACTCTGGTCCCATAGCCTCTGACATTGTCCGAGTGGGGTGGACCTCATATCGGTTCAAATTAGAGTCACTGCACAGAAAGAAAAGAATGATAAAGAAACCCCCCTTAGATACAAACATTTATTGAAAATAGCTTAAATATCAGATTGTTGAATACAGCATGCTGCACACACACACCTGCTGACAAACAAGTCTGCCTCATACTGAACAAAACTCTGCAGCTGAACACTGTTGTCCCCCAGAGTATCCTCTCTCTCCACACTGTCACTGTAAAATAACCAAGGGGGGGGTGGTTACATGAGCACGTAGGCAAGTATTTTTCAAAGCCTTTAATCTGTTGATTTGCAAACAATATCAAAAAACCCAATGTGAGTGAGCTACCTGACAGCATTAAGCTTCATCTGCACTCGACTATGCAGAGATGTGCAGCTGAACTCAAACTCCAACATGAAGTTAACCTGCAGACAAAAAGAGAGAGAACAGGCTGCTGCAGTGACATAATCCAACATGGAGGGAGTGAAGTATGAGTGGGCTGAGTGGGGACGGGGAGTGGAGCTACTTCCTCGGGAACAGACATACTTTTGACTGGGAGCGAAACACTGGATAGCTGACGTTACACGAGTGGCTGTTGGCACCAAGTGCAGTACACTCAATCTTTAAGTGGGAATCCTCCTACGTGAAAAGGAAAGAAAGTGAGGGTCACAGAAATTGTCTGTTTGGTTTGTCTATGTGGATCTGTGTAAACATGTTTGGTGAGTTTACACAAGGCGCTGCATGTGATAGAAGTGTACTGTTTGTGTGGAGTTTACCCTAATGCTGAGGCTGGAGAAGTGCAGGTTGCGTGAATAGTGCAGCGTCAGGCTGGTGTTGTAGGCGTTTTCCAGTCTGTTCTGGAGCTGCACCTCAACCGCCAAACGCCTACGGGGGCTACGAATCACATAGGGCTTCTGTCTGTAGAGATAACACAATGAGAACTCGCCAAAACGTAACAACTGAGTAGGATATCTGATCTTGTCAAACTCTTGTTTGCGGTTAAGAAAAGGGGAATATCTGAAATCCATACCTTGTCCCAGAGACGTCCATATGAGCCTGCAGCACCAGGTCTGTGGTGCACACGTCGTCCTCGCCGCAGTCTTTAAAAAACTGGATCTGGGAGAGATAAATGTAGAGAGATGACGGGATGTTTGAAGGAAAAAAATAGGGCGTTAATGTTATGTGATTAATAGGTCAATGATGCACTCACAGATTTCTTGATAGTTGTCGGCCAGCCTTCATCCAACACTGGACCACTCTCTGTATTGTTGATCTTAAACCGCAGTGAGAAGCTAATGGGACGGATGTAATCTGCGGTGTCCTACAGTAAAGAAAGAAAACAAACAAGAAGAAATAAATAAGTTTTGTCCTGCCGCACTTGTATGAAGAGGTCTTCAATGTCAAACTTGTGCTTGGGCTCACATAGACATGGAAGGGCAGTTTGTAGCAGAGGGTTTGTCCTGTGTGAGCACGGACTGACAGCTGCGTTTGTCGGTGGGAGCTGTCATCAAACAGAGCCCGCGCAGACAACTTCCTGTCATCCAACATGGCCGACACCCACAGATCTGGAGGACAGGAGGGCAGGTAATTAGAAAAATAGGGACAGATGGTGAGTGTTGGAAAATTCCCAATTCTAATTATTTGTGTGCCTCCAGGCCAATTCACAACACTTGCAAGTACTTGTTCTTAGGATAAGGGGGCATATTAAATAAATATAAAAACTGGTGTACCAAAGCTGTTGCTGTGTTGTCCAGGGGAGCGGGAGACAGTTGTGAAGCAGGCGGTGGCATTGAGACAGGCTGACTCTCTGCCTCCCCTCTGGCAGGTCTTCTGAATGACGTTGATGGAGTGAGGCTCAAAGGACAGACTCACATTGATCTGGACTATGCTTCGAGAGCTGGGCACAGGACGGAACAGTTAATGATAGAAAACAGGATTTAATGTTCAGCCATGACATTGGAAAATTAATATTTATTTTTATGATTTATGTTTTCATATTTAGAAATAAGCTACCTAGCTTCATTATCTCCCAGTGCAGTGAAAAAATGTGTCCTAGCCATGCGTCCTCCTAGCTTCTGCCTCCACTACCCACCTGAGCAGCACAGCGTTGCCCTGGGCTCCCACTGCCAAGTCTATTAGCTCGTCTCCATCCAAGTCCAAACGAGCACTCACACTTCGACCAAAGTACAGCAGGGAGGGGGAGATTGATGCACCTGAAATACGCTGAGAGGATTGGAGAGGCAGAAAACAAGAGCAAGAATAATCAGTTTGACTATTGAGGCCTGAAATACACTAGTGGGTATTCAATCGTAGGTAAATGAGTAAGTACCTGCTTATAATTGTGGTTGATGTAAATACCGTCTCCATGGTAGACATAGATGGCCCCCCTGTGTTCATCCTCCAGCGGGGCTCCCACCAGCAGGTCGGTGAAGCCGTCGTGGTTGAGATCCAGAGCGGCTGCAAGTGCATAACCAAACCTGGCATCCTGGGACTTTTCCTCTGACTTCAGAGTGCCATTCGATACAAACACCTCCTCCTGATGGGGGGGGGGGTGAAGAAGAAGAAGAAAGAAAGATGGAGGAGTTGGAGTTGAGGGGAAAACAACAAAAACAACAAATTATATTATTGTAACAAAAAATGCAATGGAAATCCCACAAAAATGCACAAAATGGTCGTTCCACTGCTCCTTACCCCGCTGACGGTGTAGATGTAGACTTTACCAGCCTCCTTGTTTCCTGTGCCGAGGTACATTGGAGCTGCAACCAGAAGGACATCAGTGATGCCATCCTTGTCGATATCCAGTCCACACACCTCACTGCCATAGTAAGATCCGATCTACACACAGAAAACAGGCTCTTTCAATTTACTGCCAGCAGGTGGAGCCCTTGCTTTACAGTTTTTGCCGAATGCTTACACACATGTTGCAGACTTTGTCCCACTGTGTCAAAACTTAACACACGGGCCGAATAGGACAAAGCACATGGAGATAAACTTCTAACTTATATGGCAAAATGAAACTCTTGAAAAAAAACCTAACAATCCCATTTCAAAACTGTTTTTAGCATCAAAACAATACACACATGCACTTTTGAATTACTCTTTCCTAGCAGCAACAACACACAGATGTGCTATATGCAAAACACAGCTGTATTCAGTACTTTGGATGGTTTTTGACTTAAAAAGTCTCATACAGATTTTTTTGTGAAAGATTGAGACACTACAGTTGATCTAGACACATGAAAACAAAATGTAAACGCTTCAGATTTTTTATTTTATTTTGCCATTTCAGGTTTTTGCAAAGGAAAAAAAAACACAAAGACACACAAGAAATGGCACAACTAGAATGTTCTACAAAACATAGTGTTGTAGGGGAATGATTGAAAGACATTTAGGCTATGGATCCTGTCTCCTGTTGGCATCTGGCCACATCACCTCATCCACATCACAGGCAATGTCCTCCCTTGCCAAGTAACGGGGGAAATATCGCCTTGCGTGCCATATCCAACCTCTTGCAGAATTTTTTGGGAAAGATTGATCCACTATATTTTCAATTAGACACATGAAAAAAAATATAGAAAAGCTTCTGAAAAAAAGTTTATATTGCAATTTCATGGTTTTGGCCAACAAAAGAAAAAAACACAACGAATAGGTAGGATCGCATATCAAAAAGCAATTCAGTGTGTCACTATGAACTCTGAAACAATTACAGTAAAAAAAAGAAGTGTTGTAAGGAATGGTGCGAGTGGATTATGAATCCTTTGGATACCGCCTCCCGTTTGTGTCTGGCTACATCGCCTCATCGGCATCACATGCAATGTCATCCTTTGAGATGCACCAGCGAAAATATTCCTGATATCCAGTCTAAATGTCCTAATTATGGAGCTATTGTGTTGTTGGGCTGGAATCTCAGACCAGCCTCCTATATTGTTAGGCCATGATCTATAACATGGTCCACTATAGTGACCCTGTCTCTGTCTGTTGTCTCCTTTGTCATCGTCCTCCTGCCGCTCTCTCTTGTCTTCTTCCCCTGACTCTTACTGTCTCACAAAAGAGCTGAGCTCACCTGACCTCTATTTGTAATGCTAAGGCTCACACTGATGGGTATTATATTAGCTTTATATTTTATTTTTCATGTGTGTGAATCTGTGTGCTTTTCCAATTTTAGTTGTGTTTTGTATTTAAAATAGATGTGTTTTCCAAAGGATTGCAGGTGATTTCATTTTTGAACAATGTGTCTTATGTAAAACACTGTGTGTAGTGTTTTGCAAGAAGTGTGTTGGAGAATTTCAAACACAGTGCAAAGCACTTATTGTGTTTGTAGGGTTGGTGCTTGTGTTTAGGGCATGGTCACCAAAGTTAGAGGTTGTGATGCTTTGGGCATAGCAACCACTATTAGTGTTTCAGCATTAGGTAAAAACTGTAATATCGGTCTATACAAGTCTCCTACAATTTTCTCCAAGGATGATAACACAAATGTAAAGCAACTAAAGTGACCCACCAATAGAGCTTTACCTGTTCACCATTGAGGGCCTGTACAATGTTGACATCGCCTTCGTCACTGAGTTCAAACAGGATGACCTTGCCTTTGTGTTTGAATCGAGGGGCACCGGCGACATACAGCCTCTTCCAGTCACCGACGATCACAGAAGACACAGTGTAACCTGGAGATACACATAAACACATATAATCCAACACATCAACTTAATCTAATTTCAACCTAATCTAATTACAGTTTTTTTCGATTGCTAACCCACAGTGGGCACAACTGTAGCTCAATGTGCAAAACTCTAACTACAGTCTGCACTACCAACAGTCACTGGAGCTGAACAGTTCACTTCACCTGCAAAATAGGCTCAGTGCAGCAAACACTATGAATTGTCCTCACTGAGATAACACACACTGTCACTCAGAATATGCTCAGAGTACAAACACTAGCATCAAACCCCAATACATAAATTACAAACTTTTAATCTTTACTGTTTGAATAATTTGAGTTATTTCACACAAATTACGTAATATTTTCTTTGATGAAAGGGTGAAATTCTTTCACATGAAATTGTTTATTTTATAAAATAATTTTTTCTAGAAAAACAAAAAGAAATGAAAATCAGAAGTTTGCTTCAATAGATACACATTTTGTATATTTTATTGAAAACATTTCCAGATGTAGTATTTATCTGTGTAAATATTCTATAATTGTAATACAGAAATCGATCCTGTAATGTTGTCATTTACTGTAAGGATGCAACTCTAAGCTTGCTGGAAAATTCGTATTACAGATGCAACTTTAGATTTTTGCAGATTGGGTTGCACTCTCAACCCTGCCTCTCTCAATGAGAGACCATGATTCACAACAGGGTCTATCAGTGTAGCCCTTATTGTATTTCATCAGACATTACAGCTCTATGTCTTCTAGGTCTTCCTCCACACATCCACACTCTCACTGCCACTCTTCTACCTCCTGTCTTACTTGGTCCATTTACAAAAAAAATATGTATTTTTGAGTTTTCCCTTTATACTGTATATGTTCACTAACAAGTCTAAAACAAGACACCTTCTTAGTGTTTCAGTTGAAATTGCAATCTGCAGTGTTTGAAATGCACTAGGCATTCATTCTGTTTTGAATGTGTGGTCTACAGTTGTGGCAGTAGTGTGTTAGCGTTTGAAAAAAAGTGCTGGAAATCCACAGTGTTGTGCAGGTTGTGGTTAAGCCATGAGATAGGTGTGTAGAGTTTTGAAAATTGTCAATCAATGAAAGATTAGCTAGAGTTTGGCCCGAATGAACCGCTGCTCTGCATACTGTTGTTAGAGTTTTGCACTTGTCGCTCCAGTTGTGCCCACTGTGGTTTAGCAATCGAAAAAAAACTGTAAGACCCATGTTCAGTGGTGTGATATATTTGTACCTAAATAAGCAGCATGATTTTTGAGCTCCAGGGGAAACTCGCTTTCAAAGGCCTCTCTGGGCGGCATGATGCGTCCATTTGCCCCTTCCTTCAACACACCACCGTCCCAGTCGTAGGCGCCCACCATCCCAAACAAGATGCCGTCCTGAGGGAACGCAGAAGGGCACAGATGAAGCACACTGGTAAAACACACATTCACTTTGCACAAGAGATAAACAGTTGCCAGACTTACATCCAGGATGTGTGTGGAGAAGCCGATCTGAGACATCTCCATGTGGAATGAGCTCTCGTTGTAGCCCAGCGTGCCTGCAAGACAGACACATCAAGTCAGTATTCCCCTGTTGTCCTGCTTCTTTTCACGTATCCTCCCTCCCTTCCTTCCTGTCCTTCTCCTTCTTCATCATTAACACGGTTGAACCACAGGTGACAGACATACCTCACCCTTTCCTTCCCTGGATTTCCCTCACCATTTAAGGTTGGCATTGCTTTTCATCAGCCTCCCTCTCATGTTACCGCCACTATTGTGATAGCTGTGCACTGCCTCTACCTTCCTTTCCTTTTTCTTGCCCTCTCTGCAGGACTACTGTTTATTTTCTCACATAAATCTAATCCCCTTTCGCTTTCTTCCACCCTTCTTAAATATTCTTCCTCCACCTCCTTTTCATTTTTCCTCTTCTTTCTCAAACTCCGCTTTCAGTTTTGTGTTTCCATGTTTGTCATTGACTATTGAAAATCAAATTTCTAACTTGGTATGTTACAAATTGTGACCATGTTAGAAGCGAACAAAAATAAACATTTTTACTATAGCTGCCACATTTCTGCTTTCTTCTTCATATTTCTTTCTAAACATATCATATCTTATTCATCCAAAGCCTTTCATCCCTGTATGACAAACCTTCCAGAGTGAAGATGCGATCTCCCAGGGCATCCACAATGTCATTGAGTGCGGCTTCATCCGTCACATTGAAAAAGTACTTTTCGTCAGGGTCGCTGGCAATGTACTTGATCTCACTAATGAACGTCTCGGGGTCCTGCTGCCGGCGGATATAGTGGCCCAGAACCTGGAGCCAATGCGTGAGAGAAAGAGGAAAGTAAATGAGAGAATACGGTAAATGAATAAGCAGATAACATAAGCTCAATAAAACATAGAGAGATTAAGCTGGAAGCGAGAGAAACAAGAGAGCATAAACAGACTTTTTGGCATGTATCGGTACAATTTCTTCTCCATGTTTCCAAAGGGACCGTGAAGAAACGGGGTTCACCTTGCATCTTCCAGCGGTATGCAGCTGAATCAGTTGCCTCTCAGTCTTGCGCAAGGAAAACTAAGTACGCTGACGTACCACAGAAGTTACATGGAACTGCAGCATTTAACTATGATTAAAGTTGAACACAAACACATATCCTAGCCTGAGTAATTCACAAGCAATTAAGCAATACCTAAAGGCAACAAATTGACTGGAAAACATAACAACGGAGGAAATGGTAGCCACCAGAGATTTGTAAATGAGGAGCACAGGTGTAGCAGTGAGGTAGAGAGATGACTGATGCAGAAGACATACTATAGCAGCAGTGGCCTGTGGCTTGACGCCTGAAGTACAAATTAGAAAATTCCATAAGAGAAACCGAACCCAAGAATCTCCCCCTGTGACTCCAGCTGCCAAGCAAACGAAGGAAATCCTCTGTTTTGAAAAGGGTAAGGGGCGGAGAGGGGTGCTGTGTGCGACGCGAAGAGGGCCTACATCTAAATATGTACATTAAAAAGAGCTTATAGAAATTCCATTCAGGCTTCCAACTGCTGCTGGGTTATAAATAGTCATAATTAGAGAAAGACAGGAATAAAGAAGAACACAAAATAAGAAACTCTTGCTAACATATAAAGCACATTTTCAGATTTAAGGGATTTGGAATCAAAATGGCATTTAAATATATGAATGTGTGTACTGTACATTAATGTATTGCACTGCTCAGCATGAACTGCTCCCCCTATCAATCACACGCCTCCAGCCCTTGACTTGCACTGATGTATAAAACAGTTTGTGAGGACCACGCTCTTGTTTTGAAAGCTCTGCCCTCCCATGTGAGCCATTTTCACTGCACCCCCACACAAACACACAGGCAGCAGCACAGAGAGTATCATCAAAACATGGCTGTTGTGACAAGCAGTACCTGTCATCACTTCGACATTTTAGGTATTTTAAGCAAACATTTGACCACAAAATCCTCCTCATTCTCTTTTGTTTATCCTTCATATATTTTGTGTGTGATTGTCTTTGCATTGAAGGTTCCCTATACAATTTCTGGTCTACCCATTACCCACTATCCAAACAGAGTGTGAGCGAGTGGGACTTCTTACTAAACTTCTCCATCCGTAGATTACTAGGTAGCATAAATCTGATCATCACCGTCTGCTCATATTTCTATAGTGGCATTGTGCCACTCCCCCGTGTTGGCTTGTGTTCTCCTATTCTGTGGTTCCAGTGGAGTCTGGAGGTCTTCTCTTGTGGGCAAGGGAGGGGTCTTTAACCAGTCCTACCACTAAGGTCTGCCTGCCCCCTCTGACACTAAAACCATGCCATCTCTCAGTGTGTCTCTGTGTGTTGAAGGGGTCGGGTGGGGCTGGAAAGGGAGAGCTTTTGTTCCCACTTGGCTATTTTGGTAGAACCAAGTGGCTCATTTGGTAATTTAGAGATGTTATTTTTGGAGGAGTGGAGGTGGTATTTGTGTGGTTGCTTGAGGGTGTGTAGATGGTCACTATATCAATTTCACACATAGTGCAAGGAATGTCGGGGATAATCTACGACACACCCCATTGATAATGTCATGCTACTTTTTTGATTGTTTCCCACAATAGTCACTCATGTCATGGTACAAAAAGGTTCTGAATCCTCACTTTGAGAATCACGAGACCAAAAAAAACCTCTCTCAAATAAAAGCAGAATGAGCTATTGAGACTTGATGAAATGTACTCACAGCGATGGCGTATCTGGTGATGTTCCTGTTCTCACACTCTATCAGAGCATCTGGCAGCTCCTCGCCATCATGTGACTCTCCGTCCGTCACTACGATCATCACCTTGGTTGCGCCATCCCTCGCTCCACGCTCAGCACTAAATGCCTCCGTGCTACGAAGAAAGAAATGACAGACTGAGAGAAACAATGGCATGCCAATCCCCTCCAACATCTAGCCGAATGAACTTGAATCAAGACAGAAAGTAAGTGTGGAGTGAAAGAGCCTGAGGGGGAGAGAGGATAACATGGGAGTGCGAACATTGAGAAAATGGATGACAAGTAAGACACAAAGGCACTGAATTTAAAGTTCCTTCCCATCAAGGCAGACATAAATGGTCCGTATCACACCTTGACCTTTCTGTAACTGCATTAGTCTTATTTGAAACACATACATTAGCTGTTGCTATGACTCCAATTGGTCATGCACGCAGCCCCGCATGTGTCATTGCAACTAGCGACCGCATCTGTGCATTCCCATCCGGTTGTGCCATGATACACAGAGGAAAGCTAAATGACAAACACGAATAGACCCAAGCCGCACCCTGTTTGTCTGCAGGAAACCTGTTCTCAGTGGGACCTGCTCCAAGCGTTGAATATGGTTGGTTAGCCTCAGACCAACACACACACACACACACACACACACACACACACACACACACACACACACACACACACACACACACAAACACACAGTGAATTGTGGAAAGTAGTCACTGCTAGTGAACTCAGTCATTTTCAGGCCTCCAGCCCTGGCCTAAATATAACATTGTGGTCAGCCGCAAGAAACTCAAAGTTAAAAACAACCGTTTCCCCTATGCAGTCTGCAAATTACATAGGGTGCTGAGAAGGAGAAGGAGAAGAGAAACAGAGAGGAACAAGTCAAATCTGAAGACGGTGAAAAAAGACTAAACAGGTAAATAATAAGAATGAATATATAAAAAAAATAGCCAGAAAAGTGAAAGAAACAGAAAAACATTAATAGAAGGAAGAGAAAGTAAAATAATTATACAATACGGTTAGATTAAAACAAATATTAAAACTGAGAGGTGTCAATCCTGCTCTGATGTTGTATTGTTATTGTTGGTTTAAACAGGGAAATAAAACTGGGGGGGAGAAGAGAGATACAGTTTATAAAAAAGGAGGGAGAATCGTAGAGAGAAATTATGACAAAAGACAGACATCAACTGGTAAAAAAAGTTGATGTCTGTCTTTAAAAGCTAGGAAGAATTAGCATGACAGAAACAAGGAGATTAAGTAGAGGCAAAGGGAGATGAAAGAGGAGAGAAAGTGAGGGGAGCTAATTCGGGGGCCTGGCTGTATTTACAGACCATTTTATGGAGTCACAGCAGTGTGGTAATGACACGGCACGGCGGTCTGTGAGTGTACTTTTGTGGGTGCGGGTGAGTGAGAGCGTCTCAGACGGGTGGAGCAATATAAAAAATCACGTACCAATTCAATTGTAGAGGGATGTTTGATGTTCATGAATAAGTCTGTCATCTACTCTTCACTTAAACCGTCCCTTGCACTCTCCATATACAGTAATGTACATGTCAACATTACAACTGTGTGCAGATCCAATTTACACCCTGTCCCTCCAAACACAGTCACATATTGGGAGCACTTTGAGGGTCATTGTGTTGCCCAAACTGAAAAGAGTGGTGCTGTCAAAAGATAATTTTTTTTTTAATCCTGATTAATCGCACAATTTCCATAGTTAATCCAGGTTAATTGAATTTTTCATTGCATGTTTAAAATTCTATTATTTTGCATTTTACAATAGTTGTTTAAGTCCATTTTAACAATGTTACCAGTGTTTCACGATCTGCACACTCCAAAACTGTACTCGTTAGCATCTGCCTGATTAGCTGCACTTGTATGCTTTGTTCATACGTGGTAGCTCCAACTCGAAGTACTTTGGTGATATTTTGCATATTACATTTGACTTCTCAACTGAGCCATTTGGGAGATAGGTTGTTAGCCTAGCTAAGCATAAAGACTGGAAACAGGCAGAGACAACTAGCTTAGCTCTGACCAAGGGTAACCAAATCTGCCTATACCAACACTTTGACAGCCCACTTAGTCTTTTTGTAATCCGTTACTTGGGGTTATGTATCGGACTATTTCTTAGACATGAGCAATTCATTGGTCTTGGAACAATACTTCCGGTCCTGAAATATGACATTTTGGGCAACTTTCACAGACATGGATTAAGCCTAGTCCTGGACTAAATGGAATTTTGAATGGAGATTGTCCATTGAAAGTACAATTTAGTCCAGAACTAGGCTTAATGTGTGTTAAAAGACTGTATATTCAGGCTACTGTATGTGTTATATTTTTTGTTCCTCTCATATAATTTCTTGCTTTTTTTTGCTGAGGGATTTTACCCGCTCAAAACCTGAGGCTTTGAATGTTTTTGCTTTGTACCCTCTTGCATATCAAATACTATATAGCTTGAATTTTATTGTGTTTGGAGGCCCCTTCCATTGCAAACTGTTCTTGAGTTTATTTAGTTTTTTATTGTTTTTTCCAATTCCTTTGATTTCCCCAGCGCCAACCACTTTAATAGCATTTGTATATCCAGTTAGACACATAAGATTTGGTGGGTCTATTTCTACTGACTTGGATAAGCTAACAATTGAAGAACTGTGCTTTCATCCCTCTTCCCATAAGCACAGGGAAGACTTAAATGTGTGTCTCAAGTCTGACCTGAGTCCAAGTCTTAAGTCTACACCTCTGTGTGAAAATTCAATCATAAAAAGCTCAGTAAAGAGACAAAGAGAGAAGGGGGTTGGACTGGGAAGGATTGCATGTCATCTGTTCTTTAAAGAGCTATGTTAGCTAAGTGCTCGGTCTTAGTGTTAAGTTTAAAATAGGGACAAGGTTAGGGTAAAGATCATTGGTCAATCATGCAGGGAGGAGTTGAGGTTAAAGTTAAAGTTGAGGTTAGATGGGGGCCAAGAAGTGAATGCAGTCAATGTCACCCCTCAGGTATATTAATACAATGTGTGCGTGGGAATTTGAGTCTCTTAATATGTGTGTCAGTGTTCATCTTTGCGTGTGTACTGCAAGTGTCTGTGTGTGTATTTTTACAGCTGCAGGAGCACTACTTGGCTGACCGGGCAGGGTCTGTCTGTGCCACACCTGCAGCCATGCTGAGCCAGCAGCCAACTAGTCCAGCTCAGCTAATCTCGCTGTTTTTCTACCCCTTCACTTTCCTGCCTTGTGCCAGCGCTGCTATATTTGTCCATCTGTACTGTGTGTGTGTGTGTGTGTGTGTGTGTGTGAATAACACATTTTTTTATTTTGTCAATAGCGCTGATGAGTTTATTAATAGTGTTAGGTTTAGATCGGAGTGTTAAACTATTTCACTGGTTCCAGTTTCTAGTCACAGATATAAACAACCTCTAAATGTTACTCCTAAACTTCTCGAACTTTTACCTTCAAATGTCCCAGAAAACAGGAACTCTCCAATTACCTGTGTGTGTGTGTGTGCGTGTGTGTGTGTGTGTGTGTGTGTGTGTGTGTGTGTGTGTGTGTGTGTGTGTGTGTGTGTGTGTGTGTGTGTGTGTGTAGAAGACATAGAAGTACCACCCCTCTCCAAGATACACATCCCAAAATGGAAGTGGTGGCTTCACATCAGGTCTGGGTGTGGTGCTCCATGTGGGTATGACTTTAATAAAGCAGGAATTTTATTTTGAAAAGGCAAATATTTTAGGACTTAGCCACTAACCCCCAAACCTATAGAGCTGTTTCTTTAGACTTGGGTTACCTTCTTAAATACCCCCAACATCCTTCTACGAAGAAAAGCCATGATGTTTTAAAAGGTGGTATAAATATTTTGCCAGGATTTTAACATTTATATCTCTGTTCAGCACATACATTCAATGAAACTATTATGAACATAAAAATTATTGTAACTGACGCAACATTCTTTCATTTGAACTTGTATAACGGCTTTAACAGACTTGTTTTTGCTCACTTGAAGGCGGCACAACAAGCTGTAAACACAACATTCATGTACTATCTACTCATAAAGTTGTAACGGCAAAAGTGTTCTCAAACTGTTGATTATTAACTTATCCGTCAGTCACAGAATAACATTAATTAAGAGCTGTGTTTATGGTCTCCTGGCAAAAGCCCAAAAAGCAGCTTTGAGTAGCTCATGTTAATCTAAACCCTGTCCGATAACTTGGTAAATCCTCATATCAATCATAAATCAAAAGCAGCCTAATGGGATATTAATGGAGCATGTCATTAGAAATAAGACCAGACTAGAAGAAAATAGACCTGTTCATTACATCTAAAATTATACAGTAATGTATTTAGAGAAAACTCCTAAGAATGCTTTACTAAACTCCAAACAGTTTCCAGTTAGCCAGCCAAATGTACTTTACAAAGGAAGAGTGTGGAAACTGATTGACAGGTCATACCAGGCCATGTGGATGGCGTATGCAGTGCGCGTCTCTCTTCCCTCCTGTCTGCTGATGTTCTTCGCAGCCTCCACCACCTCCTGTGTGGTCTGGTAGTCCTTCAGAGACCACTCATGGACTGCTACCTCGCCATACTGCAGTATACCAACCTGAATGTACACACACACATGCAAACATACAAGTATTTAAAAAACGCCAGTCATGTTTGTGCTGGTACATAGTTGTGGAAAGCAACATCTGAGACTTCTGGGCTGATCTATCTCTTTAAGTACCGCTCCCATTCTTAAAGCAAACAGTGCACTTGGGTAATTTGTGAATTCATTGGAAAACCAGAAGTATTTCCTCTTAACCTCACATTGACTGCTACCCTTTACCCAAACCTCCGTTCACTCCTCTTGTTGTTAAGCTCAGAATAATGTCCCCAGATCCTCCCCCCGAACCCCTCTGACTTTCCTGCCCAACCTCAAGCTAGTTCTGTTCACGTCACTTTACATTAGAAAAGCAATTCATTCTGGGCATATTTGCCAAAATGGTTCTTTATATGTGTCACTCTGTGCATGTTTTTACTCAAGAGACTAGCTTGAGTTACTGTTCTGGGCATCAGCTAAGGGAAGAGGTTTAAGTGGGAGACTCACTCAAATTCAAACCCACAAGTTTCCATTACCAATGTAAATAATATTTAAAGGCCGTGCAAATGCACATCGACTTGCACTTGTACCTGCATCTGATCCGGGCTGATGTGGAACTTGCTGAGGATGTTGCTGAGGAAGTTCTGGACCTCGTACCAGGGGTAAATACTGTTGGAGCCATCCAGCACGATCACGATGTCCATGTAAGTGGAGCACCCTACCACATGTGGAGTTTGAAAAATATTTGCTTAGTTAAAGCAGGCCTGTGCAGCATAGCCACAATGCATGTGTGTGCAAATGTGTGGTTACTTTGCGCCGTTGGAGCGATGGTCTCTCTTGGTTCTAAGTCGTCGCTGACGGAGGCACAGATGCCAGTGCTGAACATAGATGTACCACACTCCTGAGACCACAAAGGGGCACATGCCTGCCAAACAAACACATCAGCATATATGACATTTCTGAAGCATCTACAGTCAATTTCAGCTGTACATATTTTTTCAGTATTTGTGTTCAGCTCACAAGATGCATAGGTGTTTTTTATGTCATTATCAAAGGATTGAAACTGTGGTCGAGTAACCCACAAACAAACACAGAAAGAAGACAAAATGAGGGCAGGCGAGGAACAAAAAGAAAACCAAGTCATGAGAGGGAATATGTAATGGAAAAACTACAATAGTGTGGTTTGGGGGTTTGAAAAAAGAGGGAGAGGCAGAGAGAGGGAGACTATTGTTGACATGTTGGCAGTCACTGTTGTCATGAGTGGTTTAACAGAGCTGGAACACCAGACCAGTAAAGCAATTTAAATTTGATTGTGCTAAATGTAGGGGGGTTGCGTGTGGGGTGGGAAGGCATCTTATAAAAATATTTCTGTCTTCAAAGCATCCCTTCAAGCAAGCATTTATTTGGCTTTCATACCAAGAGGGAGCAATAAGGGGGGAGAGTGCGGAAAGAGAAAATAAACGAGAAATTCATGCATACAGAATAGAGACAAAAGAGAGAAAGGGAGAGACGGAAAGTGGGGTGAAATGGGGGTAGAATGAGAGAAAGAGAAACATCCTGGTTTTGAGTGCCCTGTCATTATGAACGGGTTCCTTCTAAAGCACAGGGACAGGCAGAAAGAAGACATGGAGAGAGGGAGGAGAGGAAGGAGAGGACTGAGAAAAGCAAAAGAGGTGCTATGGCTTTTGGTAGGTCTGTCATTAACAAAGGGCCAGAGACGCATTCCGATCCTGTTATAGACCTGACCACTGGGGTTAGGATAAACACACACACACACACACACACACACACACACACACACACACAGGCACACGTGCACACACGTTAGCTGGATGGTGTTCATGAACTGTACACGACTCTACACCCGAAGCAGCACTAAAAACCTGGCGGACACCAAAACAGACAAGCACACTTTCTTAATACCCACACACACACACACACACACACACACACACACATACACACACACACACACACACACACACAAACACATAAAAAATTTAAATTAAAATACACAGTAACTAAAATACCAACACGCATGCAAAACACACACTATTGCTTGCTAGCCCAGCCAGTAGTGTGTGTTTTCCTCTGCAAGACAGAAGCCTCAAAACTGGAGAGATCAGGATTAGAGAGCAATGTGTGTATCAGACTCGACGCAAGTTACAGAAATTGGACAACGACTTGACTGCTCTGAGATTTGACTTGCTTAAGACTTAACTACCTAAAAAAATGTATTTAATCAGTGTACATCAGTTTCAAATGTGTACCTCCTAGGACCCACAAAAATAGTAAATACAACACAAATTATGCAGAGAAAAGCTGGCTTAGCATAGCCCCATATGCATATATACATTGATTACAGTATTATGCCTTTACATTGCACAAATATACTGTACATTGGTTAAAATAATCACGAGTTACATCAGCAGTAGCAGCAAGATATACGGTATTGCATTCACGTGAGCAACAGGCATGGCAGGAAAAGAGTGCGTTGAGAAGAGTCAGCTAAATCAAAGACATAATGAAAAAGGTGCATTGGATTTACTGTATGATGCAGTGACAACGGTAGTCAGTAAAGTAACAAACAAAGAAAAGAAAGGGAAAATGTCCAATTTTATTTGAATTAAGACCAGATAAAGTTGAATTTTGACTTTCTAATAATATGCATATATAATACACTGTACGAATAAATAAATAAATAAATGTCGATTCTATAAGCACATGATTAATCAGTCTGTGTTGACTTTGTAAATGTGCATATGAATCTCCACAAAGGTATCCAAGAAATGAGGGATCAGTAAACGCATTGTCACATCTTAATTCAAATAAAAACAAAGATAGCCTGGTTTCACCACATCCCTTCCAGCTCCCACACTCAAAAAAGTAGACACAGCAGAAATGAAGCTAAAAAACAAGAGCTTGTTGGTCAGTGTTGAAACCACATACCAGGAAGCCATCAGGTGATTCTGGAGTGAGCGTCATTCCCAGGTGTGAGTTCTTCAAGTTTTTAGTGACGTTCTGGAGAGCAGTGTCTGAGACAGAGAGAGACAGTGTACTGTAGCATATTGGGTAGCAGATGTAAACTTGATGATAACTTTTTTGAGGGAGAGAATATCTGTGTTTCTCACCTAGATTCACTTTGCTGCAGTTTGAGTTCCTCTCCTGTCCCACCATGCACTTGTACACATCTCCTTTCCTGTTGTTGGGCGGCCCGTCCCAGGGAGCACCAACCAGCATCCTTCCACATAAGGAGACGGCCAGTTATTCATCATCATTCTACTTTTGTAAGTATGACATTTTGTATTTTTCCGTCTTTCAACACACACTTACGATTTCTCTCCGTTTGCCTCATGTTGCAATACAGAGAAGCCAAACAGAGCGTCCTCTGGACCGGTGAAAATGCGCGGGTGCGTTACATCTACGTTGAAACACTGAGACAACTCTGAAAAACAAAGCAGAAGAGATTGTTAAATAGATGAAAAAGTCAGAAAACACAAGGCTGGTTGCTGGTGGGTCAATCATCACAAACTCCCGCTGTGCAGCCTACATAAGAAGGCAAGGTAGAGTTAGCCTTGCTCTACTAGCTCTACCTACCAGCACTTAAATCGATCTGTACAAAGTGTAACACGATAAATCATTGTCGTCAGGAAATTAATACCTTTTTGTAACTTGTATTGTAAAAACATGAGTGTAGTATCAAATCAAACTAACTCTCAGTAAGAAAGTGAGTAAGCATATTTCCCAAAATATAAACGTATGCTTTAAGGTGTTAAGAGTTAAGACAAAGACTTGACCCATAAAAATACTCATTAGTCGTTAAAATTTGAGAAAGATAACATGGAAAACACAGAGCTGGAAAATGAAAATGAAAAAATAATCGGATTATTGTAATTATTTTCTCTCTTGGCCTTGGGAGAGCGCATTGGGGGAAGCATTCTGAAAAAGACGGATAAACAGAGTGACCAAAGGCAACCTCTGAGGAAAAAGGGAGTTCAGTTTGAGGGGAAAGAGGGAGAGAAGAGGCAAGGCAGGGAAGGGTGTGGGTTAGAAAAACTACGGAGTATAGTAAGCCCCCTGTTAAGACACACAAGCCTGCCCTTCATAAAACAAGAGAGAGCGGTGAGTGAGACAGAGAAGACAGGCAGCAACAAGATGGTAGTCAGACAGTTCACTAAGTTGGACATTTAGGTGTAAACTGAAGCATAAAAACATGTTCCTACTGGCAACATGTAAATTGTTATAGGAGGTCCAAATATGTTTTTTAAACCCCAGGAAAAATATAGAAAAGGTAAGATTAATACACACCTACATACATAGATCAGTTTCCTGCTATGCTAAGAGTGAAACTAAGTGAACAAATTAAACAAAGGTTTACCTTTAAAATTCAGAATAAATAAGATTGGACACTGATCTCCAACACTGCGAATCTCCACACTACTACTTTTATGCAATTTAAAAATGAAACTCTCTTTTCTTATAAAAATGTTTTTATATATATAAATCGTTTTTTTATACATTTAAGCCATGAAATAGAGATGCTATTTTTTTAAGGAAACATATAACTCACTGCAGATACAATTACATATAGGGGAGAGTGGCCTAAGTTGTGCATTTTGGAAGTTGTGCCACCCCTTGTTTCAAGAAAACCGTGGACGAAATTGGAAATGTGACCACATATTTAAAAAGAGCCATCCATTTGACTAATCCTGTAAAGAAGGGAGAAACATGGAAAAAGATAAGCACATTTAAGCTCAAAAAACTGTGTTTTGCCTTTCAAAGTAAAATTTCCATGATCAAGGTTTTTTGATTATTGTGTCTGAACAATTATAGACAAGTTTGAAAACATTTGACACATGTTTTAGTGCTTTGGTATGCTACATTTTGAGTCTATACAGTTAGCACGATGTCAGCCCTAAATTGCTGCATCATGCTTATTATCCAAATTTCTGGGATTGCGGTGATTTGTGCCAAAGGGCCTGGGTGAGTTATAAGTAAGTAAATAAGTAAAATGTATTTATAAAAGCACATTTATGACAGTTTGCACTGTCCAAAGTGCTGTACATAGTGCATTCAGTAGGTAAACAATGAAGGTAAAATAATAATAACCAAAATAAAAGACGTAAAGCCCATACATCCACATAAACACAGATAGTAGTGCAGAGGTAAGATAGTTAATGGGGAGGAAACACCAGGGTGTACATATGGGTTTTGAGCCTTGATTTAAAGGCAGAAATGTAGGGGAATCACATTTGTCAGGTGGCAGTTGGTTTCACAAGCACGGAGCAACTAGTGCAAAGTACATTTCTGAGAGTTGTGCCAGTGGCATGGCTGTATAATCTGGTCACCAAAAGAAAGTGATTGTCTACAGTAGCTCAGAAGAGAGTGACATCTCAATTCCACTTAACGACACCACTGATGAGAGTTCAGATGGTCAGAAAGATGATGATGGTGACTTTGTCATTGTGAGCTTTGCAGGTAAAACCATTAGATCTGCTAGGCCTTGTTTAAGAAAATTGTCCTTCAATCTTTGTCAACTATTTACTTTATTTACTTTAAATAAACCTTAAATAAGTGATTGTCTAATGGATTTGTCTTGCATTACAGTTTATGAGATATATATCAATGGCACAATTCACCCCATGGTATTCTTCCCAACCACACAACTTACACCACACCGGGGGCAAGTTGTGCATCAAGACAACTTTTTTTCTGAAAGCTATATTTCTAAAACAGTTTATTCCAGATCCAAAGTTTTTATTGCCAGGGATGCACAACACCCTGAACTATACTTTACTGTATACTTTACTGACTGACTTTATGCTTTACTGTCAAGGCCTTACTTTAAATTCACTTTGAGTGAAAAGTTGCACAACTTAGGCCACTCTCCCCTACAATACAATTTTATAAATTATTAAAACAATGTTTGGCGATCAGACCAACCTAAGCAGGTGTTATGCATTATAACGTGACACTTCTTACTATTACTGTGATAAAGCGCTCATACCAATGCCATTTGCTGCTGCAGCTTCCTCCCCAATCCCAACATCCTTCTATGTGTAAACCTTTTGTATATTCTATCGTTGATTTGCATATCATGTAAGGGATACGTTCACACAGCAGAGTCCTTGCTACTGTTTGGGGTAATCACAAGATCCTTGCCTTTTCCACTAAAAACAAATGTACAACCACCATCACATAACAGAGACATCACTGTGTATGTCTGTTTGTCCTTTAAATATCTCGCCAACCGTTCATGTGGTCTATTTCACACTTGCCGGGTCTATAGCTGAGGAATCAAGGGAGTGCAATGCTAAGTGTAAAGCTCTTTGGATTAGTGGTTCTGAAGCCTAGTAAATTGTGAAAACCTGGTCAAGCTAGCTGGACTTTAACTTTGTTTGCAAGAGTGCTCTGCTACTCTTACAGCATGAGTAGACAGTACTCGGTCACGTGAAAAAGAAAACAGTGCACCATCACACTTGTGTGTGTGTCTGTGTTATTCAGAAGAACCCAAGGGAGTGCAGTGCAGATTGTGCCGCAACTGTAATAGCGTGAAGAGACACGAAATCCAAGTGTTGGCGCGGTCAATTCCTGAATGGGCACGGAACTAGTCTAACTATAAAGGAAGGCATCTTCTATGTGTAATCCAGTCTACTTCCCACTTAACTACTTTGGCTACTGCTAAGGACCATGGGGAGTGGATTCTGTAGAAAACTGTGATCACCTGGACAAACCAGACAGACTTGGTGCGTGACGGACAGACTTTGTAGCAGGCTGTGTTGGATGCAATTATGCAGCATACGGGGGCATCTACAGTAACTCTCCTACTGTACATAACTTGGTGATTCCACCGCAGAAAAGTAGTCCAGAGTAGGGAACAAGACCATAACACTCTACACTTATGTACACTCTCACTTCAATACAGATATTTCCCCACAAATACACACTGACACAAAGACATTTACCTCGGCCAGGCCAATCAAAGGGAGATTCCTTGGAATAGAGAGGGAAACAAGATATGTTTTCTTCCATCTGTGCTCCTGCCTTTCTCACATACAGTACAGTTGTTCCTTCTACCTACTTTTCCAATTTCTCTTTTGAACAGACGTTTCATCATTTTCTTGTACTCACATTTACTCACTGGACATTGACAGCTATGCAGATGTGGGGTTTTATAGACAGGCTAGCGGCTTTGCTAGGAATGGCAATGTGATTGTATCAGTCGTTCCACCATTTCGGTCCAGGCTGAAATATCACACCAACTTTTTTATGGATTACTATGTGATTTTGTACAGACTTCTATGCTTCCTAAAGCCTGATTCCTGCTGACGTTGGTCATCCCATGACTTTTCTACTAAGGCCACCAGCAGGTCAAAGTTTCCTGTTGTCCTGTGAAATATCTCAACATCTAGTCGATGGATTGACATAAAATGTATGGTCCCAGAGGAAGAAGCCTACTTACTGTGGAGTTCCCCTGGATTTCTGTCTTACTCCACAATGAAATTCACATTTGTTTTTAGTTCAATGTCTCAACAACCACTGGAATAATTGCCATGAAATCTGGTAAACACATTACCCTTCCCTGTGGGATGAGTTGCATTACCTTTTATTTAGCGCTATGATCACGTCAAAATTTGAATTAGTCCAACACTCTGCTTTACGACCAAATTAATGGTAAACACCATTTTACCTACTTAGCATCGGTATGTTTGCATTTGACTTAAAGCACCACTGTAGAGCCACTCAGAGCTGCCAATGAGGCTGTAGGACTCATACAGTATGTCTTGTTTCTGCTCATCTTGCAGATCTGAGTGAGCTTCCAACATTTAAACATCCAAACCTCCAATGTCTTTAATGGGATTCAGCCATATAACTGATTCTAAACAGATGTTTAATACGCTTCACCAATTTGAAATATGCGTAAGCAAGGATAGAGTCATTCCTTAAAGGGACTCACACCCATCCTGCAATTGAGAATTACAGCACTATCATACCATCCCGCCTCCCTCCAATGCCCCCACACCCTCGTTCCATGCTTGTATCACTGGTTTCACTTCAGAGGTGTCGGCCAGAATACCATTTATGGCCAAAGGCGTCAGACTATGAGCATGAGACTAGGAGAGGAGGAGTAGGGTTTTATCCGCTCTTTATTTTCCTTCTTTCACAGGCACAGTCGCATATAGATCGCGGGAAAAGAACAAAGGTTTAAACTCCGCTCGTGAGGAGACGTTACAACAGCTGTTGCGACCCGCGAATCGCATGCAAACTATATTATAACAGCGATCGGGACTGCATGTACATACTCACACACGGGTGATTCACATTTAAACTCAGAGAAACACGTTTCCATGTGGAATGATCGGCAACGCTCACACATCTGACCGAGGGAGAAGAGAACGGAAACTAAACAGGCTCTCTGTCCGACTGACGTCACAGCCCTAACTGACTGCTATCCACACTGAACAAAACACATTTTAACACACTGTAAGAACTAACAACACTGTAACTTATGAACGTTGGGGCCTTTTCTACAATGGTCGCTACTCGCTACTGTCTGCTGTGGAATCAAAACAAACCCTCTAGTTGAGAATGCGCAATACAGAAGCAGACCGCAAACAGACAGGTCTGTCGGCCAATCAAATCGTTCGGTCCGAACGATTTGATTGGTTGAATTTTATATATATTTTTTATAATATTATGAGATTGAAATCATTGTTTGTTTTTACTCTTGGTGGGTCTGTCTTATATTTTAGAGTGTAATTACCTTATTAATACCATTTTAACCTAATCCAAAAAAAGTGTAAAAATGCACCAAAGGTAAGAGTCACTTTAATACTACATTTTCAAGGCAAGAGTCAACAGAAATCTTTCTATTCAGACTTGTTGCAAAAAGTTATTCTCTCATATTGCTCCCACCACCACTCTTAAACACAGTGTAGTAAAAGTTTCTGTCTTTTCTTGTGGCAACTTCAACCACCCTCTCCAATTCCAAATTTCTTCCCGCAACAGGCCAGGCCTCTGATAACAACCCCTGCCACTGATTTACTCCGTCATCCTCCCATTTCACTCATTCTCTCATAAACTGCTCCTTTTTTACCCCCTTTTCTATGTAATATAACACACACACACACACATGCAACCACGCACACACGCACACACGCACACACACACACACACACACACACACACACACACAGCAACTTACCACAAGGCCCCTCTCCCTTCCAAACCCCACATACTCCCACAAAACTGTACCATCGTTCTGTTTTCTGTCCTGTCCTCCCTCCTGGTTCCATTTTCATTGGGGTATATATGTCTGACCACCCAATTGCCATGACAACTGGCTGCAAACATAAAGTATATCAAAGCGAAACTGAGTCCGGATTTTCTCAAACACATGTTCGTCTCTGGGCACTAACTGCTGCTGGATGCGTATGTGATTGAGTATGAATGTGTATGTGTTTGTGTGTGTGCAAACTGAAATTGAAAATACAATGTTTCGGATGCTAGAGAGGGAAGCCAGTAGTTGCATCAGTATACAGAAAAAATTCTGTATGTTTTGGATCCTACATTTATCTCAACTTGTCTGCTACACCGTCTCTTTAATTTAAATCTCTGACTTAAAGGTAAACTCAATAGGATTTGTCGTTTGTTTTTTGAAAACACAAGATTCAGGGCCTGTTTACACTGTTACGATTTCAACATAAACACAAAAGTATGTTTTACATTTGAGGCCGTTCGTCTACATGATAACAGTGTTTCCAGTCTTGAAAACGTAAACTTTCACGGCTTTTTACATTAAAATACAGTACACTATAGCGCAAAGCAATTAAGTTAATGTTATCACAAACAGAGCATTTCCTAAGGCTGCGGCTTCACATTAAAAGCATTTAACTGGCCAAATGTGAATTTACTTTTATTTTGAGGCAGAAAGAAACAGCAAGGTAGCGCTGACACAGCCCCTTCACAGCCCAGCAGTGCTCCAGTCACTGTCTTCTGTTGTCACAAGTTCTACGCAGTGTAAAAAGAGGACAGAACGCTTGTAACGCTACGCTCACACCTAAAGCTTCATGAACGTAAGTGGCATTAATTTTCAGTTACGCTAAACGGATTGTTTATGTATGGAAATTGCACCTGAAGAGCTATTTACTAAGTGTCACCGCCAACTGGCTTGGCATGTTTACAACAGCGATTTTGGCCTGTTTTTCTGACACCGTGTGCATGAAGAAAGTTTTCAAGTTTTTTGTGTCTGAACATGGACGTTTTTGAAAATGTAAAGGAAAAACATTTCCGTTTTTAGCGAGACCAGTGTTGTGTAAACATGGCCTCAGACATCCTCCCCCCAGCGTTATCAGAGTAGTAACACATGGAAATAAGACCAGGGGCCTGTATCAGGAAGCAGGGTTAACAAACTCTGAGTTCAAGCCTCCACTCTGAGTTGACCGACTCTGAGATGACCATATTGGTTTCAGAATGGCTGATCAGCGTTGCATCAGTCAACTCTGAGTATGTTAACTCTGAATTGCGATAGCTAGAGCCAGCTAGCTATCGAAAGCTATCCCCCTGTTGATAAGCAGCTTACGTATCAAACAGAAATCAAGCCAACTCCCCGTCACAGCAGGCCGCACAGCACTTTGCTCTGTTATTGAGTGAGGGTTAAACACTACTCCACACCACACCTCCCCACCCCACCCCATCCCAACTCCCACCCCACCCGCACAGCCCAAAAGCTGACTCCCGGAAACGCCCCACTGGGGCAAAATAAACCCACAACAAAGCATTATACAGCCAGAGAGGGGACTCTGCTGATAAACACAACACTATACCTTTAGTTTTTTTTAGGATAATCCTACTAAATATACCTTTAAAAACACCTCTGTTACATGTCCAGCAGTAGAGATGTCTGCTCCACTGTCTGTTTCTATCATCTTTATTAAACTGACTCATAATGTTTCCCACACAATCCCCCTCCCTTCACTTCTTCTCACCCTCTTTCACAGATTTTCTCTCCATCGTGTTCTGTTCTCATCTCTGTAACCCTCTCGTGGGGATTGGGGGTGGAAGAAAGAAGAGGAGGAGAAGGAATGATAGTCGGTGAATGATGGGAGAGTAAAAAACACAAAAAGATAGCTGGGAGCTGGAATTATAGCATAAATACATGAATGACGGGTGAAACTGAGTCAACCACACCTGTGTTCAACATCTCAGTAAAGCCTAACAGAGTGTAACAGACATGGGATGCCTGCTGCCTGCATCAGGCAAGCTCTGCTGAAACCATTAACATTACACACACTCACTCACCTCCATGCTCACATGGATAACACATGCACATGTTAGGGAACTCGCACACGTGCAGGAACTCTTGCACTCAGATCACACAAGCTACCGTAATTCAATTAGAGATTAAACAGTAAAACAAGGGGTAGGGTGGTGGGGGGGCTCATGTACAGAGAAATTACTCTGTACATGCTTGATTCAAACGGATAATGAGGGGCAATGTGTAAAACCTAACCACAGGCAACATTTGGCTGCCGGGCTGGCATGTGTAAATAGGTGTTCATGTTTGTGTATAAGTATGTGGTCTCATTCCTAAGCTTCTGAATGAGATGCATTTTGCATAGCATGAAAACTGGCTGCATGCATAATCATTCTTCAGTCGACATGTTCAAATTTGGAACAAATGACAAAATCTCATTCACATCAAAGATTGAATGTGTGTGTGATTCAAAGCAGGTACAAAATGAGCATGCCTTGCACAACATAGTATCTCTGTTGATCTCATCTTGCTACACGGCTGTTTCCTGCTTGTCAACTGCTTATCGGCTGCATAAACACTTAGTTTTGGCAGAAAACAATGGTCTGTTTCTTTGGTTTCTTGCTGGCGAGCGGGAATAGCTCAATGAGGTGTGTGAGGCCGCTCTGCCACAGCAAACATGAGAACTGGAGGGGAGCTGACTTTCATGCAACATGGACCAAACGCACATGGCAAAGACGCCTATTTAAGGGAACTTAAGACGACAGGTTTAAGTGATGGGAACGGCTGATATGGCCGGGTTACACAGCTGCCAGGGTCGGAGGGTGTCAGCTGTAAGAGGAGATGAACCACTAACCTTTCGGAAGAGGATACATGCTAATATAGGCAATCTGATTGACATCTTCCGCATACTAAAGGCCTCCAATGAGAATGAAATATTTCCTCAGTCCTGACTAAACTGAAGATTTACTACAGGACCAGGAACCATAACTTTGCCGGACTCATGCACAACATCCTATACCTTTGATCTGTTTTGCAAATGGAGTGTGGCCAAATGTGTTTTAATGTGCCCGCTCCTCAAGACTGCTGCACACTATCACGTTAGGAATGTGTTCATGGTCAGTCACTTACTGTCACACAGAACAAAGCCCTATGGGACTCAGTGAGGCACGTGTGACACAATTACTCACAGATGTTGTTTGTTAAAGTGCCAAGGTTGAGGGGGTTAATGACCATATCACCCATTGAGACAGTGCTGGAGGACAGGAGAGCAACTGGCCAGTGAAGAGGCATCAATCATGTAGTCATATGGGTTGACTTCTCAAAAGTTGAGCATTGAGCAGTCATTGAATAATGTCCACTTCTGTTGAAAAATGTCATCTCATTTTAAAAACAGCAAAAAGGGCTACTTAAAAAAATACATTTAAAGTTGACTTCTTAACCCACTAGAAAGTAGCCTATGCCTTACCTTTAAGGAGGATGAAGTTCATCAAGCACAACAGGTATTTATGCAGCTCCATTTATAAAACCGAAAAAAAGCAGTCTCTTGTCTGTTTTTTCTTCCTTCTTTTCTATGTTTACAAAGTAGTCTCCCCGGAGGTGCATCGGCGTCTACCATACACTAACACACGCGCGCTTCAGCTCTCTCTTTCCTCAAGAGATGCGTAAAATCCACTTAAACGGTCCTGCAACGGCATTTCTGCATTTGCGAGGGTGAGGGCTCACTTCAGGACGTCTACAAAAGCAGTCAGGAATTTTGAGATACAAATTCAAATGAAATAGGTCTTATCTACTCTGCTCTTTTTAGCGTTAGCCTACATGAAAAGGTCTTCAGAATAAAGGAAGACCCATGTTCTGGCCGTGAAAATCCTGCACATGTGCTATCCAACAAGAGGCTGCCAGTCAGTCATTAAAGCATTACTAATGTGTAACACCTTCGCAAACAGTAGGTAAGCACCGCGCTATATTCTTCCGACCTCCGGAGCGCGTCTTCGAAGATGAAGCTCTCCTGCGCACAGGAACTCTGCTCACCAAGCCAAGAGTTTAAGGTGCTGCACGCGGTTGCTCTGAAAATATACTATCCATGATCCTCTCGGCTGATTTTCTTTGATTTAAACAGTCCAAAATGATTGTTTCATGTGAGTTTCTGTCGATGTAAATATGTGCCAGTAACCTGGGTTTCTCTCACTTTGAAATGAAAGAGGCATTTATCCCCAGAGCTCCCCTCCCTTCATCCGTCCTCCTCCATCCACCAGATTCTGAGCAACTGGTTCGCATTGACAAACCTCAAACCCACATCTCTCTCTCTCTCTCTCTCTCTCTTTCCCTTTTTTAAAACAACGTCTCACTCTTTCACTTTGCTCACCTCTGAGTCTGACTTATTCTGCCATGGAGCTGCACTTGACAGATCAGCTGTCTGTCTCGGTCTCTCTCTTTTTTTGTATAATTATTTTTATTACATTTGTTCATGCTTCTACCATAAGAATTGACATATATACCATTTTATAATATATTTCAATCAAATACATAACTAACAGTAATACCTTGATGTTAACTATTCCCGCATGGTGTCAAGCCCACATTTCAAATACAACATCAAAACCAATATCCCAAAACCTAAAACATATAAAAACGAAAACAGAAAAACAACAACAAGCAAATGAACAAAGAAAGGACAAGTGTACCATACATTTAAGACCTGTTTACACTGTAAATATTTCAACACAAACGCAGCAGTATTTTTACAGTAGGGGCCGTTCATTTACATGATTACAGTGTTTGCAGTCTTGAAAATGTAAACTTTTGAAACCAGGTTCAAGAGTGGAATATTTTCAAAACGCAACTCCAGCTTCACCGTGTGAATAGCATTGCCGTTTCCTGAGATATGGATGACATCACGGCTCAACTCCACACATGCGTAGGCCTATTACATTTGCTGTCAAATAGCCACACACTATTTAGAAGTTAGAAGGCAATATGCACGGTGTCTCCGCTGCACCATCAATGTTACCCCTTTCCCACCGACGCAAAATCGGGGCTGGTTCAGAGCTAGAGCCCAGTTAGAGTCAGTTTTTTGGTTTCGCACCGCCAGAAAGCCGGCTCCGGGCTGGAAAAACGGGTGCCAGCCCCGCTCCAGGTTTTATCTGGGCTAGAAAATGTGAACCACCTACGTCAGGGGCCGGCGGAGGGATTATCCTGACCAACCAGACCAACTCAAACCTCATGCCCGCCATATTTAAAAACACAGCTACTACGAGACGTAAACACAACATAATTACCAAACGTAGCGATCAAATCAACCGGTGAAAATACGCTGTATGGGTCCTGTTTGGTTAACAAAGCAAAGCAAGAGGCAACACTTGTAAAAATAAGATGTATTTGCCTGTGTTGCTGTGCTTAAAGCTAGCGCTGGCTTTAGTGTTAGCCACAAGAGCAGCAATGTCGGGCGATGTACAGACATTTACAGTGACATCATGACATTGCTCACTTGCCGGCTCTGGTTGGTGTAAAACCAACTGGTTCATAACTGGTATTAGGATGTAACCAGTTTTGAACTGGCCCCAGCACCAGCCCGGAACTGGCTCTTGGTTCCTGTAGGTGTGAAAGGGGTAGGGAGAGCTGTCAATCAAACTCCAGTGGCTACGTCCCCAAAGTGTGAATTACTATCCGCCTGCAAAAAAAAGTACTCAATGAGCGGGCAGTGGAAACTGCTTATTGCGCGAGTTATCGACTTTGTTATCCATTTTGAGCACAATTTCATTTAGTTCAAAATCAAGTTTTATTCACATCCATCATGCAGGTCCATTCATTGTAAAATGGAGTATAATATTTTATATTGTGCTTCTAGGAGATGCAATGAGGTCAGGTGACTAAACACCTTATTTGTCTGCAAAGATGTGTTATTAAACAGAAATTTAGCACAATGAAAAGTTAAAGCGGTGCTCTGTTGAATTGAATTGAAGTTTTAGTACAATATTTTCATTTATATTTTTCTTCTTGGAAATGCATTGAATTCAGGTTAATAATGAGGATACATTTTTTATTGGAAAGATATGTACATTAGAAGGAATATTGCATAGTCGATCACATGGATATGAAATCAGTGTTATGTTTACATGAAAGCCCAATTAAAATATTGTTGTCACTAAAACAATGAATAATTGTGGTAAAAAATCGTGATCTCAATATTGATCAAAATAATCGTGATAATAATTTTGGCCATAATCGCGTGCAGCCCTACTATCTACTAGGCTACAAGTGTCCCCACCGACTACTGGCTTGGCATGCGTACTACAGCAATTTCGGCCCATTTTTCCAAAACCGTGTGCAGAAGGAAAGTTTTCAAAACAAATGTGTCTGAATGCGGAATTTTTTGAAAACGTAAAGGAAAAACCTTTTATTTTTGTTTTAGCGAGACCAGTGTCGTGTAAACATGGCCTTATTCTCACTTCTTCATATAACACATGTGCTTCTCATCCTACCCCCCACCCACCCACACACACATATACACACTCCAGACACATATACCCCCCGCATACACACACCTGAGACATATAACATTCAAGGATACACACAAATTATTTCTATGTTCTGTGATCTCCACCGTAGTCCCCCCCCCACCCCTTCTTAGCAATGCCACAAGCTTTATTTCTCATAGGGCTAATAGGTGTATTTCCATACTTCATTAAATTGTTTTGTTTTATTGTTATCCTCAGACAATGTATTTTCTATGGTCATGTAATATTTCAATAGTTCTTTCCAGCTCTTTAATGTAGGCTCCTCTGCTTCTCTCCATTATTTTAAAATTAGCTTCATATAAACAAGGGGATAAAAACATAAGTTGCCATCCCATAGGGTACCATACACCCTCGGAAATCTGAAAAATCCACAGCTGAGCTGAAAACTGCATTTTTGTTTTACAAATAGTTGGTATACATTCTTGGAATGCATTCCATCCTTTGCTCACTTTTGTATAATGATTTGGATGTGTTGTTGGAACACAACAAAATGAATATGTTGCTGAAATCCTTCAATTTAACCTCCCCTTAGAATAGCATTATTGATCCAAACTGAAAGTGAAACGCTATGTATGAGAAAACCATGAAAGTAACTATGCATACTTTTACTGTAGGCATAATTCATGAATCACGTGTTGTATATGTGAGCCTTTCATTGATTCACAAGTCAAGTGGGATTTAAAATATATTTTTCACCAGACCAGAACTCCCAGGCATTATCTCCATCCTAAAGCCATGAGTTCTGCCGCTCAGTCAAATGTTTGAGATACTAAATGTTGTATGTCTGGGTTAGGTTTTTCTTCTTCTGGGTTTGCAGTTTTCCTTTTAAAGTGATGGAGGAAGGTTACCAACAAAGTTTAAGTTAAACTGAAATTGATAATGTTACACATGCATGAATTGCACCTCATGCCCCTGTCCATAATCTTGTAAATCTCTTGGGCGCCACCCTCAGGAATCTACAGCTTCTCCTCCATTTGTCCACAGTGGCACACGATTTCTGCCTAATCAGATGTCAAAAGTAATTTATAAGTGCTCAATTTACCCAAACATTGTGCTACTTTGAGTGCTTCCATTTTGTGTAATGTCTAATTGTGTTTAAGTGTAATCCACTGGATATCAGAGGCATTTATTGTTTTTTTACTTACTTATCTGCATGTAAAGATTGTATTAGACACATGATAAACTGAAACATACACAGTACACAACAGTTAATTAAGCCAGTTAAGTAGCTCCACCTCATCCAGTTACCACATTTAATGCTGCCTATACCTTGATGCATCAGTTATAGAATAACACATAAAGAAACCCTTTTGCATTAAGCATTTTTACTTTTGACACATATATTTCACAAGATGCTTTTGTGCATTTACCTTAGTACGATCTTGTTTCTAAAGGAAACGCTCTTCTACCATGATGGTGGGGTTGGTATCATAGATAGTATATAAAATGGATGTAGCATCCGGGCAGATCTCAGTTATTTCAACTGCATCCAATCCATGCGCCTCGCCATCTTGTCAATGTTAGACTCCGCCTTATTTCCTCGTACCAAAAAGGGCACTGATGTGACGTTGGGGGGAGGGAGATACTCCCATCTAGCTGACGTACCATAACGTACCCCGAATTAGCAACATTAGCACGACCGCCAGGAGCTAGGCTCAGACCTGCAAACTCATGGGAGGTGAAAAAGGTGCCAAACACCCGTCCCCTCTGGGGGGGCGGGGGGGGAGTCGGGTGTTTGCGCTGTCCAAATTATTGACTATTGTTAAACACCATTCACACAACAAGTGCTATTGCCTCGAATGTCCTGCTGGGTGAAAATAGTACCCAGCCGACACTGGGTCGAATAAATTAGAAGCTATTGAAGAAAGACTGGATTTTCCATAAAAATATTAATTCAAAATAAAATATTATGCAGGGTCCTCTGGGATGGGCTTGGTGCTCTTTTTCTTTTATGGGCCATATTTCTCTGTTATATAATGAATGCATTTAAATGCAGTGAGATCAATGAAGCAGAAGAACTCTGTTGTCCAGCTATCTTTTTTTCCACAGACAAGGCTGAAATAGGCTATATAGACTACTATACACAGTGCATGGGCAACTGGAACAGTCCCATTTCCAAATGTTTTTAAATAAACTCAATACACACTGTGCATAGACGTGAACTTGGTGTGATCAGTTAACCTCAGATTACCTCCCAGATGAATTGATTCAATTATTAGGCAACATCTATGCCTATAGGAGGGTGGACGTTAGTATGGCTTTCCGAACACAACCGCTGTCTTTTCCTATATGTTCGAAAGGAAGCACCTTTGTATCTCTCCTTGACCCCGATGAAGTTTAGGGTTAAAGTATAGGCCTAGTAAAGGAGGCTTAAAGGATAGGAGATTTGACTATTCATAGAGGCCCAGGGTATTACCCCATGAGTGGCCATTATAGCCTCAAAAGGTTATCAGTAGTTATGGAGAGAAAAAAATAATCTTAAAACAAAATGGTGAATGTTTTGCTCGCTAATTTAGACTATATTGATTTTATGATTGTAAATAGACATTATTTTGGCAAGATATTGTGAATTTTCACACATAATAACATTGACAGAAAAAATACGCTCATGAATAGCCTACGCTACGGGCCACAATATGGCCAAGGGAGACCTGAGTCTCTGGCCTACTGTCCTACCATCAGCAGCAGCGCTATCATGCTGCGGTCAGTGAGCGACATGAACCTGGCAGCGAGGAAGAAATAGACCTACTGCCGCAATCTTTGTTTTAACGTTGTTTCAACTTTCAATAATTATTCCCCTTTCATTATCGTGATGTTTTACTTTACCCCCACCTCTCGTCGACGTTTTCCCCCGAATAAGTTGTCAAGAAGTTGGTGTTCATTCGGTGACCTCACGTTATTATCAACCAAACGACTTACGCTCACTTTCCCTCCATGGCCCTCCGACTGTTGGCAAGCTGACTAGGTGCTTATTTCCCTGCACCATGGTGAGCGACAGATGAACGTTTATAAGATTTTTTATCACATCTAATCATCTAATAGTATTTGGACTTACATTCCTCAGGTGGACAGGGACAGGAACGACTTCAGGATGTCGACTTTATTTCCTTGTTTCTGCTGGATGTGTAAGTAGGCTTCTTTTTTAGTTGTTGCTTATAACTAAAAGCAAAATGTAGGGTGTTATAGCCTAAGTGAGGCTTTTCTGACCCCTAGTGACCAAGAATCACTGTAGCAGGTATTAACTGTTAAATGAGATAACAGTGGTATTAAAGCCTTCAAACTGTGTTGTTGCATTATTTTGAATTTCTGCCCCAATTGTGCTTGCCTACTGTGTTTGTTGCTTTGGGAATTAACTAATTTAGTAAAGGATAATTTATTCTGGACTGAATTTGTATTAAATTATGACGAAATGAGATAAAGTTGGAGGGCTTTCGGAAAGGTAGCCTATTATATTGTTAATTAGGAAAGTATTGTCCCCTTTGCCAAAAAATACTTTCTACTTACAATATAGGCCTACATAATGTTGCATGTTTTCACCCATAAGGCAAATTATTTCACCTGTGTTTGCAAATAAAACAAACACAAAGTCTGTTCCTAAAACATGAGCCATATTCACTCAAGAGTTTTGTCAAAATAGGCTACCTTTTGATTAAAAAAATATTGATAACAAATGTGCCATGGCTGCGGCTTAAACAATTTACCCTTATCACCACTTGGTGCCACTCTTTTTCAATAAATGCATTTTCCAGACCTAACTTAACAGCCTCATGGTGTGCTTGGATACTGTAACAGCTGGTAAGAATTGGTGGGTTTTCTTATACAGCCAATGGCAGAGATCACTTGAATGCCAGTTTTGCCTTTGGATTGTCCAGGCTGTGACGCATGAAGATCGGCTGATGATGGATTCTCATTTATGCTGAATTCCCCCTTTCACATTCATAGAATGCGGCTGAATGTCTTCCTCTGTCTCTCACAGCATTTCCCAGTCGAGGCTCATCATGTGGTGACGGACTAAGTCACTTATGCCAGGACTAAGCCAGAGAGTGCAATGGGTTCGGAGAGTAAACCTCCTAAGTGGACAGCACACGTCTTGAAATGAGAAAAACTTCATTAGCTTTTGATTTATGAATCCAGTGAGCGGAAAGGTAATGATTATTGATCTTGGCCTCTCCAACATTGCTCCTATACCGTTACTTCCCAATTGACATTGTTCTCCATCAATGTCCTTGCCATTATTGCTTTCCTCTTCTTCGTCTATTTCATTGCCTTTCTCCACCTCTTGTCTTCCTCCACTTGGATCTTATTTGTTCAAGTTAATGTCTTATATCCCCATAGAAGCATTGTTCTGATAGCATACTAGTCCAATGATGACAATATACAATGTTTTTAAAGGTTCAGTAAGTGGAATGGTCAGTTTAGCCAACTTCCTGTCAGTGACTGCAGTTAGCAGTCCCCTCCCTCGTCCCCACGTCACCACAATGCACTGCAGTCCTCAAGCAGCAAGTTATCTAGCATCATCTCATATCCATAAGTGTGATACAACATGATAAAAACCATCAAATAAAGACATTGGGAAGGATTTTTACCTGCTCCATTGTAGGTGCATGTACATTCACCATCTGTCGCTCTGCATGTGCACCGGCAGTCAGATGGGTGCCAGATTGTAGCAATCTCTCTCCTGATTATATATCAGTAGTGGGATCCCCGAAAAGTTTATTTTGCCGATTAAATGCAGAGCAAGTGACTGAGAGATCGGCTTTATGAAACACACACAATATACAGTATAAGTGATCACTGTATGAATAAAGATCGATTTTACACATAAATAAATCGCTTACTTCACCTTTAAGACAAATACTCAAACACACAAATACTATTTTTTTGTTTTGGTATTGGCAGTTAAAACTACTGGACTGGCAGCAGAGTCATGTTGTCTGGCAGCTGTATGTAAAGTCAGACACTCTAGCTCACATGAAACCAAGCCCTCACTGTACACAACCACAGATTCCTGCACAGAGGTGGAGCTGGAGTGAGAGCCAAAACACACACACACACACACACACACACACACTCTCTCTCTCTCTCTCTCTCTCTCCCGTGCTGTTTCACATCAGTGGGAGCTTTGAAGGTGCCCATTAACGTCAGGCATAAAATCGAACTCTGCAGGGTCATGCCGCTGTAACAACATAATTTGAATCAATGCTGAGCAGATTAATTTTTTCGGATTTCACTTAACACTGCTGCTCAATAGAGTTAATATAGGAAATTTGACATCGACTAAACATTTAATAGGTGTCCCAGTATTTCTGGGCTTTCTGCAGAGACACCAACCTTCAAACAGAGTGAGCATCAGCAAGAGCAGCAGAGATTGGATTTTGAGGTCCAACACGAAACAAAAGCACATTTTAGGATGAGGAGCAAAAGGAATGTCCGCTGGGCGTATTAGTTCGCATGTCCATGGGATATTTTTGTCTCTTTGGATGATGGGTAAATCAACGTCAGACATGGAGCTTGGCTGTGTGGATGGATAGACGGAGGGCAGCAGGAGACCACAGCACCAGTGTGTTGCATAGTATGGCCGCGCGGTTCAGTAGCTGTGATTTGTGAAGTTCGACGATAGTGACAGTGTAGTGTTAGTAGACAAGCCTGTTTTATATCTGTCACCAGGTGCTCCTGAAGCGTCACTCCTGTTTGCTTTGGCAGGAGTGGTGCCAATATTATGCACTGTAATTATCATGATGATTTCTTTGTCAGAGCAAAGTGCATCTTTATCTGTTCCTATGAAGAGTGCGCACCTTTTCTGTTCAAGAAAACATTGCTGTTTCACACATTAGGCGTAGGCGTACGTTTCAGTTTGTGTGTGTTGCTTGGTGCATGTGCTGCAGCCCTGTATTATTTTACAAGGTTTGCTTCCTCCACCCTTTTCCCAACTCACGGTCCTCTGCAACCACTCACATGACACCATAGCACACCTCAACCAGCGCCACACAGTGTGTGTCCAGCTATGACATGCTGGCCTCCTTTGGCCTGGCCACCGCCTTGAGCCGCTCAAAAGAGGAGAGAGATGGAGAGAGTGAGGAAGGGAGAGAAATAAAAGGAGGAAAATAAAGAGGTGATAACTTGAACCTCATGTATGCAGTAATCACATGCAGGCCCTTTTGTGCCACTTACAATACTCCTGCAACTGCTACTATTTTCCGTTCTCCTCGTTAGACCTTTTAGGTTCTCTTCATCGGTGCTTAATGCATCTAAAACGTGTGTGTGTGTGTGTGTGTGTGTGTGTGTGTGTGTGTGTGTGTGTGTGTGTGTGTGTGTGTGTGTGTGTGTGTGCAGTACGTCTCTCCAGTGAGCTGATCCTATAAAAAATAAATGAGTCATGGATATCTGACAGTTGATCACTCTGTAAAGCCCGGGCATCTCACTTCACAACCCCTTTTTGCTCGCTCTCTACACATGATTGTTTACGGCTACTTGTGTACATGCGACATGTACATGTGGAGATAACTGTCCACATATCACAGACAACAGTATTCTTTCAACCGTTTAGACAAAAGTTTGGGGAAGGTCCTTCTGAGTTTGGCGTGAAAGAACTTGGCTTGCACAGAGCCCTGACCTCAACCCATATTCAACACCCTTTTCTGGAATAATTTGGAGATACTGGGTCTCATAATGTGGATGCTATTGAAAGAAAATGTATTAATTTTTATTGAATAATTTGTTACATATAATCAATCAAGGGCGGCACGGTGGTGCAGTGGTTAGCACAGTCGCCTCACAGCAAGAAGGTTCTGGGTTCAAATCCCGGGTTGCCCGGGGCCTTTCTGTGTGGAGTTTGCATGTTCTCCCCGTGTACGCGTGGGTTCTCTCCGGGTACTCCGGCTTCCTCCCACCTCCAAAAACATGCAATGGGGATAGGTTGATTGGATTCTATAAATTGACCATAGGTGTGAATGTGAGTGTGAATGGTTGTCTGTCCCTATATGTGGCCCTGCGATGGACTGGCGAACTGTCCAGGGTGTACCCTGCCCTCGCCCAATGCAGCTGGGATTGGCTCCAGCCCCCCCGCGACCCCTAACGGGACAAGCGGTAGAAGATGGATGGATGGATGGATAATCAATCAAAATGAGTGTGCTACAGTAGCCCACATCTTTCCGATTCAGTTTAAAAAATTGGATCCTGATTTTCAGTATTAAAATTGGTTTGGTGTAAACATGACTGTTTTTTATTGAAGGTAGGCTAAGTCAGTGGTCAGTATGCCGGTGACGTACGAGGTCATATGTGTTAACCCTCTTGCTGCCTTCTGAGGTTGAAACAGAGTAACATTATTATTCTTGGTTAGGTAAATAACGTTATGAAATGGATATGACTCGTGACTAGAGCTTTTTCTTTCAGTGGCTATGCCTAAAAAAACCTTGGTTACGCGCTATGCTTGGTCTCAGATGTGCCCACCAGCAGCAGCCTGCTGGGTATGTTCTGGAGAGTGTGCATGCGCAGACATAGCAGGCTTTTATGTTTTTTTAAACTAGTGGGCCGACACAGTCTAATGCATTATTGAGAAAATCAAAATGTTAACATGTAGCTTCTCTTTTTTGGGGGGGCATTTTCAATGCTTTATTTATAGTGCAGAGAGACAGAGATGAAATGGGGCTGAGAGGGGAATGACATGCAGAGAATTTACTATGGGTCAGATTAGAACAGAGTCTGAACAATATGGTCTTCATAAAAAAGGCATTTTAGCAGAATTGATGTATTGGAGTAGGGGAGAACGGGGGAATCTGAGGCATCGGGTAATGTGAGCCACCCCCTGTATCTAGGCAACGGAAAACATTTGTGGTCATGTGAGATATATGTTTTCAAGCCCCTCTCATTTCCCCATGGCCCTGAAAGAGAGGACCTCGTGGTGCTGTGGTAAGCATGTTTTTTTCACCAAAATAGGTATTTTGCATGTAAAAGTAAATTTTCTTGCTGTCAACTTAATCAACTGTTGTGCCAAAGCAAATGTATTCATATAGAAAAACGTCTATCATACGTGTTGATGAACTACCAACATATAAAAACCATGTGATGATATTAGCTAAAGATTAGCCTGAAATGCTAAGAGAGGTAGTTTTTTCTCAAATTGTGGTGGTGGGGGAAAGTGAGCCAAATGCTGTGGGGGAAACTAAGTGAGCCACTGTCTCACTTTCCCCCACCATGAGGCACAAGTTAAGTTTAGTCTTAAACATATTTTAATGAAATATTTAGGGATGGGGCCGATCCGATCCAGTATCGGTATCCGGTCCGATATGGCCGAAATCTGCGTATCGGATATCGGACTGACAGCTCCGATATAAATTTTTTATTTTTTTTATTTTTTTACTATGAAAGAGCGAACGAGCTGTGCGAGCATGCGCCGACGTTCGGTGGAGGGAGAGAGGACACCACTTTCTAATTTGACATACAGTACATATCAGTTTGTTACCCGGTGAGCTAACCAAAGCTAACCCAAGTCAAGGAAGTGGAGAGGCTTCTGCACTGTGACAAATTCTACTATGTAAAATACAGCCAGAGAGAGGAACACTGTTTAGACAAACAGACCACCACATATTCTAGTGGGTCAGAAGTGATCACTGAAAAGGATTTTTTTGTATGACTATAATTCTGCCTATATGCATTTGTGTATATTTCTTGCTCTTTTAAATTAGAATTGCTTAAGCCTTCCTAGCTTTACACATAACATCACCACCATCAAAATTTGTTATAACAATTATGATATCGTATCGGACAGTATCGTTATCGGCCGATATCCAAAACCCAGATATCGGAATCGGATCGGGACTAAAAATAGTGGATCGGTGCATCCCTAGTAATATTACATGACACATGTTTTATTTTAATGTCATACACATTGTAGAAAAGCCATCATGCCAAGGAAATACACCAGGAAGATGACCTGGGGCAACCACACGGAAAGAGCACCTTCTCATCTTTCCCTGTAACCTTCAGGGCTGAAATGTAGAGTAGGCCTAGTTGTAGAGTATGACAGGCTGATGTTATAATCCAGTTGGGTCTTCTCCTGTGTTCTGAGTCCCAGGCTGTTCTCGCTGGTTCTGATTTTCCTATGCTTTGACCCCCAGACACAAGCTGGCTCTAAGGGTCCTGTGTTCTGACCCCCAGACTGTGTTCTAATCTAACTGGTTCTATCTTTCATTTGAATCTTATTAAAACCTTTTGAATTATAATATGTTGTATTTGATTTTGTTCACAGTTACTTTCAAATGTTTAGAAAATTTGCTTTGCTTAATTGACCAAACCCCATCATTCTTTTACTAGTCCGACATTAGTTCTGGAATGTGTGGCTAGCTTTCAGGATTCTTACTGGAATGTGTGGCTAGCTTTCAGGATTCTTACTGTTACAATATGTGTTGTTATGGTAGTTTCAGAGTGGAAAAAGTAAGTGGATCAGTTTACCCCACAGCTGGGGTAAAGTGAGCCACATGACAACCTTTTTTAAAACAATCATATTTTCACTGCCCTTTGTCTTGAAAAAATTCTGCTAATGCCCATTTATAGGAAACATCCTGAATTAATGGGAAATGTGTAAATTTGAGTGATAAATCATTTTAGCTCGCTTAGAGGGGAGCAAATGTAAAAAGTGGCTCAGATTACCCCGTTCTCCCCTATGTATGATTTTCCTTTTGTATTCTGCCGTTGTATGTACAAAACTGGGTTTGAAAGTGGACTTTATCCCCTGTCTTTTGCAGTGTTTTTGGTCCACATAATTTAGGACCAGTGATGCCAGTAACGTGTTACTTAGTAAAGCGTTACCGGCATCGGACCTCTTTTTCCAGTAACGAGTAATCTAACGCATTACTATCTCCAAACCAGTAATCAGATTAAAGTTACTCATCAAAGTCAATGTGCGTTACTTTTTCTGTCATTTTCCTTAGTGAAGCATTTTACATAACTGCACAAATGACTGCGATTGCGATTTAATATAAATGTAATATAAATAAATGTGCGCGCATGTGTCTCTAAACGCTCCAACTGCTCCTCTCGTCTTTTTGGTAGCGCCCCTCGTCTCTGACATGCAGCGTGTGTGGTGTCTGTGTGTGTGTGTGTGTGTGTGTGTGTGTGTGTGTGTGTGTGTGTGTGCAGCAGCATTACGGCCGAGTCTAAGCTGAATTGTGGCGCAAAACAAACGTCCCCCCCCCCCCCCTTCCCTCCATGAAATATAGCGTCTGGTGTCTGCTATGGGGATATTTAGGATTCGGGAAAGGTGACGTTGAAGAGATAGAAGTGCTTAAAACTTGTAAACGTATAGTTACGTGGCGACCGGTGGCCGCACACACCCAGTCTATCAACACATGAGACATCGCAGAGAAAAGTCAAATTAATGCATGAGAGTTAAAGCGGCTACGAGTAACATTTAAATATCTTTTAAACAGCCTCATGTTTCCTCTGATAATCATAAATTACCTTTAACAGCAAACGAGACCATCAGTGCAAAGAAAGACGTTTTAAAATAGTTGTTATTACTGCTTTTGGTCTGGTCGCACACCCAGTCCGATTTTCGGTTCGCTCGTGCAAGCTCTATGGTCACATATCCGTAGGCTATTGGTCGCAGATTTCAGTGTGGCGCAGCAACGTGAATTGAGAAGCCTATCCCTCCAGGTGAGGGAAGGGGAGCGGGAGCCTTGTTTGATACAGTTATTTGTCGTCATAATGACTGATAACGGGGCTGAACCATCAAAGAAAAAAAAAGAAAATGCAATGAAGAAAGGCTAAAAGGGAGAGTGATATAGGCTACGGGGGATGAGGGCGTTGCCAAGCAACGTGCATACAATTTCACGAGAGCGAAACTAGACTGCAGTGTTTACTCCTAAATGAATGAGCGGTTGGTACTAACACAAAGTTTGCTTTGCTTCACCATCATCAGATAACCATTATCTGAAATAGTCATTATTTACATCAACAACACAAACACATTACCTCATCGTGATCCATACTAACTGCCGTCTATCGTTCATTCGCTTTCTGTGAGGAGTCGGACACCAGTGACGTGCGGTGAGGTCAGTGAGTGGGTAGGCACTGAGTTCTGAAAGCCAGATTTCTCTAAACCTATATATTGTTAAATCAAAAACAATAAACAACAAACAGGCACGCACGGCCGATTTCAAATAAGTTCCTCTCTTTCTCACTCACTCACTCACTCACTCACTCACTCACTCACACACTCACTCACACACTCACACACGCACACACACACACACACACACACACGGGACGTATATGAAATGTGACGACGGTGACTTCAGGTTTGCCCGTAGCCTACTGTAGTTTGGTCTAAATGATTAAACATCGCATCCATCGAATTAACGGACCCGTCCCTCACATCGAGGGCCGAAAAAACGTAAGGCAACAAGTCAAACCTTCGCCGATTCAAACTACCGGTACTACTTCTATTCAACTTAAAAATAAAAGACAGACTTCATCATTATGTAGGACTACAGCATAACTGATGGCAACTCCACTCCATAAACTTTATCTTAATAGATAAAGTACCAGTAGCATATGCCCCATGGACCTGTCCAGCATCAGAATGTAACCATTTATCCACATTGCAGAGCTTAGGTTTGTCCGTCAGTAACAATGAAAACACAACTGCTCAATTGAATATAAAATGCAGAATGGATTGCACTCGGTATCAATTCATCCAATTTTATTATTAAATAAACCCCAAAAAAGTTTCTGACTCACCATTCTGACTCCCTGGCTGCAGAAATAAGCAAGACGATAGTAATCCAGTGACAGTCTGACTGACAGCACAGCTAGCTAGCTAGCATCCTTCCGTTCATGTAGGCTACCTGTCCGTTTCAAATGCTCGAACATTGTTTTTCCCTGTTGCTGCTGTACACCGTCCAAGGCTGGCGCAGGCCTTTCTCTTGCTATTCATTCTGTTCCTTTTTAAATTATAATCCAATTTGTTAAAATTCCTCCAGTCTGAAATATCTGCGGGCACGGCAGCTGCAATGTTGACTTAAAAATCCGCGGGGGTAACGCGACGTGAATGAGCATAGCCAACGTAGTGACGTTGGCCTAAGCTGCGTAAATGTCTAGTAATATCTCGATTTTAATTGGTCCATGAATGATATGTAACGTAAAGGCTTATGTGGCATACCATTTACGTAAAAAAGGCACAAAGAATTATGCTTATTTGCGTACATGTTAAATAATACAGAATCAAGTGCGCATGCGCGAAAACTTTTTTTTTTCTTGCCGTCCACAATGAATAGGCGCAAAGGCACTGATTCTTTGCCGTACACAATGAATGGGAAACAGCAAAGGCACAATATTTTTTTGGCGTAACTTACTAACTGCCACGTTTCTAATCAAAACGTCTACACTTTTTTAAAGTAATCGCGGATTACATGTAAAGATCGAAATAATTAACAGTAATAATACAAATATAAGTTTATTAAATAAAAAAAATATTTTATTTTATTTTATTTTATTTTATTTTATTTTATTTTATTTTATTTTATTTTATTTTATTTTATTTATTTATTTATTTTTGCACACGGCGCCAGGGTAGGCACTGCCTACCCTGCCTACCCTGACCGCACGTCACTGTCGGACACGTAGGCTAATCTTTCAGCTCCGTGAGAGAGAGTAGTTAGCAATCAGCATTGCAATCAGGTGCGTGTGGCAGTGACTGGCATTAGTTCATGCAGTGTCAAAACCACTCTCACGGAGCCGAAAAGAGTCCTCACACTTTCAACACACAGACATGCACTATATTGCTCCCTTCTCAGTTCACACTCACGCGCCTGGCACGCGCTAGTAAACAGCTTTGCGACAGCGGGCGTCGTAAAAATACTACCGCTTTTTTCCAAAGGGGACGCCAACGTGCCATGTTACTCGTAGTGGCTTTAAGGGCCAAGCACGTTAAGTTTAAAGACACTGCTACTGTCTTTGCACTTTGGAGGAATGCATTTATTTTCATGGGGGGAAAAAGTTTTTTTTTATTACATTTTTCAAACCATAATTTTTATTATTTTGAAAACAGTATGCCTATAGGCTACTAGCCTACAAGCTTTATTTTATATATGTTCAATGATTCTTAATATGTGCATGTTTTAAATTGAGATATATGGGTTTCAAAACCTGTAAAGTAACGTTTAAAGTAACTTGTAATCTAACTTAGTTACTTTTAACATCAAGTAATCAGTAAAGTAACTAAGTTACTATTTTAAGGAGTAACTAGTAATCAGTAATCGGATTACTTTTTCAAAGTACCTTTGGCAACACTGTTAAGGACTCATTTTTGTTGTCTATTCCATCTTCTCCGTCTCTTGTCTATTCAGAGGTCACCGCCCGAGTCTCTAATCAGATTTCTCATTACAGTCTTCATGTGTACAGAGAGTTCATTCAGCCTCTGTCTGGTAAACTATAAGACCATTGTCTTGGACGACGGTGCTTGTGGAACACCTGTGATATCATTTTGAGAATTATTCTGTTATAAAATGAACCATCTTTTATAAAATTGAATTGAATAAAAAGGAAGCTTACGTCCTGACCTCACCCCCTCCTGTATAGTCTCTGACTTAATGTCTCCATTTGTCTCCATTCCACTCCTCTTGAATTATATTTCCCCCAATGTAAGAATTCTCTGCTTCACAGACTTTAACAAGAATTGACTAGGCAGGTTTGAGTGTCCCGTGTGGCTCAGTGGGCCAAGGTGCCAAACATATACTCTTGATTTCCAGATACCTTCTCATGGCCGTGACTGTATTCCTTCCCCAAGGCTTATTCCCTCTGCATCGAGGTATAATAGAATTAAAACCTTCGTAACGTCTGTATGTGCATTTGTTTAAACATATGGATTTATGTAAAATTGTGCGTTTAGCTCCAAGAGGGCCAGTGTGGTTCTTGTGACTCAAACGTTAGAAGAAAACAGCAGCACTACTGTGTACTATTAATGACCAATGGTTTACAAGAGGCCTGAAAGGTTCCTTGGGTGGTCTAATTGCGTTTGGCACAGGAGAATGGTGCACTTTAACCACAGTGTGTGACTGTTAGACGTGTATCAGTTTTTAGGTGTGTGTGTGTGTGTGTGTGTGTGTGTGTGTGTGTGTGTGTGTGTGTGTGTGTGTGTGTGTGTGTGTGTGTGTGTGTGTGTGTGTGTGTGTGTGTGTGTGTGTGTAAATCAATATGTTGGACAGTGACTGTAGAGTATGCAAGGGGCGTTTAACGGCCATCATCTGTCAACATGCTGTCACATGCATGCTCTTTCTATGAATTTGTGTGTGGAGACTTTCGGAAATAATTGGGGGCTTGTACTTATTTTTTGTCTTCAGCCAACAGGCTCTCCTGCTCAGCCACCTGCGGGGACATTTTTCTCCCAGTCCTCCCACTTTCTTTACTATCTGACCCAGATGCACTTGACCCGCATGGTCATAGTTGCTTCTACCAGATCACAAATCACCCATCTTGAGTTTTGTGACACACTCCAAAGTATGCAGGCAAGTACACACACACACTCCACTCCTCCTTGCACATAAGTCATCTGTCAAACGGCAACCTGACCCAGCCGTGGCCCCTGGGCACCTAAACGTACCTGCTCTCACACAACTGCTGATAGCATGCACATTTGTTTTCTATTCAAATTGCCATATACTTACCTTGTTAGGGATGTTAAAAGGGTATCCTATTTCCACTTAAGTTTGATGGATGAAGTGCATCAGTTATGTGAGGGCGTGTTCATTCTTCATACAGGTGTTTTTTATTTTGTGCGTATGCATGCGTGTGCGGGTTTGTTCATTTACTGTGTCTGCGGTATGTCCCTATTTATTTCTTGACTTACAGGTAGTGTAGGAGTGAGGTATGTTTGTCGCGATGGTGCCAAAGCCTCTCCTGTTGCTTGTTACTTGCTCTGCCAAGCCAACAACTTGCAGGGATCACGATGTAGCCAGGCTGGAAGTCAGCAGTTGCAGGGACGATGCGTTCAGTTCTTTCTTGTTTCTCAGAATTTCTTGTGGTGCTACGACTTTGCTACGGCTTTTGTGGGCAAGGCCGCGCCACAGCGGTGTTTTATGAGTTGCGTGTACAGTGTGAGTGTTTGATGGTATGTGTGAAGAGTTCCCTGAATGTGTGTTTTTAGTTTGGTATGTGAACATGTGTGTTTGTGTGTGTATGAGTGTGTGTGTTTGTGTGCATGTGCGTTTTCACTGGGGGCCAGTGCAGGTCAGGTGTTTTGAAGGGGGACAGACAGCTGCCTTTTACTGCCCTAGGGGGTAATAAACAGTGAGGGAGGGATAGTTATTTACCCCTTTTATTAGAGGAAGGGACTTTATAGAAGTCACACTGTAACTACACAGCTGCAGGGCAGTGAAGAAGAGGAATAAAGAGATAGTTTGTCAAGTTTGTGTTTGTGTGTGTGTGTGTTTGTGTGTGTGTGTGTGTGTGTGTGTGTGTGTGTGTGTGTGTGTGTGTGAGAGAGAGAGAGAGAGAGAGAGAGAGAGAGAGAGAGAGAGAGAGAACACACCGGGGGCATCCATCCAACCTTAGTTCTGCCCAATCCCTTTTTCATTTTCATGTCCCTTAACAACCCACTCCTTGTTAAGCCCATCTGCTGTCAATCAGTTGTACCCTGTGATCCAATTGGCATTTCCTGCATTTGGAGACATGCCCAATGACCCTCACTATTTGACCAAATGATGATTGGTCATGTAGTTCATTGTCCGACCTTAAAAAGGTCACAACAGATAAATTACAACGTTTAAAGGAGCTCAACAATTTTGAAATACAAGTCTGACACTACTATGAATATGTAGCTATAACCAACAGCCGCTTAGTTTAGCTTAGCCTAAAGACTGGAATAGGAGGAAAAAGCTCACTCTGTGGAAACCTACAAACTATGCCAAAAAAATAGATATTGCGTCACACCTTCGTAATTTCTCTTGCGACACATTAACAATACATCAGAGCCACATATCGATATTTTATAACATGCAGGTGTTAACGGATTTCCCCTTTTGTCAGTTTGAGATGCGCAGATGGCACATGAAGAAATCTGATAATGTTAGTTCTGTGAATAAATACATATTTCCTGCCTTTTAGCTTTTTATGGGTATTTTTTCTTCTTCGGTTACACAGATGCAAAGGTCAGGATGGCATTGTTATTAACTAACTCTTATCAAGAAAGTGAATAACACTTTTTATTTGTATTTATATTTGTATTGTACACTTGCTCAGTGCCTGATTTCTACCTCCTATTCTCTCTTGTTTATTGTTCTGATCTTTTCTATAGTTATTGTATGCACCATTGTACCAAGGAAAATTCCTTGTCCGTGAAACTGTACTTTGCTGCAGGATGAGCAGATCCACATGAATGTGTGATAAAAGTAAGCAGACGTAGAAAGAAAGCGGATGGAAACATTTTCCACCTTTACGTGTAGTGAGGGAGGAATAACGAGGGCATGTGGCAAAGAGATGATTGACAGAGAGAGAGAGAAAGAGAGAGAGAAGGACGAGAGGGACACCAAGACAAAAAAACGAGAGGAGAGCAAGACGGACTGGAAGGGAGGGGACAGACAAGTTATTCTAGTTGCAAACAGCTGACAGAAAGCCTAAAATAAGATGGAGCCGTCTAATGTGCACATATTCCGCAACTATGCATAGTTAAATGCTTTTACACTCCTAATGGTTCTCAGTACAGGAAGGCCAAGAGTCGAAGTCAAGCTGAGTTAATATCGTGCTTTATTGTTTTTCCATAAAAAGAGTAGTTTACTATGATCACATTTCATATATAAAAGAGACAATAAGTAAAAACCTTAGCAGTACTGTATCAGACTCTAGTGTAGTAATAAATATAAAAGGTCACTGAGAGATAGAAGAGGGTCAAACATGTGGGGCAGAGCTAAGGGACTAGAGAGGAAGGACACAACAAAACTGACCTGAAACTGGAAGATAGATCGGTTTACACATCTACAAATATAGTCTAACACCTTTTCTGCACACACATACACAGGCACACACAGATACACACATACACACACACACACACACACACACACACACACACACACACACACACACACACACACACACACACACACACACACACACACACACACACACACACACACACACACACACACACACACACACACACACTCACACAATGCCAAATAAATGAACTGTCACTGCAAATCCAACATACATTTTAATTTTTAAAACCCAGCTAGCCACATTTGAGACAGACGGCTAAGACCATTGTGAAGATATGAGTCATACTAGATACAGTTACCACACGTATTACATAGTGAAGCTATCAGAGATACTGGAATAAAACTATGGACTGCTATCTCCCAGTGCTGCCTTAACAAAGGGGACTAGCGATGCAAGTGGTGATTCAGGAGAGGGTGGCGGGGGTCTAGGAGGACACAAGGTGAGAAGTGCTCTTGTTCATTGTCGTTCATAGACTCTGGTGCATACCACGTCGTCCGCTCTCATGGTCTGAAAAGAGAGGAGAATGTGGATCTTTTAACAATGACAAAAATACTGGCACAGTTATCTACAGATCAATGTGAATTTGTATTAAAAACAAAGTATTTCGTAGAACAAGCCATCAATGTTGAATCTCTCAAGCTATTTTATTGTTTTATATGTTTTATGTCTCCAGCAATTAAAACCAATATAGTCTCACTGCGCGAAACTGGTAAAAAAAAAACATTATTTTACGCAAAGTTGTTAAAAAACCAACAGGCTCAGCTCCAACACTCTGTGCAAAACATTCACACAGCTACAGTATATTACTCTTGGCTTGAAAAAGAAAAAAAAGGAGTCTTGGATTTATCAATATTGTAAATAAGAAACTGTTCTTAATGTTTTATCTGGAAAAATAAAGGTTTAAATAAATAAAAAGTTTAACTTAATGCCAAACCTCGTGCAACCTTTGCCCCATAAATACTTGTCAGTTTGTTAGATTAAAAAAGAATAGACTCCAATGAATGCACGTGTCATCTCCGGTTGGACTGGTTTACTGGTACTCTTAAGTCAAAATAATTGTGTTTCTTGATCAGTCAATGCTTACAGCTCTGGCTCTGTTCGGTTTTCATCTTGTTCGCACGCTTTCTTTTAATGACTTCAAACTAATGCCTGGACTTGCATTTGTAATATATTGGCAAAAGCTCCTTCGTCCTTTGCCAGGAGAACATTGTATGTATTGTAGGATTTCTAATCTGAAGGTAATTAGGTAATTTAAGATAATAGCCTGAAAATTACAGTTAAATGATGTTGTACAAATAGGTTGCAAATAAAATACATAGGGTTAGATACCAGTGTCTACCAGTACAAAGAGGAGACCCAATTACCAGGATCTTAAAATAATGAGGTATTCAAAGTAGAAGGCTTTGGAAAAATGGCGTACGGGGCCAACCATTGCACCTTTTAAATATGATGTAGGATGGTAAATAGCTAAAGAGTAGATTTATCCATTCAGTCTTTTGGCTTTGAGAATAGTCAAGTAATCTCAAGTTAAATGCAAGTTCATCCTCATCAGTAGATACAGTCAAAGTCAAGTTGATTTGTATAGTCTGACTCTGAATCAAGTCCACAACACTTTTGGTCGATGCAGTAAATGCCCCATATGTACACACAACACATTTGGACTGTATTTTGTGCTCTGTAATACTGTAAACCATTAGCCTGGTTTGTTTCTAAATCTAAACTTTGACTTTGTGGATACTTGTAGGGCCGGTTTCACAGACATGGATTAAGCCTAGCCCTGGACTAAATGGAGTTTTGAATGGAGATTGTCCATTGAAAGTACAATTTAGTCCAGAACTAGGCTTAATCCATGTCTGTGAAACCGGCCCATTGTGTTTTACCAGGATCAGCTTGCCGTCATTGGTGATCTCTCGGGTCCAGGACGTCTTAGGCCCCTCCCCTTTCAGCAGGGTCTGCTCACAGCTGATCTTACTGTCGGTCTCCCAACATGGAAAACTCTGATGACAGATTAAGAGAGAAGAAAAAAGCATAAAACAAGACTCATCATCTGAATTGCTGGATGTCTAGATTAATGGATGCACAGTCATATACAATGTCATTCAGAGGCAAAGGGAGATAATGAGAGAGTGGCTAATGGAGAGAGAAAACAAGCAAGATGGAGCAGGGCCATCACTGAGAGGTGATAACTTGTGATGCGCTCATCGTTACTAGAGCGATGCGCTGGCTGGATGCATGTGTTTGCTTTGGATACGGCCAAACAGAGGCCAGCTATGGTAAAACGGGGACGCAACGGGGAGAATGAGGGAGTGACGGAGGGCAGGAAAGGGCAATAAGGGGGAATAGAGGGAGGACGGGAAGTTGAAAGGGGTCGTAAAGAGTGTGAGGGAGCACCGAGTAGCATGATAGGCCTTCAGAGACCAAGGGAGGGGTAAAGATATGCTATCAGTCCAAATATGATGAAAAGCCAAATGAAACAGATTGATGTAATCTGGACTCCCTCCCCATACGCCCAAAGGGGCATTTAGGGAATACATTTCTGTGTCCATGAGTTGTGTACCGTGCAGGGACGTCCGTCCACCGTGGCCTCGGTGAACTCCTGGCCCACAGTGAATGTGATGTTGGTTGTGCGGGCCGTGGTGGAGGTTTTAATGGACATGGTCGCCCTGTCCTGCGTAATCTCCACCAGTGGCCTGGAAGCTGCCTTCACTGCAATCTTACGCAGCATCACGTTGACACCTAAGAAAAACCATGTTAGAAAATGTCAAATAGGACAACACATGTCGACACAAGAAAACAATTCCTCTTGCACAAACTGTTGTGGTTAATTTGATAAAATATTCCCATGCAAGCACACACCCACAATTGGTAAATTCAGTTCATGAGGACAGATCTTTTTTGTTTTACAGTGTTGGTTTAAACTAAGATACAGCCCTAAGGAACACGCCAAAAAATCACAACTGTGTGTGTGTGTGTGTGTGTGTGTGTGTGTGTGTGCGTGCGTGCGTGTTTGCGTGCGTGCATGCGTGCGTGCGTGTGTGTGTGTGCTGCTTACTCTCCTGCACACTCAGTGTAAAATGAGCAGCCTAGCCTGGCATTGCACAGCCAATAATGATGACAGAGGAAACAATGAGGTCATATGACAAAGCATGCCCATTGCCCAGCACATTAGCATTCCCCCCACACTTCATCACACATCATCTTTGCACACATGCACAAACTCAAACATACCGATTAATTTGTTGATTTTCAATTCTTGCAAATGTTATCTATATACATTAATTGACGCTCATATTCTGACACACCGATAGTGCGTACTGTGTTGTCTTGAAACTGATGGAACGGCGTGGGAAGCGAGAGGGAACCAGGAGCAGACTGGTGTGGAGGGTGAGAGGAGATAGACGGGGGGGGGCAGACAGACGAGGGGCAGTGTTCTATGTGTGAAGACCGGTGTCCAAGTGTGAGGGGAAATGTGTGTAACGTCGTTCCGTGTGTATCTGCCATTGCGTTGGGTTTCGCACCCCTCACCTCTCACACATTCCCACCTGTCAGTGAGGGTAAATATATACTCACTCAGAAATGCACCGTCATTCGGCATGCACCGGGATGTCCAGGCTTTCCACTGTATGCACTGTACCGCACACACATGGTGCAGTGTGCATGTGCACTGTCAGTGTGTGCAGTGGAAGTTGTACTGTGCAAAACTCGGTGTAAGGAACTATGTGGGAATCATTTTCACCCTTTGCATGTGTTTGAAAAAAATAGAAATAATTATCTTTAACCATTATTGAACTTGTTGCTTTGGACTGTTCATTGTACCCAAGGCCTTGTCTAATATCTTTAGACAATTTGTATTTTCCTGTATGTGATACCATACAGACATGCAATAAAGGATTAGAGAGGATGCTCATGCACTTTAAACACTTTAAACATTGTGCCTGAGTACAGTACTCAGGCACAATGTTTGCTGTACTCAGTATTTCTGTTTTATGTATACAACTCCCTTTTAAGGGGAAAATAATGAGACAGTACTTTAAGCCTTTTCTTATAATGGAGTGTTTATACTTCATTATTTAACTAAATGATATAAACAAAGGATATAATTTTTTTTAATTTTTGCTGTTAAATATAATTGACAAATATTAAGATACAGATTGTAAACTGTTAGGAAATAACCAAAAATTATCCAAAATCAATTTACGTATGTATGGATTTAGCCTAAAACAAATCATCTTAAATAAACCAAAAACATTTTGGCAGCACATGCTATCTTATATGCATATTTTGACTTCATATCATGAAGATAATAACCTTACTGGGGAACATTTACATTTTACAGAGCATATCACTGCAAAGGCTATAAAGCTGCTGGAACCTTTTTTGAAATTGTACCTGTTTTTTTCCCCCCACTTCCTAAACGTTTGGATTACTTCAAGCAACAAGTCGACCTAACTGATCTATTCAGTCTGGCCTGTGGACCATTTGGGAGCCTCGGAGGGGGCTAAAGCTTCTCAAGTAACCGCCAGTTGTTAGAAGTCAGAAATTACCTGAACAGACTCTTGCAAACCTGTGACCAAAATGCTTAAATTCACACAGACGTGGCCCATACAAGGACACACACAGACAGATAGACAGACGGTCAGTGTCAGCGTCAGAGGTCAAAGAGCAGAGGGCAGAGGAAGCATTTGGGACTCTAGAGATGAGGGAAGAGGGGAGGAGAGCAGGAGTGAGGAAAGGAAGAGAAGATGGAAGGGAGGAGGAGGAGGGTGCTGACAGGCTGCCTCCAGCTGCGCTTTGCCCCCCAATGAAACCAAGGGCCAACGCAGAGGGACTTTATAGTGTGTGTGTGTGTGTGTGTGTGTGTGTGTGTGTGTGTGTGTGTGTGTGTGTGTGTGTGTTCTCTGCAACTGTGTGGATTTAGCTGTTGCAGTTCCACCGATTAAGTTGGGTAGTCCATTGTAATTGTCTTATACCTCCCTCTACGGCACGCTTGCACACACTTCACAAAGACATTGAAAAAGCCCACACAAGCATACCAGTGTCTATACAGTATAATACATGCAAAAACATGCACAAATGGAAACAAGTGACCCTACACCCTTGTTATTGCCATACCATCATATTGCAATCTTCCCCTTTGTGATAGCCCCCCCCCCCACACACACACACACACACACACATGCAACCAATAAGAGACAGATGGAGGTGGAGATAAATAGACAGTTAGAGGCACATTAAATGTTAACTGGTGAGTCAGTCTAACAGGAAAGTTGGAATGCTTGCTCCCGCCCAATACTGATGTCTCTGCATTCAGAACAAGAGTGCCATTTGACAGCCATGTAATAACCTTCATATACAGTTGACAGAGAGAAAGAAAAAGGAAGGTAAAAGAAGGCGTTGTTTGGTGCATTAATCTTTTACAGACATCTCTTACGTGATGATATGAGTTCCAGGTGTTCACTTGGAAGTCTAATGGAAATTGGCTAGTAACGACAGATGGCTCTGCACGCGCACATGCAATCACGCGCGCACGCACCCAGGCTAACGCAACGACGCCGGTTCAGACGCACAAAAAACAGTGTGAAACTCAGCAGCAGGTGTTTTTCCTTTTCCCCGACTGTCACTTCAGATAATGTTGTGACTGTCCTGGACTATATCGTGCCATAACGGTTCTCTTCAACGTACACACACACACACACACACACACACACACACACACACACACACACACACACACACACACACACACACACACACACACACACACACACACACACACTCACCCACACACACACACACTCACACAATATGCGGCCGTGACACAGACAGATGTGCCGCCGTTTGTCTCCATTGTGTGAGCAGGGGAGGCCAAAGGGGGAGAGGAAAGGATGAGGGGTAATGCTGGCCGGGAGCCAAAAACTTAATTTGGGGTTCTGCAGAATGACAAAGACCCCCCCATCTATGCGTTACAGAGGGTGGTCATCGCATGGTGCACGGATAGTCCACAGAGGAATAATTGACCTATAATGTGCTGAGAAAGTTACAGTTTGAGCTGACACATCGGATCTGTGTCATCGAGCATATCAATAAAAGCTCCATAAGAAAACCAGTCTCGCGCAAACAAAAAGTGAAGCTGCTACATAGTGAGTTTTGATTTTTTGACCATTTATATCACTTACCCAACTTTTTCAAGAGGTCCTCGAAGTTTTCGGAGTTCTTCATAGTCCAGGTGCCACTGAAATCGGGGATTTTGTGCTCCATATTAAGCTGCGGATAGTTTGAGGAGTAATGTAGGGGAACTGTCAGGTCCAAGTGCGCTTCTGTGCCGGTGCGTCTTGGTCAAAATGCTCCAACTGTCCCTCAGTCTGGTCTGAGTGTTTGGGCGCGCTAGATGCTTTGACCGCCTGTCCAGTTGCGTCTCTCCTCTTCCCGGGATAAGCGACTGGCCGTCACAGCTTTTATTTTAGGCCTACCTATAAGCCGGTGCACTTTATAAGCTGCTTTGCTCGATATGAATGGCACGGGAAGCACAGATACTTGGGTAGGGATGCACACGCCCCTTTATATACGGACACACCCCGCACGCCAACAGATTACAGGCAAAGGTCCGCAGTGCCTCAACCCGACCACGCCCCTGTGGGCAATATGTGCCCATCAGCGCTGCCCACTGCAGCCTGCGTTTGGAGATGCCTCCCAGCTACGCGCGTATCTTGAATAAGCCAAAGTGCCCGCGTCCTGTGCGCTCCGGAGGAAGCTTTTTGAATTGGATCTGATATTTTTTCTACATGTTTAGGTGTATGATTTGTTTGTCCACGTGTGGCGCATGGAACGAGTGATTGCACGGTTGAAGGAATGACTTAAATGCAGTGAATAATCTTAGTGCAGAAAATTGAGGATGTCTGCTAGGCCAGTCTGTTGACAGGATATGTCGTCTTGGCAGGGCGGAGGACTGACTGGGTGGCAGAGCTGTGTGTGTGTGTGTGTGTATGTGTGTGTGTGTGTGTGTGTGTGTGTGTGTGTGTGTGTGTGCGTGTGCTGTGTGTGTGTGTGTGTGTGTGTGTGTGTGTGTGTGTGTGTGTGTGTGTGTGTGTGTGTGTGTGTGTGTGTGTGTGTGTGTGTGTGTGTTGGGGGCGGTGAAGAAAGAGGACAAGTTCACCCCCAGCCTCCAGGGCTCTGTGTCATAAAAATAAAAGCGGTAGTAATGGGATACAGCTTCTGGCCTAGACCGGTGGGCTATCCATTTAACGGGGCCTGCGTCAGAGGGAAAACCAGCTCGACCCCATGTGGGAGGCAGAGAGAGAGAGAGAGAGAGAGAGAGAGAGAGAGAGAGAGAGAGATTAAAATAAGAGGTGGGATTGGCGCAGGTCAGCGGTTCACCCCCCGCTGCTCGGACGGAAGAAAGGGGGAGAGGAGGAGGAGACGCGTCAGACGGGCCTGTGGGGCAGTGTCAGGGTAAGCATTCCCTATAAAGAGCACGCTCACATTGAGACATGCAAACCGTAGGCTTGTGTATGCGCGCACGCACGTACGTGAGGATGATGAATGGCAACGGGACAAAGCCGACGTTAACTATTGACTCTTGATGGATGATCCCATCCGCTATACTGCATGGCGAATTAGCGCCAGTTAAACCGGGCGATTTGTGGGGGCGGCATAGGTTACAAGTACACACCCCGAGAATACAAGGCTCAGTGTCAGACTTTTAACAAAGACACACTGACTAACAAAGGTGAATAACAGCCTCAGATTGATATTTGGTAACGTGATATGCGCCTTTACGCACAGACTCTGCGACCAAATCCAGCGTCTTGCACTGGGCCCTACGGCTCTGCTTGATGAGAACAAAGCTGCTCTCATTGTTTCCTTAATCAGCACACACACGCTCCTCTTTGGCCACACACCATGCCACAATCACAGCATGTCTTCACAAGTTGCTCCTGGTCCAAATAACAGAGGTGAGCCATCAGTCAGCCATATGAGAACTGTAATTTCCTCTCCAATTTCCCATCGTCGCTTTCTTTCCTTCCTTAGTTAGTATTTTGCATGTGACCTGCTGTTCACTTCTTAAAGGTGTGGTGTGTAAAGAGAATTGGTGATTTTTTTCAGAACAGACTAGGTAGAAATGGAATATAATATAAATCAGTATATGTTTTAATTAGTGTATAATTGCTTGAAAATAAAAGTTGTTTCCTTTATAACCTTCTTGAGCTTTTGATATCAACAAGTAGGCCGCCATGTTGCACTGCCATGTTTCTAGTAGCACAGAATGGCCAAACGTAAGGCCATTTACATAATGCACCTGTTGGAAGATAAAGAATAAGGACTACAGAAAAATGAACTAAATACATCTTTACCTCATCACTTGATATTGAAGAAAGGCTTGAGGCAGTGGTATGATGTAATCTTTAGTAACTATAGCTTTTTGTCCGTGAATGACGCTGTAACATCTGTACATTTTCCAAATGGGAGGGGTAGAGACTGAGCGTGGCATTCTAGAACTTTCACCAAAAAACATGTTATTACCGGTACAGAATTTTAAGGTTTTGCTTTGACAATACTAGAATAAAACAACCCTATAACACATCGTCGCTGCTATGGTTGTCTGTCGAGCACGGCCTGTTCAGAATCATGTCCCCTAGTTTGAAAGTGACTGATGCAAACACAAAGGTTACAATGGAGAGCTAGAGATGGGGAAAATTCATCTTCGGCCTCACCACGGGGCCATTAGCATATTACCATGACACAACGAGAAATGCATCAAAGGCCCCTGAATCCAACAGGCAGCCGTGCAGTATAGCCCAGCGACAGCCTCACCCATCTTGTGTGCGTGCCGTTCAGAGTGGGGGCTTGATAAAGAGCTCTGAAATGTGTGTGGTGCTGCATGTCAGCACGTGATGACAAAGCACCGCTCATTCAGAGCCACTCAACCGTGCCCGGCTCTTCTCAACCTTTTTTCTCTCTGCTCATTCCTTCCTTCCATTCCCCATTTTCTGTTCCTCCTTTCCTTTACCTCATGCAACTTACCCCCCTCCATCCTTTCTTCCTCCTCCTCTTCCTCCTCCTCCGCCTGTCAAGCTTTTGTTCTTTTGTGCTGCTCTGACACATTCCTCCAGCGCGTTGAAGAGAGGGAGAGGATGGAAAGGAGAAGAAAGAATAGGGGGGGGGAGTTAGTGAGAAAGTTGGGGATTCGAGTGCAGGTCATTTTTTATCTCATTGTTGTGGAGAAAGGGATAGGGAGAGTGAGTCAGCAAGGAGAGATCAAAGGCAAACAGAGAGTGACAGAGATGGAGAGGTTGAGAAACAGTGAAGAAGAAGAAAAAAAACTCAAGGCGACAGATAGAGACTGCTCTGTCTTTGTGAGAGGTATTAGTTTGCTCCTCCGCAGCCAACTTTATTTCACTCATCTTCATTTCTTTATTTTCCCCTCCAGCTATCACCCGGCCGTATACTGTTCACCTCTTTTGTTCTTTTCTCATTTTTCCGTGTTCACTCTCATGCCAAGAACCTTGTCCGTAAATGATATCGCCAAACACCCCAATGCAGGGATTCACGTGCAAACAAGACAAAGTGTATTGTGACTCAATGTTTACATAAATGTTTGAGCCCGAGTTCACAGCAAAAAAAACACATGATAATACTGTGTTTAAGATTCAAGATCTCAAATCTGGAGTAAGAGATAAACAGTGCTATAGTATATGTATTAGTGCAGCAGAAGAGTCTGATTCAGGAAAAAGCATTTTCTGTTTCCAGTTTCTTCACCGAGGGGGTTTTCTGCTTTGTTCTGTGTTATATCATTTTAATGGATTCCTTTTAGTTTTAAACTGTTGGTTGAATAAAACAAGCTAGACGTTATGGTTAATTGATAAACCAATCAAAAGAAAACGGTCAACAGATTTATCAACGGTGAAAATAATAATCATTTAACGGTTTTATCTTGATGTTTTTCTGTCTTCAACGGTCAAGTACAATTGGTGGTGTAGAAAAAGAAAAAGCATTGTACAGCACTGGTAGACAGACTTATTAACTGAATTCCCCTCTCTGTCTCTCTTTGGTTTTGTGGGGCCTCTGTCCCATTCAAATCAGGCAGAGTCTTGTATCAACACTTTCACCAGGGCAAACTGTACGATATCTCTGTGCTCGCTTCCCCTTGCTCTGCGTATTGTTTCCTCTTTCCTCTCTGTATTCAAATAACACAGATTTGAACGCTATCAGTGTTACTGTCAACAGACAACTTATTGTCCCAAAGAATGCTTATCCGGGTGTGAAGCCCTAATATTACACTTGGTTTGCTGTGTGTTCAGTTTAGTGGTGTCGTATTACAGTTCTGTGGCCCTTGTCACATTCATGTTGCTATCACAATTTTTTGAGAAGGAGCGACTTGTCTGCACAGGTTGGAGGCCTGTGCGTGTGTACTCTGTGTGTGATCAGCCCGTAGTAAAGTCACACTTAAGTGGCATTCTCCACTTTATCATCCAGATGACCTTCTAGTAAAATCTGCTCATTCCAGTAACCCCAGTAATCCCAGATGTGAACTTGACCCTGGCCTTCCCCACTGCCAAACTCCTGGAAGTCATTATCACTGGCCTTTACCCTCCGAAAGAAGGCACTGTGGTCATGCATGCAGACAAAATGCGCCGGATTACAGTATCCCTTTCTTATGATTTACTTCTGTGTCAGAGGTGGGGGGGGGATCAGGACCTCCCCAAGGTGTCGTAAAATAAATCCGAAGGCTTACGAGAAGATAAAGTGGACAGGAAAGAAAAGAAGACTGTTCTGTGACACTAAGTGGCGTCCTTTTCTTTAATCACTGCTGTTTCGTTTATAGTGTAAGCACAAGCCATAAAAGTTCAGGAGCAAACCCTTGGTGTGACTTGCTCAACAGTTGCCCAACAAACAGCTACAGCGACTCACACGTTCGCAGCCAAACATGTGTACTGCACTGTGGGCTCCTGGCACCCCGACCCACCAAACCATGTGGTTTTGATTAATGCAGAGGAGATGGCCGCATTTAACTACCTACGTGGAAATGAGAGGCAGAGAATGAGGGAGGCCAAAGAGCAGAGTGGGCAAAGATAAGAGTAGAGGAACTGGGAAAGAGAAGGGAGACTGAAAGTCGAATGTCCATGTGGGTTTGTTATATTATGCATGTGCGGTAAATGTGTGTGACCGCAGCTTGCCAGAATCCTGACTAAAAAAACAGGGGCAAAAGTTCTTTGTTTTCAAGGCAAAATGAGGCCAGCCTTTTGAGAATCCTCTGCTTTGTCTATGTAAGTGTGTGTGTGTGTGTGTGTGTGTGTGTGTGTGTGTGTGTGTGTGTGTACAATTATGTGTGTATTGAAATCATCCTCTGGACATTTGTTACACATTAGTGATTCTTTCAGAGAAAAAATCTTACGGGAATCGAAGGAAGAGAGCCAGACAGTGTGTTTTGGTGCTTGCAAGCATATGAGTCAAGTCAAGCTGAGTCTCCTTGTGTACTTGAGACCAGACCTCCAGATGCCTGGGCAGTTGCACCCAGACGCCTGTATTACTCACACTCTAGTCCCTTTGTCCTTTGCCCCCCACACCCCCCTCTAAAATCCCCATTAAGTCTTTGTGGTTGTAATTATTGCGCCCATTTGTTATGAGTTGGTCTTTACAAAGGGGGGGGGGGGTAGCGAGAGCTGAGAGCGGTTATATTAGGAAGGAAGAGAGTTAAATCAAAACCAAATATAAAGAATGTTTATTTTCTTTAGGTTATTTACAATTTGGTCCCGCGGCGTCCGTCTCTCCACCAAACTCCCCCTTCTGTTTTTACAATTTGTCCAGTTTAACAAGCCCATGGGTCCCTCTGAGAGGCTACGTGACAACAGCACTATAAAATTGTAAATTATATAATCTATTAGCCAATTTATGCTGAAATGCTTTACTCTAAACAGAAAGACAGGGGAGGACAACAGGAGGGAGGGAAGGATCGAAAAGAAGAGAAGAGAGTAGGGGAGGGAGGTCAGATATGTAAAGAAAGGAAGTGTGGGGAATGGAGACGGCTGTGAAAAATACGGTGAGCCAGAGTGGACTGGACAAGAGGTAGAATGAAGGCAAAGCTGAGAAGGAAAACAAGTGCTGGTTCCCATACTTTCACAGCTTTTCACCTTATTTTACGTCCTAAAAGTTCAAATTAAGTGCAGCCGTTTTTTTTATCCTGTTACTCCTCCTTCTACTTGTATCCTACTTCAGTGCCCCTCCACCCTTACACCGCCTCTCACTCTGCACTCATTCTTTTATTCTCATATAGCCTTTCCTCTTTGACCCGAGTCAACGATTGTTGTTCGCCTTTGCTTTTTCCTCAGCCATGATTGTGTGTCAGCAGTCAGCATGCATTTGCCTGTGTGTGTGTGTGTGTGTGTGTGTGTGTGTGTGTGTGTGTGTGTGTGTGTGTGTGTGTGTGTGTTTGTGCCTGTTAAGTGACTGTATGTGTGTGTTAGTGAGACCCTATGATGATGTCATAGACGAGGAATGGTCTCACTCAGTTCAGTACTTCACTGGAGGTCAACTTCTGATCACTGTTAATGTAAATTACCTATACTGCCAGCTCAGACACATATATAACACATTTCTACTTACAACATAATGAGTCGAGGCTTTGAATTCATTGCTGGGGATGTGGGGCCATTTCACGTGCCTCTTTTTCCTCTCGTCACTTTGTTCTCTATCCAAGCACACACACCTCTGTCCGGCCGCATCTGAGTGCGCAGCCAGTGCTCCACCCGAATAAATAAAAAACAAGTTGGACACAAGCCCTGAAGCTGAATGATCGCTCTGGTAACGGTCAGTCCATAACTGGACGCTGAATATTAGACCCCGAATATAAAACAACCCGACTTTTTACGACCTATTCCCAGGGGGAAACCCCTTCTTATAGGCTAATCGGCCCAATACGGCATGTGTCACCGCTGCATGACAATATTGCATTGGTGATGCATTTTTTTTAATCAATGTAGCGAGTTATTATTTAAGTGCAGGCAGAGCTTCTTTTTTGTCAGCACTCCCTTCTGAGAATATGTTTCCGCGGCTATGCCTGTAGCGTACTTCAACAGCGGGTCTCCACACTGTTGAACCGTAGCCTATATCGCATCAGCTCACGTGATGTACATAATCAGACTCCGTTTTCTCTCTCTCTCTCTATTCCCACTCCTATCCACAGAAAAATCTGATTTTAAAAATGCATATGCCTAAAATAAGATAGGGGATTTTTTGCAAGTTAAATGGGAAATAAACTAATAAGAGATAGTCTAACAATAAATATGAGACAGAGATATTTTTTATATATTTTCATTGTGACACAGACACTTGTTTCAATTAAATAGGTTGCGGTTGTGGTGGGGAAAAAATAGCGTACAACTAATTGCAAAGCTAGCCTATATAGGCTAATAATAATAAGTTACTTTCTAGCAGGATGCAAGTGATTCTGAGCTGCGCTCTCAGCTGTGCCAAAGCATTCACCGTTGCTAGGGAAACCAGCTACCGTCGCAGCCCGTGCAGCACTGTGAACTGCCAGTCAGGCTCATTGAGCATTTGCAACATTTTCAAGTTTGCGTTTCGTTGTGTGGTGAATCTTTGGTCTGAACTGGGCTAAACCTGCTCAGCACCATGAGTGAGAGAACGTTCCCTTACAGAACGTTATTGACCACGCCCACACCGCCCTCCAAATTTTCTAGACAGCAAAAAAGCAGTTTTTTAGACGAAATTTTATAATATTAATGAAAATAAATTTTTAATTGGATAACTGTAAACAGCTTGTAGAGAAACACAATATTAATGTCATATATTTAGGTCTCTGGGTTGCCAGGGCCTTTAAGGCTCTTTTTCTTTGCCTTGTTTTGAGCAGGCAAAATAACAGCGTGTTGGTGAATTGTATACTAAAGCTTCATCTCTCAGCATCTTTATAGTGAGAGTAACTTTTTTTGAAAAAGTTTTGTATCAACTAATCTAACCCAATGTTTACAGTGTAAGGAGTCATTTTCATTGGGCCCTAATAGTATAAGCAGCTTTGGAAGCAAAGACAGGCAGGTTCAATGCTTCAAAAAAAGCATTTTCAGAACAGATCGGGTTTCTGCATATTACCTCATGCTCTGTCAGGGAAGTGTTATAACAAATGATTCATAACACTCTGATGCAAAGTTTGCAGACCACGGATTGAATGCAAAAAAAGCTGTTGGAGAGATCGACAAATTTGTCAAGAATCAGTTTACTCCGGCTTGGCTCTTGAATTGGGACTCCTGTGTTAAATGAGTAACAATTCTGCCACCTAGTGATGAAAGTGAGGGATTGATTAGGCTACTGACTCCGATCTGGAACCTTTTGGCTCGGTTATTTGGGAGATGTCTGGGCATGTGCAGCTAAGGTTACCCACTGTAACTGATGAAACTATTGTTATGTTGATTTGTGTTTGGAGCACGCTTTGCATTACTGCACACAGAGAACCATTCATATCCCTGCAGGGACAGGTGCAGTTGGCAGAAACACAAGTTTGTCCAGAAAACTGTTGAGACGCTGTCTGTGTGTGTAATTATCATATATAGTATAATAAAGGTAATTATATCATATGTCTGTGTGTGTTTCTGTGAGAGCGAGATCAACAACAGGTTTTCAGAGTCAATGCCTCCAGTTGTATAAGGACTCTTTTTTATTTTTCTATTTGAATATTTTGTAAAGGCATTCCAGGGCTGTCACTTTTGACATCCTTTTTCAATCTTTAATGACCAGTTTGACAATATCGGCTCTACACTTTTTATCTGCCCTGCTTTTGTGCTTATTTGTGTCTCAGGTGTTGCTCTCTTCACTTGTGTGTTTTTATTCTGCTTCATTTGCATTGTCCAAAGGGGCCTGAGGCTTAATAATTTAATTGCCAATGACTGCTGCTGTTGTGTATATACAAATCTTGAATCTTGGTCCAGCAGAGGTAGCTCCAAAATAACAATTTAAAACATTCACTTTTAGCTTGACCAATTCCGTGCCCTACAGACACATTCTGCATAATTACATACTCTTGTTTAGGGGCACTGAATGAAAACCTAGTTGTTAGGCCTTCCTTTGTGTGTGTGTGTGTGTGTGAGGGAGAGAGATATCTTTAAAAATTAAATGATCAGTTTTGGTGAATAAGCTATGTAAGATACTGATAAGGCCAGTAAGTTTGAGAGTTTTATCTCTACACACATTCGTAGTATATTTGTCTGTTTCGGATTTTAACGATACTTACTGTGCTTCAAGGTCAAGCTTAAGTTGTTATACAACAATAACACAACCGATACAAATGTGTGGAAATGACTGTAGATGAAATCCAAATCTTACTATAAATGCTTGTCTTATTCTTTTTTATTCAATCATGCCATAAAAATATACAATTAAATCAGTTTTGGTAATTGAATGTATTCCATTTTAATGTAAACACAAAACTGTAAATACTGATATTCAGCCCCAAAACCATGCCATGAAAGCACAAAGCGTAACTTTAAAGGTGCTACGAGGATATTTTAAATATTTCTGAAACGGTCTCATTTTCCTCTGATGATAATAAATGACATCTAACAACAAACAAGACCCTCAGTGCAAAGAATGCTATTTTTATATAGTTGTTTTTAACGCCTTTGTCATAGGTATGCTCACCCAGGAAACTACAGCTGCCGTAGTAAAATCACTACTGCTTTTGTCCAAAGGGGGTGCAAGAATGAACACAAACTGAAAGTTACTTGGAGCACCTTTAAATAAAATAGTGAAATGCCATCAGAGCACCAGCCCTGTCATTATTGCTCAGATATTGCTACACAGGAACAAGTATATAACATACATATAAAAATATGATTGATAGGCCTACTGTATATTGGTGTTTTATAATGACATTTAGTTTTTTAAACCAAAATTTCAAATTGAAATGGTAAGACTTAAAAAAAGGTTTTCCTCAAATAGGTTCAGAAGACTCCAAAGAGCAAAATGTCCTTTTGATTTTCTTCGTCTTGAATCAAAAAAAGGTACAAATAATGACAAGAAGAGAAGATAACACCCACAGCCACGTCATTTTAAGGCTGGGAGCATGACTGTCAGGTGCCCCACCCTGGCAGCCTTTGGCGTTTTTACTTGGTCCTTTATCGTCGGGGTTTCCCTCAAAGTGGACCGGTACGCACTGGTTCCCCAGCACCTCACATGCCAGGATCAGATATTTTCTTTCCTTTCGGACATTCCTGATGCCACACGTCCCCTTCTCACTCCTCACTGTGAAAAACTCGAAAGTCTGCCGGCTGATGCACAGGTTGTCCTTGTGCATCTTCCCCCCTTTGTCCTTGCACACATCCTTGACCCTGTCCAGGTCCTTCGGTTGGAGGAAGGACTGTGTGGGTCTGTCACAGCCCCCGTGGGTTCTAATGTACTTCTCCCATTCATTCTGGTCGAGAGATGTGGGAGTGCCCTCACGAATGTGCCGACTGATGAAAGTGTTGTGGCCGTTGTTCCATGTGGAGCGCTGGCAGGGAGCATCATTTCTAGCCAATGCCTGATGTCCCAGCAGGAGACAGACAGCAAGAGTGAGAAAAGCCCTGAGAGCAGCCATCACCCAATCCTAGAATGAAAAAAACTAAAGTATATGAATCACAACAGAACAAACGCTGAACTTTACAGCTCTTCACCTCAGCCTCTTCCTGTTTTGCCAAATAGGACACATGACACATAGTAAACTGTTTAAGAGCAGTGTTTGACGAAGCCACAGCTGTCCGTCTGAAACCAAAGAAAGTATATAGAGTACAGCTGCTCGATCACACAACTTCCCTACCTTGTCGTTGGCAACAGTGGAAGTTTCTATAAGCGCTAAAGATTTCCTTAAAAGCTCCAGCTGCGAGATCTTTTTCTGCTGCCCTTCTGTTGTGGTTGCCAGTTTCACTTCCTGTAAGCATGGGCGGGAGTGGCTTAAGCAACTGCATGCACTGCTTCAATCCGTCCACACAGCAGTGCTTTAGAGCAGAGGAAATAGTGAGACAAGATCCACTTACAGCTATAGATGGAAATTCCATCGGGCAGGGATTTCTGCATGTAACGTGATTTGAGATAATGTCTTTCACAATAGAAAAAAATCCAAAACAGGCTGCAATTCAAGTATTTTAATAAGGTGCCCATGTTGACGAGTTACAGCAAAAAAAATCAATCGGACAGAAATGATATATGGCACCGACAATAATTTTTTTCCAATAGAATGGACACATTGACATCAATATGACTTGATTTAAAATACAGTGTGCTTAAAAAGAGTATAGTTTGGACACTTTAAATCCCTTAAGACCGTCATCATAGAGTTTTCATTCATTTGATACGTCCTCCTGTGTCTTCTAACAACAAATGATCTAATTTGTGCTGAGGCTCAAGTGGGGCAAGGTAAATAAAAATATAACACTGGCTATTACATTACTTTACAGTGCAGTGTACTTGTGTTTGGAGGAAGGATGCATAAAATTAAATGGACCAACGTGAAACCAGAAAAAAAAGACAACAAAATATATTTTACAGAGTATTTACATGAACCAATCATGCGCCCTCAAGCACTGCGAGAGCAAACAAACGTCTAAGAGCCAGCAAACTGACACACTCAATCCATGTGCTTCCCGTGCAAACTGAAGGAAGTGGCTGATAGCGAGACTGCCAACGTCACTGAATCTGGGTGGGAAAGAATATGCTGTATACAGTTACGTGACCAGCTGCAGCAGGTGATGTGTCCAATTTAAAAGAAAAAACGTTTGCTCTCTGTCCCCAGAGGACACGTTGATCAGTGATAAGAAGGGAGTGTTTTTCCAGTGTCTGGGCAAAAGCCTTGGGAGTGTCTGTGTGCTAAGGCTCAGTCTGAGGAGACGGTGAGGGCTCTTCTTTCCTTTCTCCTACAGAAGTGGAGTTCAGAGCCACGTCTTGCTTTTTCTCCTTAGCTTTCTCTGGCTCCTTCGTCCTGAAACATGAAAGGGAAGAGTCATTCCTACTGAATCATCTCATATACTGTAGTTGCAGGTGTTTTGTCAGTGTAGTTTGTTACATTATCCAGCAGAGGTCCCTATTTGTTAAAGATACACTGAAGGTTGTGCATATGTTGAGGGTTGTGGTATACTATGAAATTACTATTGGAGCCCTAAATGTTAACTTAAAAGATGGGGATTGTGTTATATGATGTTATAATAAACAAAGAAGATAGAAGTGTGTTAACATGGATGTTCACTGAGGGCATTTATAAAGTGGAGCATCCCCTCTTCAGCAGTCACTACTCCAATGTAGTTTTGTGGAATTCCTCTAAGTGCTATACAGTAAGAGGGGTGTTAAAAGTCTATCCATAAGAAGACTGTTTATGGGTGGTTAAAGCAAAAGAGATGTTGTCAGGAATGTAACTCAAAGGACTCAAAAGTTAAGGTTTGATGGTCAAAGGTTATGATTTTGAACGGTAACCTTGGCATGGGAGCAGGTCGGTTACTGGGTAGGACGTCCCAGCTAGAGGTAGAGCTGTCACAGATCAAAAGACAGAATCACATGACCAAAACAAAGATTGAACATTAAGAAAAGAAAATCTCATTTCCTCTTCCTCCTCCGCTCTCATTCGATAGAAGGATTGGGGGGGAAATGTTAAAATTGGTTGCACACAGCTGATTGACGTTATGAAAGCCAGTGGTTCCCAAAGTGAATGTAAAGGTCCCCTGCAGGCTGGCAAAACAACTTTAAAAAAAGTCTCACTCTCCTCACAGCTAAATTCCAATCTGCAGCTAATTCAGCATATATCCAACAATGAAAAATCATATTTTTGTTCTTTATACTAGATGCTCTGCAATAACACACACACATATGAGGACATGTATGGGAACATTGGGAACCCCTGTTTAAAGCAGTGGAAAGGTTACATTTCTGACTGGCCGGGTTCATTAGAAGCACAACACATACGATTATTAATCATTGGCAATTATGAGAGAAAATACCAAGAGTATTGGGAAACTGCCATGTTATTGCGAATAGATTATCCTGAGCGTTGATCTTAGGGTTCTTTTAAACTGTTATGGTGAAACTTTACAAAGAGGATTATGCATTTACTGAGATTTTTCATTAGAGCCCAACCAACACTGTTTCATGGAAAATAGTACCAATGAAGTGATTTGATACTGATCGAGTGATCTTATACGTTTACATTGTTGTGCTCACTTGTTCTAGATCCCCAACAAGCCCTTACTGGCTGAGCAGTGACATTCTAACATGTCTAAGATGGTTACCGTGGCCAGTCTTTGCTGAAGGCGAAGAGGTGTTTGTTTTAGTCCACTCCCTTTTTATCAGAGAGGATATTAAACTAAACCATTGGATACAGTGTCAATGCACTCTGGTGGACACATGACATAATGCATACACTCTTTTCATATTATATCAAACATACAGTCTTTGGCTTTTTCTTTTCAGTCTTTGGTTGAAATATATGCCAAAATAAGCCATCAGACATCAGCCATGGCAGGGTGTCTGTCAGACTCTAATTTCTATCAGCTTTTCAACATAAATCTCCCTGCACATGACTGAGCACATCACACTTTTCAACTTGAGTTTTACTTCAGTGATCCTTTTCTTTTTATCATTGTATTCAACCCAAGATCTATGCTTAAGGATATCTTTGAAGCCCGAAAAAGAGGTCCCAAACAACACTGTCAGTTCTAGTCGGGCAGCCATGTCAGTTATGAGATCAAGTAAACCACCTGTTTACCACGACTGTTTCACGGTGGAGGAGTGTAAAAAATCTGCCAAAAGATAGAAGACGGAGAATGAGAGGAGACCGGGTACTTCCGCAGTGACGTCGCTCTCACAGTTTCTGCAGGTCGCACAGTTAAAGGTGGAGTCTGCAATTCTGGTTAATGCTTGTTGTCAAAATCAGTGAATATCTCCTCAGAATCTGCTACCTGTACACACTGCGAGTTTACAAAATCAAGTGTTAATACACAGCCTAGGCTCAGTAAATGAGCATGTTGTGACATACGGTGGGCCCCCTTTGTTAACATACCCTTTATTTACATACCAGTGTACAGAGCCTAGGCTATGTACTATCACCAGATTTCTTTCAGCTCACACACACTGTGCGGACAGGTAACCAAACGTGAGGAGTTACTCACTGATTTTGACAAAAAGTGATTTTGACAACAAGTGTTCTCCAGAATCCCTGAATGTAGATAACTAAGAAAAGAAACGGAGTGGCAAACTGTGGCAAGCTGTGTTGCGGGCATGATGCCAGCAACACAGCAATGCTCCTTACCGTATTGTCTTCACGATGAAGCGAATGATCACTGCCAGACCAACACAGCCACACATCACTCCTATTACTATAGCGGTGACTTCACCTGCAGAAAAAAATAACACAAAGATGGAGGATGAAGGATAACTAACTAAAATAAAGCGATGAATCAGAGCTGTTAAATAATTGAAGGAACTGATGTCATCATCAGTAGCGTGGGCCGCACAGTTAATGCATGAAGTCTTACCAGAAGAGAGCTCCTTCCCTGATTCTACAACAAATAAAAGATTGAACAAATCATTAGAGAAATCAAAGTAGTTTTGTATCTTTTACGTCTCACAGTTCATACACATCGATCTGTTGCTTTATCTCGGCAGATTCTGGTGTTCAGCTGTTTGAAAATGTTAAGTCCAGTCAGTTTGACGGCAGTGCTGATATCACAGGCCTTCCAGTTCAGTCACTCACTACAATGGGCACTTTACACAAATTCTTTCTCCTTTGTCTTTGTCTACCACTCCGTCTCCCTCTTTCCCTTTTCTGTGTCTCTTTTTTCCACTCCTCTTTTTCTCAGTTAGACTCGCATGATAACAATGCAGACAGTGTTTAGCTTTTGCAAATCCTTTTTCTCTAATCAGCTCCCAAACAAACACTACTCCAGCATGCTTTTCCGAAACTTCCCCTTCCCTATTTCTCTCTCTCCTTACTTGCCTTTCCAAAAGGCTCAGTCCCTCTGACAAAGTCACCAGCAATGCTTAATATTCCCACATTTCTTTACACATTCCTCTTCACTCTGTATCTGCAGGAGCTGTGCTAATCGCTAGCATTGGTCTACTTGGCCACCCACTGGCTTGTTATTGTGGATTGCATTAGCAGCAACATGCTGGCATTATAATCCAACAATGTAGAAGTGCTTTCAGGTTAAAATGAGTTCACAGTGGTTTGTTTGTGACCTTCTGCTGCTACAACTTCAATCTGCATGAAAACCTCTCATAACTCTAACAAACATTAGACTTATCAGATTATATTTGATATAATAAAAAATGTAAAACTATTTTATGTAATTTATAGGTGAAATGTCTGATACCTGACACCGAATTTATAATGATAATGCTCCTGTTGTCTAACCTGCAGTGAAGGAGGTGAATATGACCCTGTGGTTGAGCGGCTGTGTTGTGCGGTAGTTGTCCTGCAGCAGCATCTTGTCTGGATCTTCAGCTTTACTGGAGTAAAGTATAGTCTCCATCTTCAGCAGCTGCAGGGGAGAGGTGGAGGTGAGAGGGCTGAAGAAGACTAGAATAGTCCTGAGGCACTTAAATAAAAAAGAAGCAAAAACTCAACAGACCGTCTTAAACTGAATTGTTGTTTCAATCAATAGCTCAAATATATTAAATCACGTTATAAGATTTTTTTTTCACAGTGGACATCAATCATTTAAATCATAAATAGTCGTACATGTGATATGATTTCACATTTTTTCTCAGTCTCCTCAAATGCCTACTACACATTTTTTGTGACATGAAATCTACCATTTAAAGGCAGACATTTCTGGACTTTGTAAATATCAGCAGAAGACATTGGAGCATATTCCCCAATGCTGGCAGTGGAAGGGAATGAAGAAGAAAAATTGCACATTAATGTGCTGTACTGCCATAGGTAATGACTGATGAAACAAGTAGTTTCCCTTTTAATAAATTACTCAATTTAGAGAAAGGGATAAGCATATTAGTGGTTTGATTATAGAGGGCAAGAACTCAAGAATATAACTAATAAGAGACGGAGAAGTCATTGAATAATTATAACTTGTGTATGGGTTTTTAAAGTACTCATTTAAGCAGCACTCCTTACAAATATGCATATCATCAGTCTGTATACAGCTAATACAAAGTAAAGTGCATCCAGACTCATTTTAATGCAAGTTGGATCCTTTTGTCTTACATCACCATGGTTCAAAGTGTAGTCAATGTCTGCTTGAAAGGTTAAGATTAAGTTGAGGTGTGTAAGATCTACTTACACACCTCAATGAGTCTCGGTATCTCTGTGTCACCTGCGCTTTTGAGATTTCAACCCTCTCATGGAACAGTGTCCAGGTCACACTCTGGTGGCAGGGCGGCGTTGTTAAGGAGCCATTGTAGCGATAGTAGCGTCCAAGATCCTCAGGGAGCAGGGACTGGACGTCAAAGGCCGGGATGAATACCTTCTGGTCTGCCAGTGGGCGCATGGAGGGAGGGGGGGGGTGGTATGTTAGGTATTTTCATCTTTTTACCGATGCTTTAACCAAATATATTTTAGTTGTAGCAGTTTAGCAGACTTACCAGCGTGTCTGATGCGGCTCAGGTAGTTGAGGATGTTGTTAAATGCATGATTGGTCTCCTCACCTGTCTGGGAAACCAAAACTGAGGCTTACATTTTTATTACATAGATCAAAATACTCCAGCTTAATCATTAACTTCTCTTATTGTTAAATAGTTTTGTATATTTCTACTGTTTATGAGTTGTTGTTGTTTTTTTACCACAATAAGAATTCCTAAGACAGCCAAGCCGTCACTCTGCGTCATGGCTGTGGACATGTTGGGGTAGAGCTCCGAGTTGTAGTGCACCACATGCAGCTGGAGAGAAGATAAATAACTGTTAGTTGTTTAGTTCAATTAAGGCTGAGGTCGAAAAGAGACGGAGAGCAAGAGAGACGTCCTGGTTTCTCCTTGTGACAGCCGAGGGTTAAAGAGAGACAAAAAGAGGGAGAGACTAGGAGAGGGGAAGCTGCGTGCAAACTCGATCACCCCACTGAGAGTATGAGCGAAGGAGAATAAAGAGCGTCAAGGAGACTGATGTGAATGAGAAAGAGCTTAATTGTCTCATTATGTAATAACACCCATCATGCATGACAGGATCCATTTTTTATTGACTGATATTCTTCCACCACTTCAATTTGGTTTGAGTTTCTCCTCCCCTCCATTTCATCGACTGCATGATTTTCGTATTTTTTTATTTTATCAGCTGAAATTCACTCGTGCATGAAGTTGGCATATACCTGGACAGTGACAAATGGACAGGAACTGGGGCACGGAGAAAGCATAACTTCTCTCCTTTCTCTTACATAGTTACTCCACCCTTTCTCCATCATCTGCAGATTCCTCTTAATTCACTTACAATTTATATCTACTTGTTTTTGGATTTTGCTTTTGTTTCCATATCAAATCCTTCTACTGTGTTGCTCTTATGTCTCTGCAGCCCTCTCTCAGCCTTCTCTGGATGTGAGTTCAGTGAGCAGTTTCCATCCCTATGGTACACTGAACACGAACAGGAATCCACACTGACCGAGTTAAGACAGATCTGTGTCTGTGAGAGAGAGAAAGTGTGAAGTAAAATATGGTGTATCTCCCATTGTTTGCCATGGCCTCACAACTCAGGTCATAACTAATTGGGGGCTTGTCCAATTTAATTTGTTTGATGCGTTTGAGTAGCTCCTCAGTTGCTTTGTTCCTGGTGCTTGTTTGGCCAGGTTAGGATTTTTTTAGTTAGTTCTTGGATGTTGGGAGATGCACCAGATAATGTTGGTTGAAGCACTCTTTTGAGGTGGTTATTTGTTGTGGTCCTTAGAGAGAGTTGTGTTTCAGAGTGTTCCATGTTAGGCTTCTGTTACATTTCCCATTTAGCCTGCACAAGTGTTTCTGTTGTATGTGTTTCTTTATGCTTTTGGTAGTGTTCTGGCAATGTGGTTAGTGCCAATTGTTTTCGGACAATTGTCTCAGGGGCTCGTCCAAAGTACCTTGTGGGGTTGCCGGCTTGCAGGTGGCCTTTCCAACCTGTTGGTTTACAGTGCATAAAAATCCACCACAAGCTGCATGAAGGGTTGAGCTAAGGTTGAGTTGTAAATTAGATATTTGGTAAGGTAAGTAGTAGGCAGGGCTGTACAGTGCGACAGTTTTGATCGCATTTGCTACTGAAATTGATCACGTGCGATGATGAATACAATTCCACTCGCACGAGTGCTAATGAGCAGATGCTGTCTGTTTGAGACACAGAGGAGTGCTGCTCAACTGCTTAGATTGCTCTACATTAACACTCTCCAAATGGGGGTAAATGTAGTCTTAGGCAAGTAAGTTATTGAGTCCACCCTCCACTTTGGCTGGTGAAAGATGTGTGCTTGTGCGGCGATTCTAGCATCTACTTCACCAACGGTAATAACCGGAAAGAGACGGCACAAAGCTAAGTTAGCGCGTGTGCAAACAGAACATTTCCTGTGCGCCTTCACATTAAAAGCATGTTACTAGCCAAACGTGAGTTGACTTTTTTGAAGCCGGTAAGAACAGGAAGTTCGCGCTTCACAGCCCTGAAGTGCGCTAGCTTGAAAATCAACTGCTTCAGCTGCAGAGAGCAGTCAACAACAGTAGTCTATTTAAACAAAGTTTGAAATAACTGATAAGCCACTGAAGAACTACTCCCAACACATTCACAACAACCTATTTAACTTATCCTAAATTGTACCAATATGTATACTTATTTATTTAATAGGCTATATGTTTTAAAGTTAGGTTTTATTTAACAGAGGGATATTTACCAAAAATGTTTATTATTATGAATATAATAATAATATGTATCTACAAAAAATATATAGATATTAATTTTATGGGGAGAAATAATTCTGAATCAGCAAAAAATTGCAATTGGCAGTTTAGATTCTTTTGTCTAAATTACAATCAGTGCACCCCTATTTATTTTTCTACAATTATTACTGCACACACTAGGATATGACATTAATTGAGAATTTCAAATGAGACCAAGATGACAGGCTAAAAGGTAATGAGAGCGAAATACAAGGGTTAAGGTTATGCAAGTTTTCGATCATAATTTGTGTGCTACTGAATTTATTTTTGTGCTACTGATTTTTTTTGCTTGCTAGCACCAGTGCTACCACCTAAAAAAATAAGCGTACAGCCCTGTAGTAGGGCTGTGTCAAAAAATCGAAATATCGCGATACTTAGTTTTGCGATATCAGTATCGATTTTTATAACTAAAAATCGATATTTATTTTATTAATTTTTTTATGATTTTTTTTTCAAGGCTTTATTGACAGTGGAGAGATAAAGATATGAAATGGGACAGAGAGGGAATGAAATGCAGAGAACAACCACAGGTCAGATTCAAACCCATGTCTGCTGTGAGGCCTGAGCCTCTAGGATACTGACTATTGAAGTTAAATCAGTTTTGTTTATAAGAACACTTAAGATTCACTGTGTCACAAAAGCACACTGATGTGTTTTCATTTTCATTGTGTCCTCTACAGTTAGTACAAGAGTGAATTGGATTTGTTATTTTGATGTTATGGCAGCTGCAGCAGTGTTTGATCATTTGCCAAAACCGAAAAAAGGAAGAAAATAGTAAAGGAAGTTATGAATTAAATAGTTTTGACTTCATTTGTCTGTGCAATTATCAATATATTGTGCTGTTATGTTTGACAAGGCAACTTGTTTATGGAATATCGCAATATATAGTGATATATCAAGATACGCAATATATCGTGATATATCGTATCGTGACCAGTGTATCGTGATACGTATCGTATAGCGAAGTCCTTGACGATACCCAGCCCTACATGATATAACATTGAATGTGCCATGTTTTACAGATATGAGTGACCTGACGGACCACACTATCGGAGGAAACTGTTCACTGGGTGGGACAGGTGGTCTTCTTCAGGGCCCACCAGCAACAACTGAACAGTTACATACAAGTTATGGCTTTGCTTCTGTTTGATATGTACACTTTATATTTCCATTTCACTGGCTATGAATAAACTGCTTTATTTTTAAGTATGGTTTTGGTCTTTTTAAAATGTAATGATACTGTTTTATAAGAAATCTTCAGAGAGATAAAGGGTTGAATTAAAAAAACGTATAAGTCAATGCATGTAGATGGGTCAGAAAACTAGTCCAACATCCTGACTATGAAAATGTGAGTTTCAAGAAATCCTTTACTACACGAAGCAAACAGTGACAGTAAGCAACACAATACATTTTTAACAGTAAAACTTTATTATAAATGAGTGATCACAATACAAAATGATACATTATCTACTAGATATTGAAAGGGTGTCAGATAATTTTCAGGTCTGACTTATTATTTCTATACTTTTTTTTTTACAAAAGACAATGCCTTTCCAGTGAATCTTGACATGATACCTTCCTTTCCTGTCTTGTTACTGTACATCTTTACATGTTACCTCAGCATGGCTTCACAACTAAAGCTTTTTCACTCCACTGGGTTGTAGCTCATTCCCCAGTTTAACCTGTAGAGACATACATAATACTTTGTATGTTACAAGTTAGGAGGTTTTTGCATAAATACTTAGCTCATATTCTGTTGACTGTGACATATTTAAACTGTATTTACCTGAGGATAATGTCAGGGAAACCAGAAATCTTGATGCAATTTTCACAGTTTTCAGCTCAGACTCCTGCCTGACCAGGTTCAGTAGTAAAGCTTTTGGTTTAGAAGTGGTAAGTGTGCTGACATTTGCTGTAGAAATGAAGCTAAAAATGGTAACATCGATCTCCATGCTGCATTGGCCAAAAGTAAACAAAACTGACAGCTGGGCGTGTGCCATGCCCATATAGGTTGGTATAGAGTAAATGAGCAGGGCGGTGCATGCACGGCCATGTAGATCTGATCAGTCTGAGCACACTAGGATTTTTGCGAAGGGGGTAGATGTCAATACCAACCTTTTGAGATAGAGAGCAGAGAAGGCTGGAAAAGGCGATGAAGAAATGGGAAATGGTAGAAAACAAATGGGTTTTTTGAACAATAAACCATTAAAACCTTTTCTAGTAGACCTCGGAAATATACATTTAAACCCGAGTTTTTGCATAATATGTCCCCTTTAATGAGAGAGATCCTGCCATTTGACGGGTGGCTGATGTGAGAGGTCGCCCCATTCAGAGCACATCTTGTTATGTTGCTTCTGTGCATGCTAACTGGTAAGGCCCTGGCCGCTTATTCTGCGAGTGCATATGACAGCTGGAGTTATCTGAAAGTCTAAACTGCTGTTGGTCCCTGAACCATACCACCAGCATCTTCCGTCATGGAAACAAGGAGATAAGCAGACTAATGTTGAAGTTGCTCCGGATTTGTTGTGCCACTTCAATCGTTGGTGTTCTGCTGCCTGCATGACCTCCAACATTTTATCACTGAGGGGTTTGTGTGGATGTGTGGCTGCCCTGAGAAGATGCAAATTAAAATTGTGTGTGAAACAGGTTCTTACCATTCTTTTGTGTTACAATTTGCTTTGTCATTTTCCCCAGAGTCCGATACACATTTTGTTTCCCCACATGGGACACATTTTTGGTGAGAGGGATTGGAATGTGCGTGTTGCCTTTACCAGTTCATAAATTGTGGCTTAGTATTAAGTTGGTTCAGGGGGAGGATAGCAGAGGTTAGTATAGGGGTGCGGCCAGCGCTGCCTGTTAAAGAGCTGAGTTTAATCCTTGGTAATTATCTGGCTGGTAGCAAACTTTTGCCAGATGAGGTGCAAGCGCCTCAAGTGGTTTCTGCTACGCCGTTCCGTCCACTAGTACTGTTAATTTGGTAGGTGTCGGGTCAGACACCAGGGCACATGCTGTGGCAAATCATGGTAAAGAGGCTGCCCGGGGTTTGACAAATCGTATTTTGGATACTGTGTCTGGCACTCACAGGCTTGGGACTACAGGCAAAGGTAAAGGTGGCAGGTGCATTGTACCATGCACACAGGGGTTAACTGGTAATTTGGGTTTTCATCCATGCCTGTGTTTGTTTTGCCATGGCCCCACGAGTCACGTCATGACAGTAGCTTTTAGCAGACATTACCTAAACAAGAGTAAACAACGTGTTTTCTGAAAACTATTTTCAGCTGTGTTATATACAGTATGCAAGTATGCAAGTTTGAGCGTATTTATTTTACCTCATACTTTGGTCACAATAATGTGTTGCTGATGACTGGTTTACTTTGCATTAACGTTACTTAACTTATTTTCAGTTCAATATAAGCTTCCTGGAGACACTTTTCCTCCAGCTTGTTTGTCCTGAAGAATTGTTTTCATACTAAAATCTGCAGTCTTTATTTTTATGTTTTAAATTGGGAAATTCATATTCCAATACAATAAATAATTTAAAAATAAATCAAAACAGTAGAAGTTGCACTTTTCTTAAATTGTATTTTGTACTGTCTGCATGTTTCCACAAAATGTGTATCTGCACATAGCAAACAAAATTGGAATTATTATAAATCTTTGAGCAAAATATCCCCAAATTTTCCACCGCGCCTCCTGTTCCCCTTGGTAGCGGCCACCTTTACTAAGACATTTCCTGGGGGAACACTGAAACACTAAATCCCTTGTGACCCGTGATAATGTAGGCTGCAAATGTTGGCTGAATGATAAAGCATATTACTGAAAATAAAGCTAAAGATTTGGAGTTGACATACATACTTTATTTTGCCATTATTTTACTGGTCTGGCCCACTTGAGATCAGAGGGGCTGTACGTGGCCCCCAGACCAAAATGAGTTTGACACACCTGCCTTACTGTATTTCATCAGAAATTACAGCTCTATTTCTTCTAGGTCTTCATCCACACTCTCACTGCCACTCTTCTCCCTCCAACAACCTGTCTTCATTGGTCCATTTCCAAAAGAAAGTATTTTTGAGCTTTCCCTATATATTGTATATATGTTCACTAACAAGTCTAAAACAAGACACCTTCTTAGTGTTTCAGTTGAAATTGCAATCCTCAGTGTTTAAAATGCACAAGGATGAAATCCATTCTGTTTTGAATGTGTGGTTTACAGTGTTAGCATTTGAAGTGCTGGAAATCAACAGTGTTGTGCAGGTTGTGATATAAGCCATGAGATAAGTGTGTAGAGTTTTTAAAATTGTGTTTAAGCAATGAAAAATGAGATAATGTTAGGTCCACATGAACTGCTGCTGTGCATAGTGTTGTTAGAGTTTTGCACATGTCGCTCCAGTTTTGCCCACTGTGGTTTAACAATCGAAAAAAATTGTAATAGTAAAAACATAATTGGCATCCTCATCGTATACACTCACAGCATAGTTTCACTTACTGTACTTGTCCCTTCATTGGTGATCAATTGACATTTGGACTATTAACCGTTCATATAAAATCTTCCAGTCCTTGAAAGACTACTTTTATAGCACAACTTGACCTTTTTACACCACGACTAAGCCTGGTTCTATGGTTAAATAGAGTTGTGTTTAAACTCACCTCAGCATCCGCACTTAGTCCGTTGATGGTGTGTTCGCTGCCCGGGTGATGCGGGCCGCCACTGCCCCAGTGGAGGTGCATTTGAACAGCTGTGTAGAGCCAGGGTAGACCCCCCAGTCCCATCCATTCTGGCAGTTCGATCACCGCTTAAGGAGAGAAGAGCATAAACAAGTTGACTCTCTGAGTTCGACAGACAGGAGAAAGATAACTGAAGGGGGATTACTAAGAGGGGATATGAGGATGATTAAAAAGTAAATACATAAAACATATTAACCTTTGAATTAATCTCTAATTTATTAATGGGCAGTAAAATGTTTGCTGCCAGGTTACGGCTAACGAAGGTGCAGTATAAACAGATGAAGCGTAAAGCTGCTCGGTGAGAGGCTCATATTAGAAGCTGGAATTGGTCCGGCTGCCATAGTTACCTGTGTGTCCATTATTGTATAGAGTGAAGGGCTTGTTGCCATGCTGACTGTAGCCTAGTGGGGTCAAATGGAACAGGCTGGGGTCATATTTAGTCTGGGTGGTTACCACATCCACGGGGGATTGAGAAGTACCTCCGCAGTCAGGGAAATACTGCGGCCAATGAGACTGACCCACCAAGCCTTTGACAGGAGAAAAGACAGAAACAATGATGTCATCAAATCACACAGCCCACTGGTTCACAGTCATCCAGTGAAACGCCTCCATTGATCAGTCCCTAATTATGCCACATTCACAGCCTTGTGTGAGTGAATCTGATTAAACCTATAAAAAAGGAATATGAAAACATACACAACAGACAAGTCTGGATGGTTAAAATATTGAGGGTTGCACAATAGGCAATGAAAGCCTTTTATACACAACATATCTGTGACTACACGAGGCATTTTAATGTTTGAACCATAAGGATTGCAAAAGAGAAACAATACTATCATTACTATTGGAAATACATGACTAATTTGAATACTTAACACTGAAACTGCATTCTAAACATGATATATTATTGAAAGCACATTTTGAAAATGTTCAGTTAATTTAGATTCCACTATCTGGATAAACCGAGGTTATGTCTTTTCTGGGCAACATTTTAGTTTTATAAATGAGCAATATGTGTGCATTTTATAAGTCAGCACTGGTGAACACCATCTCTTTATGAACTTTTGTTCTGCTGAATGGATGCTAAATGAATGCTGATAACTACAATATAATCAATAAAAAATTCCAATGCACCTTATCCTGTATTACCTCTTTATGCATCGGATTTTCTGTTTTATCCAGATGTCCTGATATTTTTTTTGTCATTGTAGTTTAATTTTTAGAATTGTTTTGCCTGACATTGACACAAGATAATAAGAATTATTTCCTATATAAATGTTCTGAGATAATTCTTCCTTGATGCAAGTAGAATGGTTTATGACATCTATACATGAGTCTTTAGATCAAATTTCCTCAGACATTGCAAACTATTGGTACTGTTGTATCACAAAGCAAGATTTCTAGGATCTGCAATTAATTAAAACCTGTTGAAATGTCTTTTCTTCGCAATATGCAAAAATATTGAAATTTTTTAGAAATGTTTTTTGTTCATAACATAGAGGATTCACCTTAAAAATGGTATATTATGTTCAATTAAACATTAAAAAGTAGCTAAATCAGAGAAACTGTAAAATGACAACTTTAAATTGTAAATGGTACATTTGTTATGCTAATATAATTAAACACTTGCTAGTAATAAAATGACTATAATGACAACATAAGATTATAGTTGAAATAACATTTTTATATGAATCAGTACACATTGAATGGTTACAGTTACTGGAAACAACTGCTCTCCTCCATCACACTCAAATATGCTCATGTACCTATTTGTATAATGTATACTTATATAGTCAAATATGTACTATAATTCCAACTGTTTGAAACACAAACACAAACTTTGAAAGCCTTTGAAATTAAAAATGTTTTTAATTAAAAGATGGAAATATCGAGGAAGTAACGGAGGGAGAAAGGAGTGATTGAGTCTCGGTTCAAGTTCACTGAGTAAAAAGAAAATGGACTCCCCAATTGCATAATAAAAGAAGGTAAGAATAAAAAGTCTGGAAGAAAAAGAGTGTGACATGTTAGTCAAAGAATCTGAATTTCAATTGCAAGGAGAGGAATGCTTTAGCACGCAGGCACGCCACTGAGAAAAATGTGTCGGCAGTGTGCAAAAAAACCCATAAAAAGTATCCAATTAAATATTTGAAGTTGCAGGTTTTACCAATGTTAAAACATGTGTACAGACTATAGCCTATAGATTGTGGTGTACCACCTTTGAAAGCCATGGATCATGGTTTGGTTGTAGCATTTTCAAACGTCTTCATATGCAATTACAATAGAGGCCAAGTCTTCGCACACACAATGTCAGGAGGGGACTCAACATTAATGATGTAAACACATACCACATATCTGCTCCCTGCAACCCCCACCTCACACTAATCCGTTCTTTGCCCCCTACCCTACGCTACTCTCCACAGCAAAATCCCTGACCCACGAACCCAACTTGAAAGTGAATCTAGTCAACCCTGCTATTGGTCGTCATGGAGGTCTCTATGGTAACCGGAGGCCGAAAATTCTGACCCCTCTGTGTGTGCTCCACCTCTAGCATGTTACCCCTGTCCTGAATACAGCCAGGGACAAACCAACATTCTCACTAACTCATATATGCAGATTCACTCATTCAGAGCATGATGAAGAAAATAAAGAATGTGAGACTGTCTTTCTCCTCGGTTACTTTACATAACTCTCCGTCTCTAATATCTCGTGGAAAGACGGGTCTCGGTGTAATCCTTTCGTGTGATGAAATGTTGCCTATTCCCCTTGTTAGTTAACAGCTCAGCAATTAATGGCCACATCATGCAATGTTGTTTCCCACAACATGCCTCACACACATTGTCCCTTATTCAAGCACTCTAGGGACTGTAGATGAATCCCAGTGACTTTGATTTTGGAAAATTCTTGACAAATAAACAAAAACAAATTAAATTAATCTGTAAGCAATTCATGTATCATTCAACATATTGCCTACCCTTCTTCTATTTTTTAGAGAGATATTACACTACATATTTCTGCACCATACACTTGCCTCCACATCTACTATAATGTTGTCCCTGTCCATACTATAGGCAACTGTATGTATATATACCAGTTTGCTCCAGGAACAGCATCTTCAGTTTGCTGTGCATTTTGCATGTAAACTGTATATTGGTGTTGCTCTCCTGAATACATGCACAGAGTGGTGGTCTCTGTGCCCCATTCATTACCACAATGTCATTGTCCACACTGCATAGGCGGCCAGTGTGTGTCCACAACACAATAAACACATAGGTTATTGTGCGCTGCAACAATACGGGGCACGATTTGGTATGCTTTGCTTCGTCCCGTCCCATCTCCCTCTCTCTCCGTACAACACCCTCATCCTTGTGCACCTGCCTCCCTCTCCCTGCCTTTCTATCTGTCTTTTTCTTGCTTTCTTCCTTTCTCTCTCTCTCTCTCCCTCCACCCCTCTATCATCTCTGTGTGACTGCTGCGCTCATGCCAGCTTGGTGAACTGTAACTAATACAGACTGAGAGGAAAGCAGAGGGAGAGGGGTTGGAAGATATCAGGGGGGAGAGAGAGAAAAGCACCAATCCTGCACAATTTACCGAAGCATTTATGAGACTCAAAATGTTTTATAGAAAAGTGTTTAACTTGTGTAGAGTCATGGTCAAAAGACTGAGATATGAGAAGGTTCAGTCTGATTGTTGCTCTTTTTTTCAGGAAAATGCCTTCATGTCCATGCCTTACTTATAAGCAGATTATCAATCATATCATTGCCCCTTATTAATTGTGGATTTGACTTCAGGATTTGGCTTCAGGTCTATAAAGCTCTTAATAGCCACATATTATACATTACACCTGGCATATGCACGACATCTCCAGATGGTATCAACCCTGAGTGCATGTTGTCTTTTATTTCTCTATCTCTCCTGTTCTTCTGCTTTTTATTTCCATTATGCTCTACAAATAATGTTGAACTATAACTTACCAGTGTAGGTCCATGTTATATCGTCTGAAAAGGAACAAGAGAAAAACTTTCTTTAAACTCAGTTTAACTATGTTTTTTTAAAGTTTAAAGGGCTGCACATTTGTTATATTCAACAAACATTCACCATGTTACAAACATTCTATCTGTGAGATTAAATATCACATATTTCACTTACCTCAATATAATTTTTTTTCATCACTTTTAATCTACACCCTCTGCTGCTTCTAATAAAGATCCATTTCGATTTCTACCTAACTACGGTGGTATCGTAGTGCTCAAGTTTTTTTTTCTCAAATCCTTTTTTACTACTGCTCTCGCTAAAACAGCTCACAGTGAAACACCCAAACAATCAACAAGACCAAGAGCAAAGCCAACCAAATCTCACATTGTGCAGATTCTTTTGTTAATTAAGGACCTTACCATCAGCAGGGGCAGCCGTCCCTTGATAATCCAGAAGCATTAGAAGGAAAAAAAAACCCAAAGAGTCCATGTTAGCCCTCCTTGCCCATACACAGAAATGAATTAAAGTCGTACGGAGAGATGAGGAGCAAGTGCGAGAGAGTGAGGGAGAGAGGGGGAGAGAGATAGAGAGGGAAGGAGAAAGGGGGGCTGCGATTTCCACCTGCCACAGCTCTGTATCACAGTCAGATTGTGGATGCAAAGGACAAAGGCAAAGGGCACAGGCCACCAGAACAAGTGAAAGATGGAGAGAAAGTTTGACAGGAAAAGAGGAAGAGTGGGCTGAGGTGGCGAGACCAGACCGTAAGGGACCAGTGAGTGAGAATGAATTAATGTTTGTTCCTGAGAAAAGGAGTGTGAGATGGATTGGATGGAGGTTTCATCATGGGAACAATGCAAGTAAAGGAGTGAAGAAAAGAGGAAAAGAGTGGTCCATGATGCAAAAATGCACTGATCACAGGGGAGAAATAAAAATCTGTTAATCAGAAAGGAAGCGTCTGACTTTTCAAAACTTTGTTAAATGGACAAGTTTCTGAATTTTCGCTGAGTGAAAGTTTTTGACAACAAACTTTATATGAACTCATTTGTCAGTATATTACTCATTTTATAGTTAACACAGCACATCAGCAGAAATAGTGTGAAAAATTAGGGCATTCAACACTGGCAAGGAGAGTGGTTCCCAAGCAGTTTTTTGCTTGACCCTGCAGTACAGAACAATATATACTTTAGACCAGGGGTTTTCAAAGTGTGAGAGAGTGAACCCCCCCTCAGAGAACAAATTTAAGAGGAGCCCCCCCCCCCCCCCCAATTTTTTTTTTCTAAATCCCTGTGTTTTGAAAGATCTTTTAATTATTTTACAAATTTAAATGTATTTTTAGAAACATTCTAAACATTTTTGTGCATTTTTAAGCACATTTTTTAATACATTTTAACATCTAAATCCAGTGTTTTAATCCTGCTTCCTTTAAGCATGGATAGTAGTGACTGAGTGTGCAACGGAGTGAGAAAGATAGACAGACTTGCCCAAATTATTGACTAGTTAAATGTCATTCACACATCCAGTGTTTTTTCGCTAGTGCCTCCAATGTCCTGCTGGAGGAAAATAGTAGCCAGTGGAGAACCAGACCCTCCTAGCGGGGTCCGGGGATATGCTCCCCCGGGAGATTTTTTTTCACATTTTTAAAGTGAAATGCATGAATCTGGTGCATTTTGAGAGGAAAATTAAGAGGCTAAATATGAGGAATTTTGTGTGAACAAATAATTTGGACACACTGGGTCTGATGAATTAGAAGCTATTGAAGAAGGACATGGATTTTCCATAAAAATATTAATTTAAAATTAAAAGAAATTGTGCAGGGTCCTCTGTGTTGGGCTTGGCGGTCTTTTTCTTTAACAAGACCTATTTCTCTGTAATATAATGAATGCATTTAAATGCAGTAAGAGGAACGAAGCAGAGGAACTCTTGTCCAGCTATGCCGTGATCTTAATATAAAAACACAAACTAAAAAAAAATTTTTTTTTTTTACATATTCATCCGCGCCCCCCTGCCATAACCCCGCAGTAGCCCCACAGTTTGAAAACCACTGCTTTAGACATCTATAATTTGTTAGATCAAGCACGATTAAACCTCTGCCCTCTTGTTTGATTTGAATTTTTTGAGGGTTTGAGAGAAAAAAAGCTTGAAAAGACATAAACATGTCAACACAAATGTAATGTAGCAAATATAATTTTTCTTACCTCAGTTATCCACTTACCATCTTACGACCCCTTGAATTATTGTTTGTTGTGGGGTCACATCCCTCTGGTTGGCAAAAGACAATTAAAAGTTAATTGCTAAAATTGTGTAATCTAATGTAAGCTAGTCTCTGTTTTTACATAGGGTATTCTTACTTTCAGGACAAATAATTTTATTAAATAATAAGATCATCCTTTATTCATATCATATACATTTTTCCTAGATCGTCATCTCTAAATTAATTAATTAATTGGAGTCAGCCATTCAGGAGAACGCTTGTCGTCAAAAAAACTTTCACTCAAAGCACTTTACAGGGTTCCAGGTTCCATTCATTCACACACAGTTGGTGGTAAACTACGAAAGTAGCCACAGCTGCCCTAGTATGCAGACTGACGGAAGCATATTAAGGGGATATTCACTGATTTTGACAAAAACAAGCAATTCTCAATAATTGCTGACTCCACCTTTAATGGAAATGCTCTGAAAACAAATATTTATATTAAAAATGGGAGAAATGTTTGAATTTGTTAATAGGAGAAAACTAAAATTGTCATTGTACTTATACACATAGCTACAATGGTAAAACAAGACACACTGATCACTTTAGGTAGTCACTTATTTTTCCCTGCACTCTATGACTCATATAATCTGTTAACTTCCACTCAATTTTGTATCTGAAATGCTCTGTATTTCAAGTGCAACTTCATGTAGGCTAGATTATATGAGTAGCCTGTATGTGGGAATACAAAACTTTTATTTTATTATTTGAAAGTATGAAAAATGTATTACAACAGTCAGAATTGAACACACAATAAAGGTGAATGTGTATGTTAAAGGTGAAGTAAGCGGTTTATTTATGTTACTATAAGTGTTAAATCACTCTTTATTCAAACAGTGATCACTTACATAATGTGCGCGTTTCATAAAGCCGATCTCTCAGTCAGCTGCTCTGCATGTAATCGGCAAATAAACTTATTGGAGGATCCCGAAATTTTTATCCAATCATAAGACATCGCTACAAACCGAGACCCGTCTCACTCATGGTCTCACTGCCGGTGCACGCCAGAGCAACAGATGGGTGAATGTTTATGCGCCCATAATGGGCAGGTGAAAATCCTTCCCAATGTCTGTTTTGATGGTTTTCATCATATTTTATCACACTTATGGATCTGAGATGATGATAACTAGCTGCTTGAAGACCGCAGTGCATTAATGTAGTGACTTAGGGACGAGCGAGGGGACTGCTAACTGCAGTAACTGACAGAAAGTTAGCTAAAAGAACCATTCCGCTTACAGCATCTTTAAATATGAGTTGTCACAGTTTCAGGGTGTCACATTGCCATGGCTTACGGGGACACTTAAGCATCATTATACAATATCATTAGTAACATCTGCTTCTCCAAAATGTCTGCTGTGAAAAAAAGCATGTTTTTATTTTCATCTTTAATTCTCTGCACAGCCCATCCTGTCATTTTGTATAGGCCTACTGTAAGTAGCCAAATATTTCAGGTTTTTGTAGTCTGAACAATTGCTGAGAATTGTGTTTAAATATGTTCCATTTCTGATTTGTGATAGCATGTATATATTAAAAAGGTTACATAAACTATCAACTGAACATATTGTAGGCTACAGAAGATATTACTGGACTTGTTCGGCTTTGAACACGAGGGGGAGCCCTCTCCACGTGACACATTTTAAGGCGGTTTCTTCGGAAAAATCCACCCTGAATCATAATATTCAATGTGTCATTCCTGTAATGTAAAGATTGGTTATAATCCTGGCACTGCTTCATGAAAGTAAGTAGGCTAAGCCTAGCGGTGCCACGGTGGCAATTTTAAGGGGGAATAATGATTCACAGATACATTTTACAAATTAGGCTATAGCCTTAAACCCACACGAGTCCTTTCCTTGTGGATGGAACAACTGCTAAATGCCACGTAACTGCCTCGTCAAATTAAGTTTTGTGGAAATTCTTCCTATTTATTTATTTAAGATAGCTAGGCTATTTAACAACTATATTTAAATCGCTGGAATATCGATCGAAATCGCGTTTTATGGTGGATGTTCCATTTACATCTCAACGGCAATCCAGCCGAGAGTCTCTGATCTAAATTACATCTCATGCTGGTCTCAAGAATAAACATGTTAAAAATTAATAAATTACCCTATAGAGGTAGATAGACCTATTTACATTACAATAACTTTGGCTATTGTATTTTATTGTTAGCATACAGTTCTCATTAGTAGCCTAGTCCATCTGGGTTTCTTTTTTCTGTAGGCCTAAATAGCCTATCCTTGTGAGAAAACTTAAATCAGAAGGCGATCTCGACTTTATTATTATAGGCTCGCTTAATAGGTTCGCCTAACTCAAAACAGATCTGGAGCCTAATTCCTTTGAGCGATGATGAATATATTTCTCACCTGAACGCAAGCTCTAAAGCTGCTGTTTCATTGGTTATCCAGCTACTCTGTCTGTCGCTCCAGTCCATCTTTTCACACAGGTACCGGCTCGCTCAAACCTGAAGCGCTTCAGTCGAAATTATGCAACAGCGATAACCGTTGCCGACCCCCGTATTGGTGGCTCACATCCATGGAGGGGGCGTGGTTACAATGTTTTCACACACCATTGGCCGCGTCTTCGCAGCGGGGCGTGTCGGCTGACTTCATTCACAAATCTACCAGAGTATTTTCTCGACATGTGATCATCCCCTCTGTTGTAGTGATCAACAGACAAGTCCCGGTGTTCGGCCGAAAGCTGTGACTTGCCAGAATGTGTGACCCAGTCTCATAGTGAAATATAGGCTACATAGGCTATGTAAAAACGTTGGTTCATTGCGCAAATAGTAGAAGTTTCTCACAATTGGCAATGAAATGGTAAGATTGTTGTTGTTTTTTTTTTTAAAGGTGAACAACCAACCCAGTTACCCATCACAGTGAAATGTGTAGGTTAGGCCTACTTTTTCCACTGTTCAATCATTTAAATTGGAAGCAAAAAAATTAATAATCTCTCATTGCAGAGCTGTTTTTGTAAAACTACTATGTTTGAGCTGTGGACCAACATAATTGTTAAAACATTTCACTGTGAGACTGGCTCGTTATCAGTTAAGAAATAAGAACAGCGCCCTCTAGGGTCACACATTCTGGCAGGTCACAGCTTTCGGCGCAACACCTTCACCGTATCGTGAGCATAGGAGGCGAAACGCTGCAACTTCGGCAGGAAGAGGAGCTTTTCTCCATCGATCTTAATAATTGTAGTAATTTGTGGTCAATTAGTAGGCTAGGCCTAGAAATGATTGTAAGCCAATGAAGGCCCATGTCAATGCAGAACCAATAGGCCAATAACTATCTCAAAAGGACCAGTTTGTGATGGAGATAGAGTTGTCAATAATATAAAAAATATTATGACTGAGGAAGCTTACAGGAGCAGTGTATAGAATTCATTGGCATTTTGCAGAAAAGACTTGGTAGAAATGGTAGGCCTATATACTATCATAGGTATGTTTTATTTAGTGTAATTGCTTGAAAATAAAAGTAACGTTTTTCCATTATTTCCTTAGAATGAGCCTTTTATATATCTACATGAGCGGGTCACCCTACACGGAGGCTGACATTTTGCACTACAATGGTTCTACAGTAGCAAAGAATGGACCAACTTAATGGGCATGTGCATTTTTAAAATGGGTTTTATGAAGTACTATAGAATAAATAACTAAAACCATCAATTGATATTATGGAAAGACTTGAGGCAGTGGTGCATAATGCCATCTTTAGTAACTCGTTACTTGCCCGAGCAGGCCACTGTAGCTTCTATAATTTTTCTAAAATTAGGGGTTACAAAGTTGCAGTCTACAACTTTCACCACTAGATGCCACTAAATATTCAGAAATCACACACTGCACCTTTAACAATGATTTACGGAGAAGGGGTGGGGTTAATCAAATGTGAACTAATTCCCCTTTTCGGACATGGAATCCCAATGTGTGCCCATGTAATCCCAATCTTCAATGGTGTGTCATGCATGTATAGCTTTCTATTTAGTGTAATATCATTGTTTTCTGTATGACCATTTCTTTCAAGCTTTTAATCAATCAAACAATACTATTGCTAAAGAGAATAATCACTATTAATTGAGTTGCTTTAACCAAATAAGTAGGCGACTGCCTTTGTTATTAAAATTTGAAACAGTAATTAGCGTGAATGCTGGAGCATTCACACTATTGTTATTCAAATCTTTATTATTATTATTTTTACTTCTTCCGTACATTTTTTGGACCTTCAAACCTCCTTCAAATCTTCAGCTATTTAAACCATACAAATACCAAAATGTTCAGCTCTTTAAGGACATGTGTGGACCTCTTTTAAAATGTTTCTACCTTTTCAAATATTTCAAATATTCAGCTTTTTAACAAATTATTTTAACATTGAAGCGGATAGGAGCAGCATTCCAAACCGCTAAAACTTCCTCTGCTTTGAAACCATCTCCTCCCGCATTTTTTCAGCTAGAGACTCCATTCAAACATTAAACAATTCACATTAATTACAGCTATTAAATTCTTTGACAACTTTTTAAAATCTTCAACTGTCTTTGAACAAACACAGTTTTAGTTTTAAGCTTTTTTCAACCTCTTTTCAACTGTTACAGTGTAGAACTGGTGTAAAAATACACCAAAACCTCCTACATAACTGCCTCTCACTCCCACAAATTGAACCCTACGCGGATACGCCGGTCGCATAGATGTGACTACTGAAGCAATCGGACTTACACAATGGAAGTTTTGGGCTTCCAAGCTAAATGGTGTCCAACCAACTGCCGCCTTGATAACTGAGACATGACATTTCTGGAGAAAGGCAGACTGTACCACACCTTTAAAATGCTCTGGTTCTCATATTCTTCACATTACAGACATAATCTTCACACTGTGTCTTCATCAGATTCTTCTGGTTCTAACAGTAAAATAATTTTGTCAGTTAGACTCACGGTCCGTCAGTTAGAGGCAGCGGTTTGAGGTGAGGTTTTGGATGAAATGACCTCTCTGAGGCCTCTAAAAGGTGGGATTTCTGCCTGATCACAGACCCTCAATAAGACATACACTCACCTTGGTGACTCACTCTGCCCATTAAAGGGCAATTTCACTTTTTTTTCTTGATTATTTTTTTCTTTTTTCCGCTTTATTAGACAGTTCAGAGAGGCAAAGTTGAAATGGGGCAAACACTCTGCTCTTTGAAGGCCTATTTCACACATAATTTTTTTTTCATGTCTTTCAATTATAATTTTATCTAGACATTTTTAAATATTCAACATCAAGTCTATTCAACGATAGTTATGTATGTAACTACGGTTCTATGAGTTCTGGATGACCGCCAGAACCGGTGCTTACAGCACTGGATGTTCCATCGCGCGCATGCGCAGGTCGAGATCTTTATACCAACAAAGTCACCTGTGACACCTGGGTGACCCCGGGAATGTCTATATATTCCGGAAGTCACTTGAGGATCTGTTCCAACTGGATCTTCTCGCGGTATCTGAGAAGTCTGAGTGACAGAGAAGTCTGAGTGACAGAGAACTCTGGCGGTCATCCGGAACTCATAGAACCGTAGTTACATACATAACTATCGTTCTATTTCGTTCCTACTGACCGCCAGAGGCGGTGCTTACAGCACTGGATGACTTATACCAAAAAGGTCACGAAGAGTACTCACCACTTAAGGGCTTGCAGCCATCAACAAGACAGCCGTCGCCACCGGATGAGGAGCAGCGACATTCACTCTGTAGAACCGTGCAAACGTACATGATGAGGACCATGTAGCCGCGGAGCAGATGTCCTGAAGAGGAACCCCCTTCAAGGCCGCCCACGATGTAGCCATACTCCTGGTAGAGTGGCACTTAACGGCCAAGGGCACAGGGAGCCCCTGTGCTCTATATGCATTCAAGACTAGATCCACAATCCAGTGAGAGACAGGGCAGCCCCCTTCCTGCAGCTCCCATAGCAGACAAAGAGGTATTTGTGTTACGCAAGCTGGTTGTTGCCACAACCTATGCCCTAAGCGCCCGCACCGGGCACAGTGGGTCTGACATTCTTTCTGCACCCCCTGGTGAGCCCAGGGGATTGAAAGCAGCCAACTCGATCGATTGGTTTACATGGTGGGGAGACAATCGTTTGGATAGGAAGGATGGATTTGGCGAGAGCACCACTCCTGACCCTTCTGCATGCCAGAGCAAGCACGCCTGGCTCACTGACGAGGCATAGAGTTCACCGACCGATTGCAGTCACAATGGCAAGGAGGAATGCCGTCTTCATAGACAGCCGCGTCAGGTCTGCCTGACTCAGCGGCCGAAACGGGGGTAGACCTGAGGCCCTCAGGACTACTTGCAAGTCCCATGATGGTGCCCTCAGGGGTCATGGTGGCTGAATGAAGCCTCTGGCCTCCCTTCAGAAACTGCCTGACTAGGTAGTGGGACCCTACCGTCTGGTTATCCACCCCTGCATGTGCGGCCGATATCGCAGCCACATAGACGCACAGGGTGGAAGCAGCTCTCCTGCTGCCCAACACAGACTGCAGAAAGTGTAGTATCACTATCACTGAGCAAGTCCATGGGACTTCGCCATGTGCCATGCACCACTGTGAAAACAACTTCCACCTGTTTGCATAGCGCCATGTAGTGGAGAGTGCCCCTGAAGTTAAAAAGGTATGGACCTCTGACTGGTCGCAATACGTCAACAGTGGGTCCTGGCTACCAGGAGCCCCATGCACAGCTGCAGGCGCCCAGAGTTCGGGTGCCACATGTGTCCGCCTACCTGAGACAGAGGTCCTGTCTCCCTGGAAGGCACCAAGGCTCTCCTTGAGGAGTTTAGTAATGCTGGGATCCATGGCCTTCCTGGCCAATGTGGAGCCACCAAACGTAGGCTGTAACTGCAATGCTGGACCCCATCCAGTGTTGTCAGTAACAAAAGACTTGTAGGAAATGCATGAAGTAGGCTGACTGGCCAAGCATTAGCCAGAGCATCCTGCCTTAGGGGACTGGTCCTCTCCATCTAGGAGGACCCAGGGGGACAGTGGGTCATCTCTTCGGATGCAAAGAGATATGCCACTGCCCTGCCATACTTGTCCCAATCATGGCCACCATCTCCGGATGGAGTCTCCACTCCCCGGGGGTGGCCCTTTTCTATCGCTGTGTTCCGGACACCTGGAACTTGGACAGCTTAGATAATGATAATTAGATAATGCTGAGGTTAGCATACTTATCAGTCGAAGGAAGAGGCTGTACTTCAGCAGCCTCCATTGCATGAAGTGCTGTAGTAGCTGCTGAACGGTAGCTACGCGCTATGGAGAAAGGCAGGCTCGCATGGCCGCCGAGTCGAGCACCAGCTGAGCTGTAATGGTGGCAGGGATGCTGCCACACACTGTTAATATACGCAGAGCCAGGGACGGCCCAAACGGAAGAACCCTGAACTGGTACACCTTGCCCAGAAATGCAAACGGGAGGACCACCTGTGATATTGGGCAGCAGGGACTTGAATGTAGCATCTTTCAGGGCTATGACACAACCCAGTCCGCCTGAGCGATAGACTGGAGGACCCCTGTAACACGCAGCATGGGGAAAGGAAGAATCGTGAGGCACTGATTCCGCCGTCTTAGTCCAGAACGGGGCGACCCCGCCCCACCTCCTGGTACCTGAACTTCGGTTGAGTAGAACCTACCGAGCATCGAGTAGCACCCCCAAGGACTCTGGGGGAGGGCGGAGGCTGGACGCTGACCTCCTGGCGCCTGAAATGCAGCTGTAGTGCAGTGTTATGGCGCTGTACAGAATGTGCTGAGAAGCACTGGCCCCTTGATTGCCCACCTGAACGTGGTTGAAGCTATTGGCACGGGGTACCACAGAGGTTCCCGGCCTGGAATCAGGCAGAGGTGCACGTCGCAGTGTGCAACTACTGTCTAGCCTGGTCAACCTGAACACTTCGCACCGGGCCTGAAGAGCAGCTGGCCGAACGTCTGGCCTGGGATCACTGGAAGAGAACGGAGGGTCTGTCGACACACCTCCGACTGGGACGACTGCGCCAGCCGACCCTGGCGGCGCGCCACGTCACAGTTGACATCAACCTGCCTAGCTCCCTAAGTCATAATGCAAAGTCTGCAGTGAAGCATCACTGAGGGTCCATGCTGAGTGACCAGCACCTGACCCCTGTATGGTTTGCGACCGAGCCAGGACTGTGTGAGAAAGCAAATTCCCAGATGGCCCACACAGGCAGCAATGTCGTGCTCCTAGTAAGGAGGTCGCCTGAAATCCGGCACTGGGGCTGAAGGCAGCGCACATCGGCTCGCAGAGCCTCGTCTGGGGAGACAACCAGGGATGCTATAGCAGGCTCAATCGGAGCTAACCAGTCCAAGCCCTAACTATCAGCATTGTGCATGGCTGCCAGAGCTCTGCTGTCACTAGTGTGATGGGAGAGAGCCCTAAAATCTGGCCAGCATCTACGGAGCTCTGCGGAATAAGGCTCAGAGGGAGGCACACAGAAACGGAGGATTGAGGGCCTGCCGAAAAGAAGGCATTCGTGGGTGCAGATGAAACCAGAGCTTCATCTAACCTCATACTTGGCGAGTCACGGACGGACACCGACCCTCTAGCCGAGCTGCCCACCTCTAAGAGGTTACAAGACGCAGCTGTGGACAGCATGTCATCCCCTGTAGTAGGAAGGATGCCCAGCCGCAAGGTTACTCACTGCCACTGGTACCATGAGCTGGTTGGAGGCTAGTAGAAGAGCCTCTACCAAGCAACCTAAGTGCCTGAGACATGAAACTACAGTTCATGCATGGGTTATCTGACAGCGCTTCCCTCAGGTGCTCAACCTTGAGACCTGCAGGGCACTTGTCATGGCCATTCCCCACTGTATGGAGGTCATGAAGGCGTAAGCTGCCCACTGTAGAGCCAACTAAATATGCATCTGACTAAGGTATGCAACCGGGCTTCAGGCGAGAGCAACCGAGCCACAGCGCGACACCGCCAGAATAATACAGCGGCGGTGCAAAACTATAGCGCCCACTGGCGAGCAAATTACAGTAGCCTGCACAGACACGACAACCGTGTGACAGCTAAAACAACACAGTGAAGGCGACTCTTGGAAACCCAAGACGCTCCCTGGCGAGCAACCAATGTATGCAACCGGGCTTTAGGCGAGAGCAACCGAGCCTCGGTGCGACACCCATGGACATATAAGAAGGGCAACACCGCTAGAATAATACAGTGGCGGCGTAAAACTACGCCCAATGGTGAGGAAGTTACAGTAAAACATGCTAGAATTTAGCCAAAAGTCGAGCCAGCTAAAATATGCATCCGACTAAGGCATGCAACCGGGCCCCAGGCGAGAGCAACCGAGCCACGGTGCGACACCGCTAGAATAGTACAGTGGCGGTGTAAAACTATGCCGCCCACTGGCGAGCAAGTTACCGTAGGCTAGGCAATCAAGCTTTAGGCGAGAGCACATTCAAGCAACAATGCGGCCTGTCGAGCCAATTAAAATATGCTTCCGATTAAGGTATGCAACCGGGCTTCAGGCGAGAGCAACCGAGCCACGGTGCGACACCGCTAGAATAATACAGTGGCGGTGTAAACTATGCCGCCCACTGGCGAGCAAGTTACAGTAGGCTAGGCAATCGAGCTTTACGAGAGCGCACCCACGACCCCCTAAATAACACAGTTCAATTGAATTCAGTTTACTTAAGAAGGGGACAGTGCAAATCAATAACCCACATGATCATACATGGGTTAGAAAGTGCTAGAATTAGCCAAAATGCTATTCTCTATCTGTAGTCCCCTGGCAGTGTCAGCGGCTCTTGGTAACCCCAGCCGCCCACTGGAGAGCAAATCAACGAAGGCTATAGGCAATTGAGCCTTAGGCGAGAGCACACCCAAGCAATAATGCGCCTTAATAACACAGTAACGGCAACGACGTTCACTGGCGAGCAAATTAAGTAGCCTATGCAGTCAGGCTAAGGCGTGAGCTACTGTGCAACGGTGCGACACGGCTATAAAAAACACAGCGATGTGAACTATTGGCGCTTTTCCACCGCATGGTATCAGCTCGACTCGACTCGCATTTTTGGCGTTTCCACCGCATTTTCATGGTACCTGGTAGCGGCTGCTTTTTTGGTATCGCCTCGCTCTAGGTTCCAAGCGAGCTGAGCCGATGCTAAAAGGTGACGTCGGCCGTCTGCCGACGCTTCTGATTGGCCAGAGACTACCGGCTTCATTCTGTTGTTTATTCTCCCCAACTCTCCGGGATTTTTGAGTATTTACGCTGCGTGCAGCCTACTCTGGCTCTCTTTCATTTGATTTGCATCACAGATCCGATTTTTTTCTTCCATATATTCGCTAAGCTCACCCAGTGTTGGTTGTTTGGGAAGTTACTTTTAACATACGAGAGGAGACATGTAGGGCAGCTAGCAGCTAGGCTAAGTAGCCAGCTGGGACAGACATGATAGCGAGCGATTAGATTACAAGCCTCGGACTGAACTGATTACCTCAATAAAATATTCAGGCTGAGACACAGCTTGCATTTGAAAACACGTATCCTGAAACAAGCACTAAACAGTCAACTTTATCATGCCCGTGTTTACGTGCATAGGGATCGTGACGCATCCCTACAGCTGACTGTGTGGCAGAGTCACACATCGGGACAACAGCCATCCCTTTTAATGGCCCGTCACAATATTCTTCTACTTCTTTTAGCAAACAGATACAAGGGGGGTATTTCTTAAACATTTTTCATCCGTGTTTTTGGCGGTTGGTTCAGTTAATAGTGCAACAACTGCTCGTAATTTTTGCTTTGCTCCGGAGTAGGCCTTCAGCCCCTTACGACAACCCCGCCCACGTTCAGGAGGTACTATTTGCGGTGGAACGGCCGGCCCCCCCCCCCGTGGAAGGCGGGAAGCCTAAGTGCCAACTGCTACCAAACCCAGTTGAGTCGAGTACTCCCCACGCGGCGTAAGCTACACACAGTGTGCGGACTACTGGAAAGCAATAGCGCCGTGGGGTCAGGGTAGGGGGGGGGGGCGGGCCTCCCCTGGCGCCGGGGGAAAAAAAAAAAAATAAAAAAAAAAAAAAAAAAATATTTTTTTTTTTATAAGCTGCCTTATATTTGTATTATTACTGTTAATTATTTCGTCTTTACATTAATCCGCGATTACTTTAAAAAAGTGTAACGTTTGATTAGAAAGCAGTGGTAAGACGCCAAAATTGCCTTTGTGTTACATCACGGCAAAGAATCAGTGCTTTTGCCCATTCATTGTGGATGACAAGAAAAAAAGTTTTTCCCCCCCCCTGATTCTGTATTATTTAACATTACAAATAAGCATATCTTGTGCCTTTTTAGTAAATGGTATGCCACATAAGCCTTTACGTTACATATCATTCATGGACCAATTAAAATCGAGATATTACTAGACATTTACCAGCTTAGGCCAACGTCATTACGTTGGAAACTAACTCGGATTTTTAAGTCAACATTGAGTCTCCCACAGATATTTCAGCTGGAGGCAGGAACAGAATGAATACAGTATAAGCTATACACATGAAGGAAGGATGCTTAGTGGCTAGTGCAGTCAGACTCATCTACTGGTTACAAGCGGTAAAAAAGCAATAAAGTGGAAAGCAATCCATTCTGCAAATATTCAATTGATTGTTTTTTTTTTTATTCAAAAAAAAAGCAATGCTGGATAAATGGTTACATTCTGATGCGGACAGCCCTGCGACTGGTGGGACTAAAGACAGCTCAATACAATAGTACCGAAAGGTTTAACGACGGTTCTGACTTGTTGCCTTACGTTTTTCCCCCCCGGGGGGGGTACGATGTTTAATCATTTAGACCAAACTACAGTAGGCTACGGGCAAACCTGAAGTCACCGTCGTCACATTTCATATCGCCCGTGTGTGTGTGTGTGTGTGTGTGTGTGTGTGTGTGTGTGTGTGTGTGTGTGTGTGTGTGTGTGTGTGTGTGTGTGTGTGTGTGTGTGTGTGTGTGTGAGTGAGTGAGTGAGTGAGTGAGTGAGTGAGGAACTTATTTGAAATCGGCCGTGCGTGCCTGTTTGTTGTTTATTGTTTTAGATTAGCAAATTAGTTGCCTATGCAACCGCTCTAGGCGAACTCAGCACCCGAGCCACAGTGCGACAATGCTACAGAATACTGTGACGGCGGCTTGGACCCCAAGCCACTCGCTGTCGATTAAATCAAAGTAAGCAACCGGTCTAGGCGAGCTTAGCACCCGAACAGTGCAACAATGCTAGAAAGAAAATACATTCGAGCATACAATTAGCAACCGGGCTTAGCGAAAAGCACACAAGCAACGGTGCGAACGAAAGAATAACACGGCGACTGTGAACCCAGCCGCCGCCTGATCTAATCAAAGCAAGGTGGAAAGGTGATATTAGCTTCCGCGGTAGCCGGGCTACGCGTAGCCTTCACACTTTACTCACCCCTTACCGGCCGCAGCCAAGTCGAACGAATTGCAAGTCGCAGCCCTTGGTGGTCGAAGTCAAATCGAAGCACCAACCCTTAGGTACGAGCTACTTGCGACAAGCTAATGGTATATTATCACACAACAATGTGTGCGACCTGCTAGTCCGCGAGAAGATAGAAGGAACAGATCCTCGAGTGACTTCTGGAATATATAGACATTCCCGGGGTCACCCAGGTGTCACAGGTGACTTTGTTGGTATAAAGATCTCGACCTGCGCATGCGCGCGATGGAACATCCAGTGCTGTAAGCAGCACCGCCTCTGGCGGTCAGTAGGAACGAAATAGAATTACTATTTCATAGTTTTAAGATTTTTATCCATTTCTTTCAACTTCTTCATAATTTCAGCAAGAAATGTTATTCAAACCTCTATATATTCAACTTTTCAACTCCTTTTAAACTTATTTTACACAATTATGACCTTTATAAACTTCAACAACTTTATAAACCTTTATAGACCTTTTTCAAATCTTCATACTCAGCTATCCAGTTTAGCGTAAGCAGTTTCAGCATTCACACGCATTTTCAGCAGGAAATGCATTTTCTAGTTTGACAGTAGCCTACTGTTCCAGCTTGTCAGTTATGTCTGGGCAATATGCAGCTATTAGCATAAACACAAGAAAGGTGTTCATTTGATTAAAGTGTAATATACCAGAAAGTATTACAATTCCTCTATTTGAGAATAGGAGGGAAGAAGAAGACTGGCCTGGCTTCCAGTTGAAACACAATATGTTGCTTTGTTTAACATCAACACCCAGAGTAGAAACAGTTTAAAGTTGAGTGTCGCTTCAGGCCACTGCCTTCCCTCAGGCAGTTCAGATTCCTGCTGTGGTGTCTAGCTCTCACCACAGCTACTTGTGCATTTGACCCGAAAGGAACTCCTGCATGCTTTCACTATGAGCAAGCCTTCAACTAAAATGTCCTATGGGGAACCACAACAATACTATATTCTATTAAGGGTGAATTTATCAGGCTATCCTGACATAAAACAAAGCTTTGCCTGCTCTGCGTGCCTACAGGTCACCCGAGGACACACGCCTCATCCGTGGAGCTAAGAATCACTTCAGAGGTGATATTATTGATGTTAATGCATCACACGATTACTGATAAGAGTGACCTTAAAGAGAAAGTCTGTATTTTAAATATTGAGGGCCAATTTGACGTCCCAAACTTTGACCCACTCCAGTGACAAAAGCAATATCCATGGGTTTGGGATTCTTAACATGATCACTTTTATTGAATTCTCGAGCATGTTAACACAAGCGACAGTAATGAGAAGGGACTGGGGAGAAAAAAACACTGAAACCAGTTGGGGGATGGGACGTAAGGGAGAAGGTTGATGGAAATGATGGGGGTGGTCTCCAACACCCATGAACTCAGAGGAGGTTCTTTGAGTTCACATGCTGCAGTGGAATGCTATGGGGGATGGACATCTTTTTCTATTGACCTGGTCCCATGCTATGTATACACAAACAAGAACCTTTCCCCAGGTTTACCATTACTGTTGAGTTTTCACAATAGGGCGGAGGGGGTTGGTGCATGTGCTCACCTGGTGCTAAGGTTACTGAGTGACACTGTGGAGTCACAATAGTCAAAATAGGGCAGTGTCAATCACCCAAGGACACCAAGCCTGTTGTGCGTGAGTTGAGGAGCTGGGCCAGTGAGTTCATGAGTATGTTGTATGTATAGATGGGGGAAGGGAAGCCCCTTCATCCCTGGTGGCAACATACAAGGCGCTTAAAGGCATCCACCAGACCTCATGCTTAAACCTGGAATTTCATAACTAAAAATACCAGTAAAGCCAGCATAATAACTGTCTTGAGATTAAAATAAAATAAAAAAAGTGTATCAAGGAGAGGAAATGCATATGACGAGTCTAAGACTAATTGCGTAGGTTTGTGTGTGTTTGTAGGGTATGCTGCTATACTGCATTGCATGTTGCAAGAGTGGGTCAGTGAGTTCACTTTGTAGGAAGCTTAGGGGGGAGGTCATATATCATGGACGTGGAAATTTACTTGCCACATTGTGGTTAAAACCCCAGAACTTCAATTTTGATGTAATAACGATAATAATTTAACAATAGAGCTACAATGACATAAAATAGAATAAACCATCACATTTCTGATTAAAGATAATAAATTTCAACTTTATTACCATTTCATTGTTCATCTTTAAACTCCTATATGTTTAGTTATAGTACCTGAGAAATGACAAATCGTTTTGTAAAAGAATGATATGCTGGGGATGTGCGTGACAATAAATATTTGAGTCGTGGCGCCTGTTTGTGCAATTTAACGTTCAAGACAGGAAAAGAAAATACAGAAAATGTCACAACAGCAGTGAGGAATACGAAACTTAAACAATATAACGATAACCCTAATATATATTAATATATATTATCATTTTTTGATTGTTATTATATCATTAATAAGGAAGCCAATAGTCATTATAGATATATAAATCAGGGAGAGGGGGTGAGATTAAATAAGTTTTCTTCTTCTCACCCCTTTTCGAACAGGTAAAGCAAGTGTAAGACAGTTTATTTTCATTGTGTGTAAATATTACTTTATTGTAACTGTCCACTTGTTTCATTTATTTTATTGTTTATTATTGCTTTTTTTAATTATTTACTTGTTCGAATTAAAAACATTTTCAATAAAACAAAAAAACTGTGTCGTGTCTGAATAAAAAAAGTTTAACCTATTTCTGACAATATGGCCTACTGACACCCATTTAGAATGTGATATTTGTGACCCATTATTGGACATGTTTCATCTTGTAGGTATTTTCCCTTAAAATATTTTCAAATTAGCTTTAGGTCAATGGATGAGTCACTTAACTTAGAAAGAGCCATATAGAAATGCTGAAGAAAGGTTGAGGGAGCCATGGAGGTCAAAATTATCATTACTTGGTTGTCATAGTTGACAACCAAGTAATTAAATTAATTAGAGTGTTATTGTTATTGCCTGAAGACTGATCCTGTAAAAAGTAACATGTGTGCTCTGTTCCACTATAACTATCAAATGGTGATAATGCCATGTGTGGTGAGGTGTGGCTGGTCCCTGTTATTTAAAAAAAATGTCAGGCTTTAAATGTAGTATAGGCCTAAGGTAGAATAAATTTAGATCATAGTCTCGACATGCATCCATATCTATTAGGACTTAATAAGAAATGGATAGATAGGCCTAGATAGATAGATAGATAGATAGATAGATAGATAGATAGATAGATAGATAGATAGATAGATAGATAGATAGATAGATAGATAGATAGATAGATAGATAGATAGATAGATAGATAGATAGATAGATAGATAGATAGATAGATAGATAGATAGATCAAAACAAATCAGTAGCCTTTAATCGGGGGAGTTGGGTCTCACAAGGTTTTTTTATTTTCTGGCTCGTTCAGAAGTCACGTGATATTGTGTTATGGGATTGAATGTGAGGAGGCGGGGAGATAAATACTGTGCATTGGGTGCATAAAACAGCCTATGTGCGTCTCTCGAGCCGGCACACCATGGTTTACACCACATTGCTTCAGTCTCTCGCTCGCCGTAGTATAGCAGCCGTGCCCGTCACTATACACACGGGCTAAACATGAGTGGGCAGGACCGTAGATGCCCCGGGCCGCCTTCCAATCAGCGGCTAGTAAAGCAATCACTGGCCGGAACGACTGCCCAATCGCGAACCCCTCCGCCGGGACGGCAGCCAATAGGATGCGCACAAAACGTGGGCACGTGGATACGTGCACATGTTGACGCTCGTAAACTGCATCGAGAAAGAGCTAGAAGAGACACTAACCGATGAACGGCCGGGAGGTGTGTGTGGTACAGAGAGCTGATGCAGGGCGCCCCGATGCAGCTCCAGCTACGGAGTGCGTACTGACGGACCCGTCTTATCAAGGAGGCCGGAGATAGAGCTATTTGCGACAGTTTCTGGCAGCTGCTGATTTAATCTCATATTACTGAAGGTGAGTGTCTCCAAAGGCTTTTTTGTTAAATAGCTATAGTTCCCCGAAGTTATCCGGCTAGTGGCTAGCCTAGAGGAATTTCCTGTCCCACTATCCTATGTGCTCCTCCCGGTACACTCTGTTAATTTAGCCCAAATCATATTTTTATTATTATTATGCGGTTTTGGCTATTTAGTTTGATTATGCATGTAATTTGCGTTTTCGAGGGCTTAATATTGCCACATTAGTTTTGTATCTGATATTGTGTTTTCGTGTCATTTAAAACCATGAAACATTGTTACAACAATTACGGAACATGTAGGCCTAGGTTATTCTCAAAACATGCAGTGTGTAAGTTAGTGTTGTGGTGCGCAGACACATACAGACAGCCAACACCTGAGACGCAGCCTCATGGTCCGTGCCTACCTTTGCAGACTGTACCCGACACATGCACCATCACCTCCCCACCCACTTCATCCCCAGCCACCATAGGTTGTGCCAATATAATCATTGTGTTATTCTTCCGCTACTCATGCAGCCTGAATGTAAACAACGTGACAATTTAGTTTTAAAAGGAAACAGCTAGCCTAAATGGAAGCCACCTATACAAACTAAAAAAGGCTTGATGGGATTGTTATAAACACTGTGCGCACTGTCTCCCTCTCCTTTGTCTGTGGGCGAGATTAAGACTTGATTTCATGTGCTGTTAAAGTGTGTGTGTGTGTGTGTGTGTGTGTGTGTGTGTGTGTGTGTGTGTGTGTGTGTGTGTGTGTGTGTGTGTGTGTGTGTGTGTGTGTGTGTGTGTGTGTGTGTGTGTGTGTGTGTGTGTGTGTGTGTTGTGAGTGCATTCCTCTGACCCCTCTAATTTGCCCAAATGTGTTGTGGAATCAGAGGGACCAGCCGGCACTTAGAGATTACTCCAAGAGAAAGAGATCAAAAAAAGGGAAAGATAGAGGCACATCGCCTGAGATAAAGAATGTTAAATGTGAGTAAGAAGAGAGGAAGTAGAGGAGGAGATGGTGGAGGGCTGGTCTGTGGAAGAGGAGCAACGGGCTTCTGTGCATAACGAACAGGATGAGCTGAAGGGAGAGCGCAGAGAGAGAGAGAGGTTTGTGTGTGTTTGAGTGAGAGAGAGAGAGAGAGAATCCAAGCAGGGGGATGGAGAGAAGCCCGAGAGAGAGGAGGGGCTAGAGCGAGCACCAGAGGCAGAGAGAGAGACTGCCTATTCTGATTTCACTACTCTACAAGCTCCCATCCCCCTCACGATTTTACTCTCCTTTCCAGTCTCCAATCTCCTCAATGGGAGCCAGACATGCACTACCATTGTGTGCCTACTGCTGCCTACCCCCAGTCCCACTCTGCACCATGTTAAAACTAGGGCAATGGTATACCCACCCACCACCATTTTGAGTAATTGGGGTTATTATTTTTGGGAGAGAAAATATTGGAGCATTTCCCAACGGAAGCAGTTCTCAGAGATGATGATTTTGTTGACGTGCCTCCCACTTATTGTATGTCACCATTTGCCATGATGACTCTCTTAAAACTTAAATCATGCTGGTTTTGAGTGTTCATGATGGTTTTGAGTGTTCAGCCAAGCCATTTTGTTTGTCTCTTTTTCTAAGTGGAATTGACTTAACTCATAATAACCCAAAACCTCTACTGCCCAAACAGCAATGCAGTCCCAGGGCAGCACTTCCTCTCAGCCCTCGTTCGATTCCATGAGCTCCGGCGACAGCCTCTTGTGCAGTGACTCGGAGCAGGCGGAGGATGACACTGAGGTCTTCCTAACGGACGGCTCCTCCTCCGTCGTCATGGGCAAAGGGGCCGTGGCGGCGCCCGCAGGAGACAGAGGCTCAGACAGTCCCGGGTCACAGTGGACGTGCGACGGCTTCACGGATAAAGAGGAAGAGTCCGAGTCGGAGAGCGGCAGCAAGGCGGCTCGCATCATCAGCTTGGAGCCCGCCAGCCAGATCCCAAAATCGCACGGAGACCTGCTGTTTGCTCAAAAGGTAACGGACCGAGTATAGGGCCCCGAAAAAACACAGTGATGCGAAGATGGGATGACGGGAAAGGGTTCCTGCACAGTATGGGAAAATATGGAATTTTATGCGTATGCCTTATTTCCAGGTCTGGATAAGTATGGGGAAAAAAGAAAAGAATATTTTGTTTCCAGACTTTAGTCCCTCCCTACTCTCTAAAATATAGTAGATAAAAATACAAATCAAAACAAGCTGGTTAACGCTTTGTATCGGTCGGATGATATGCAACTAAACAAGCTGACTGGAGGATGGTGTCTGGTTCCCATGGAGACAACTGAAACCTTTCGCTGAAAACGTCTGGTGACTCTTTAATTTCCAAATGAACCTTTAGTTTTTTAAACTTGGTCTTGAGTCTGCGCAAAGAGATTGACTTGGGTCGATGCTTCAGAACTCTTTATTTATACTTTATGTATTCACATGCCAAATATGGACTGAAAAATCTAGCCAAGAAGTCTGGAAATAGCAGTATGGAAAAGTCTGGAATTTTGAAATGTAAAATGTGTTGTAACCCTGAGTGTGTGTGCAGGGGAAAGCCCAGCAGATTAATTTGAGGCATAACCCCCCAAACTCTGTAGTAATCTATATTCTCTCTCTCTTCCTCTGTCAGTGTGCTGAGCTACAGGGTTTTGTCAGGCCCCTGCTGGAGCTGCTGAATGGACTGAAGAACGGACGTTTCGACCGTGGTAAGCATACCAACAGCACTGCTAGCAGATAAGCATGTGTGGTGACTGGCAGCTGACGTTGTAGATGCTGAACACCGGTTTATACGATCTGATCAGTCCATTGTATTAGTGTGTGTACTTTAAAAAAAAATTGTTTAATGTAGCAGCCTGTATTGACGCAGCCTATTGATGTAGTCCAAAGTGCAGCCTGTGCGAAGCGGCAGTCTTGAGGCTGAGTCATCAGCTCGCTAGTTTACCGATATCACAAAATGAAAGTGACATGTGTTATTGTCAGAGACACAGTGCATATCTACATGTGCATGCATTTGTTGTTACTATGGAGTCTTAAGAGTGCAAATTCTGACAGGGGATTATTTATTTGATTGATAGGTCTGAGTAGTTTCCAGCAGAGCATTGCCATGGATCGAATCCGGAGGATTGTGGGGGTATTACAACGACCTCACAGTGGGTAAGATGTCATTCATATATCCCTTAAATGTTTGTAACTGTTACTCATTCTCATGCTGCTCCTGCACCACTAGACAATACATCTTAGTTCATTTTTCTAGTGTGTAAATTGTTTTCAAATCAAGTTATAACGAGAAGAGACCAGAGTGAGGTATTCTTCCATTTCAAGCCTCATGCCCCGTTCCATGTTTTATTGAACAGCCCTTGGGGTAGGTAGAGTTACAGCATTCACCAGCAATGCAGATGATGGAACACCAAAACTGCTGAAGAACATTTGTCTAGTGATCCATGTGCCAAATGTGCAGGACTATAGCCGTCCAGATGTTTTCGTACGCAGAAAAACAGTTGTATTGTGAGCTGCTCCTTACTATAAAATGTTTGTTCTTTTTTTAACCTTTCTCTATTTCTATTTGTAGGGAGAAATACCTGAACACTCTGCTCCAGGTGGAGATGATGCTGAAGCTTTGGTTTCCTCAGATCAGCGCTCAGCCAGCCTCCAGCATCGCCACCTCCCCCGCTCGCTCCCTCCCAGACACTTCCAGCTCCGGCCTGTCGCACAAGCACAAGGATCAGTCACATATTCCTGTCAAGGTGAGCACACACACACACACACACACACACATACACACATTCTTCCTTCCGCCAACACCACCTAATAAATTAAGTTCTATATATTCACTTTCGAACTGTTCTCCTGCTCATTTTGCAGAAGCGCAGACTCAGCTGGACAGGTACAAACTCCTCCACGCCTTCCCCGGTGATAGTTAAGTGCCCTCGTATCAGCGGAGAGGAGAAGAGGGCAGAGAAGCAAGATGGCGCTAAAAGGGACAGCCCCCCCCCTCCTCCTCCGTCAACGGCATCTGATGCAAACCCAGATCCCCCTGATGGGGCCAGTAGCAGCCAGCCCAATGAGGACACAAAGGGAAAGGACTGTGACACTGAGGAACCGGGCGAGCTATCCAAATACAAAGCAGGTCACAGCTCTGAGCCCAGCCTGACGTGGGTCCACGTTGCCCCCATCCCGTCCCCGCGTAAGGCCTGTCCCTCACATGAGGGCCCAACAGGAGCGCTGAACAATGAAAACCAGCACGTCGTGGTAGTCGCTGCCGTCCCCCAGTCCAGAAGAAGGGGCCGTCCAGCCATGCAAGACTGCTCTATCTCTTCTACCACAACTCGCAAGCACCCCAAAAATTATTTGAATAAGCCAGCCATCCTGTGCCAAAGCGAGCTTGTTGCTGGACAACAGAGTGAGGGCGAGAACAACGAGACCTGTAGGGTTCAAAATCAGTCCCCTCTTGTCACGCTCAATCCTCTGCCCTCAGAGACCTGATGCACTGAACAATCTAAGATCTGGCAGCGTTGCTTTGATCCGCCAGCGGGCAAGAAGCTGCTGTGTGAGGAAGAAGGGAAGAGGCTGAAGGCCTGTGATTTATAAACTTATTAAAGAGAGGAAGTGGAGGAAAAGAATTGGAGGTGATACACGTTTAAGACAATGACGGATCATACACAACCCCTCATCAAGACCACACTTAGGACAGTTATTTCAAACAACAGGACATCATGTGTTTTTTTAATAAATCACATCTATCAGGGTAGATAATCACAGATACATAATAATATATACATGTGCACAAAAGCAATTGTGGATGAGGGGTTATAGGAAAGAACACCTAATGCTCAAAGGTTATTTGCAGCCTACGGAGTAATGATTGATAGAGATTTTGAAGAATTTTCAAGGAGCAAATCATAGTTTCTCCTCAGGCTGAACGCAATCAATACATTCAGAGACATTCTGCAGACATACAACTTGAAGGATACGCTCAATCTGTTTTTAGAAAAGCCTATGTCAATATTCGGAACAAAAGCTTCTGAGGTGTATTATGATGAGGTAACTAGTTACGATTCAATTCAGATTGAGCTAGGCAGTGTGAGCAGAATTTGATTCCATTCTTATGGTGGCAGAGGGACATTTGATCTTCCATTCACTTGTAGATAGAATTGAAGCACTTGGCTTAAAAGAGGAAAAATTACACTGAAGTCATTGGAAATCTTGTAACTAGTTATGTGAGAAATACAGTGTACGGAACACAGCAATATATACTGTACGTGTGGTGTGTTAGGAGTCATTGGAGACTGTGGGGGGAAAAATGATGTCATCAACTCACAATTGTAATCCAAGAAGTGTTTGGGCACCAGGCTGGCAGATCTGCATTTGACATCACAGCGATCAGAAGTGATCCTGTGGATCAGATGCCCGGACTTCCACTGCAACAAAAACAAAACTGACAGGCAATCAGTGTCAGACGGAGGCAAAAAAACAAACAAAACAAGGACCACTCAAAGACATGTGACTCCTGAGTCCCACCGTTAATTTATTCATGTGTAGAACAGACACTGCATTTATTTATTTATTTTTATTTATTGGGCAGCTGAATATACAGTAACCTGCTGTGCGCTAGCATAGTTTGGCCTACAGTTTGTTTGAGGCGATTGGGAAGGTGCTGTTGACAGTTGGTGTGTTTTGTTTTAGTTTTTTTTTGCTATAATGAGGGGGGGAAACAAGGGCGTGATATCTTATGATTGGACTACTGTGCCTTTTACCAAATAAGATGTGTTCAAAACAAAAAAACAATTGATGCTGTCAGTGCATTGGTACTGCATTTTGATTGTTTCACAAAACCAGTACACACATTCAATCATGAAAGTCTACATGTAGTCATTTTCATTCTGCTTCCAACGTTACAGTGTCCAAACCAACAGTATCATCAAACTTGTATCTACTGCTTAAAAACTGGAGTCCAGATCTAGTTCCACGCCGACATCGGCACAGCTCATCCAAACTGTGCACATTTCCATTGTTTACACACACCAACAGCAGTGGCTACTATTTGTGATGTAGTGGTGAAGTGAAGCCTTCCTTTTGGGGCTTTTCTTTTGGTTCTGACCAACAGAGGAACTCTGAACTGCATTTAAAACTGGTGCTCTTGAAAACTTGAAAAAAAATTAAAATATAAATGTGAGGGAGGAAATCCTTATTCGCACCACCCTCTACTGCTGCTATTGTTATTCTAATTCCAGTTGTAATTTAGATTAGATGTTTGATAAAAGCCCTCTCTCTTTATTTGGAAATCTGCTCAGAATATTCCTCTTAATGTAGAAAGGGAGTTATAGCGACATGATTGGATTTACGCATATTGCAAAAGTATCGTAAATATTCAAGACAAAAGTATTTCTGAATTGGTATGGGTGGTTAATATGCTATTTACATAAATATAGAGGAGGGAAATCTGTATACCAGACTCTTAGGAAAAAAGCACCACATGTGAACACAGAGCCACCGGCAGCCTCCATGTTACTGCCTAAGTTTGCGGAATAAGGAGTGCACAAACCCGGTCATAGACTATCAGACCGTCTTGAATTGCCAACATGTGATGTGCCAGACGCTGACTCTCCACCAGGGGCCAGGGGCTGTCCTCCAACCTACTCCTGTTTTTATACAGTTTATGGTTTGACAGAGAAACCAATTGCACTTATTTTTCATTGTTTCATTGTTTCTTTTATTCATGTACATTTTCTACTGCATCTACCACTGCTGATTGGTCAGACTTGTCTTGTTTATTTTAGCTGCCTTTTTCTTCTTCTTTTGAAATTGTAAAAGCTGACTAGCTCCCCCAACCCCCCACCCTTCCCTCCCTCCACTCTGCAGCATTCGCCTGCCCTTCCCCTCTCCTCTCAATCCTGTTAGTATGTTTTCTTTCTAAACTTAACTCTGTCGTTTCTCTCACACCATCTTTACATGGTATTACTATTCTGTCTACTTTTTCAATAATGACGAAAAGGAAAACAAATCTTTTAATAAACAACACATTTTTGAAAATTTAAACTGTGTGCCTGTACAATTTTGAGTAATTTTATACTTTATATTTTATTTTTGATATAAAAAGCAAGAATGTTAAATAAGACTTGTGTTTTGGAAAGCAGCTCTCACTGAACAGATGTGAGACTCAACGGGGTGCAGATTTAGAGACTGTACATTTTGAAGCTTGTGTGTGGGGGCCGGGGGATAAAGGGTAGTAAATAGGAGGGGTGGCAGCAGGGTGTGGGCCTACAGTCTCGGTAATCTCACTGGCAGTACTGGGGGGCGGTAGTCGATTTTACCAACCAGCTGTTTATAAGGAGCACAAACATTACTCTAGTATATGTTGTGTGTGTGTGTGTGTGTGTGTGTGTGTGTGAGAGATCACAACGAATAAATACTTGGTATGCCAGGTTGTGTCTGCTGTGCACTGCTGACACCGTAACCGAACAGCCAAACTGGATCAAGGCTGATCTCTGCAACGAGGAATGCAAATTTCAGTCCCTCTAAAAAAAAATCAGGGTCTCGAGGAGCGAGAGTTATAGGTTAACCTCACTGATCCCAGCAGTGTCCTGTGCTCCAGTTAAAGCTCAAACAACTTACCAGTGATGTCCTTTTTTAATACTAAACACAAATGGGGATTTTATCTCTCCGCTACATGATCAATAGACAACTCAAACACTGCTAGTAATTATGTAACACAATGTCTTTAATGTGATTTTTACATAACAGTATACTGTAAGTCAATGGTGGAAGCTGTAAACACAATATTTTCTGGTTGCAGCTCCACCAATGTAAAGATGGGCTGCTTTAAATAATATATATATAAACTATATATAATAATATATATACATATACACATATATATATACATATACACACACACACACATATATATATATATATATACACATATATATATATATACATATATATATATATATATATATACATATATACATATACACATATATATATATATATACACATATATATATATACATATATATACACATATATATATATACATATATATACACATATATATATATACATATATATACACATATATATATATACATATATATACACTATACACATATATATATATACATATATATACACATATATATATATACATATATATACACATATATATATATATATATATATATATATATATATATATATACACATAAAGAATTTTGTCTCTAAGAAATTCACATTATATAGAATAACAATAGATAACATTTTAGTAAAATTCCATTTTCTCTCTGCTCAAGCACTGCGTGCACATGGGCACGAGAGTGGCACATTTTAGGGAGGGTGTGGTTAGATTTCACCCTGCTCAGACGGGATGAAATCAGCCATACTGCACTCACACACACACAGTCACACAAACAGATGCACATGCGTGCGCCACTCCCCTCTGCACGCTCTGACACACTTACTGGCTGATTTTGTGATGGGCCTGTCTCTGACACACTGACTGTGCTACGTTACAATAACAGAGACCGCCTTCCCTCCATCCCTCCCACTTGGCCCCCCTTGTATCCATGCAGTTTTTAGCAGAGAAGCCATTGCCCCTCCATCTCCCCCTTCTGCTACTCTTTCTCTTCTGGAGGATGGAAACCAGGGGCAAGAGGAAAAGGACAGGAAGAGTATTCGTGGAGGGCACATGGAGGAGACTTGACCCTTACTTTGTTTTTGGAAGCATGTTTTGCTATGTTTCTCCATTTGTCTTGAAAAATAATGATTATTTTTCTCCCAAGCTCCACCTATGTATTTATGGTTGATGTGTTTTTCACTTGACCATTTTATTTCGAGAGAAGTTTCACACTCCAAGATTCAAGATTGCTTATTTGCTTATATGCACAACAATAACAACAGCAGTCGTGCAATGAAATTCTTGAGCTCAGGCTCCCTTCAACAATGCAATATAAAATAAGAGGTTATGCAGTTACTGTTATTCCATCATAAATGTGTTTGGAACTTCACTTCCCCGAGTATCCAACAAGCATGTTTTGGATTAATTAAGCACGTGTGTGTGTGTGTGTGTGTGTGTGTGTGTGCATCAATAGGATTGCTCATAATGTACTTACTGGCCCTCTTATCCCCTGTTGAGTAGGTTTCAATTGTAGCTCCACATCTCCTTATTGGTTTTAACAAGTTAATGATTTAAGGGTGTCTTTCCAGATCTGCTGTGTGTGCTTAGTGTGTAAGGAAGGGGATGACACAACGAGGTGCTTATTCACTTACTCTAAACCCTCCCTCCCCCATAATGCCCTCACTGCACTCTTAGTAAAACTCACGCAAGGAGAGGACACACTCTCTGTGACTTTACAACTACACACACCCACAGGATGCAAAGACATAGTAGTAGCACATGCTCACCCCAATTCCTCAGGGATTTTAGTGACGATAGTCCCAGAACTAGCTTAATGCTCATTAAAAATCGCAGAATGATCAGCCCTGCTATGGAAATCTGAGCCACTTCAATGTTATTTCGGCCTTGTTCGAGTTCCCATATTTGACCTGACTTACTGAGTGGGGTTGAAGAGGCTGCTCTGCCCCGACATCTGTGGTTCCAATCACCACGGGGATCCGGTAAAGACGGAGACACCAGGACTCTGTTTTCAAGGACACACGTGTATCTTATGACATTTTGTTTGTTATATTTGGGCCAAGGCTAAGCTACAGGCAAATAACGTCCTCATAATTTTCTTTGGCCTGAATGTGTTACCGGGAGCCTGCTTATGTCACAATCTGACACAACTGCTCAATTATTCAAGTGCAGCGAGTAAAAGGGAATCACTAGATAGTACATTATATACTGACCACAGAAAAAAATAAATGTTCGTAGAGAAGGCATAGTTGGCAAAGGGAGGGTGTTATGAATGATAACTAAAAGTTGGACATTAAAGCTTACATTCTTAGTGGACCATTTGGATTTAGCACACACACGTGGATCACACTGAGGTCCAAGCAGCTTGTGTGTAAAGTGAAGACAGCGGAGTCCCATGAGACTGCATCTTCCGCGATGATTTACAGCCCCTGTCAGATACAATGAAATAAAATGGGTCAGTGTGATGAAATATATCAGCCGCACACTTGATGAATCAAAAAGCTGTGACGGAATGTAGGTAGCACTTGAAATCAAGCCTTAAATGATGTGCTCATGTTATATTTATGTGAGCACAATAAGGCACATTAATACGCTCAGCTTACGTCACATTGTGATTTAGTTGGGAACAGTGCTGGGGAAATGAAAGGAACCAATTGTGAGAGACTCAACAATTAGTGCTTTGCCGAAATTGGCATGTGATTAACTTCAGACTAAATGCCTGGCATTCCAGAAATATAATAGATTAGTTCATACAGCTTTCACCGCATTGCCCTCATTTGTTTTGACTGCACAGACAAGTGGAAATCACTGTTTGCCAGTGTGGGTAAGCGCTTCTGTGTGTGTGTGTGTGTGTGTGTGTTCTTTGTTTTTCAGTGAGTACTTGTATAGAAATATCGGTGGTATTGTCATAAAATGTGCTGAGGTGTCATTACATAATAGAGTTGGCTGGGGAGTGCGTGTGTGTGTGTGTGTGTGGGGGGGGGGTTACCAACAAAGTCTGGTTACATATTTTCATGAGTGACAATTTGCTTCATTTCTCTTCAGTTATCTCATTGTATACTTTTCATGTCTTCCATGATACTACAGTAGAAGAAATACAACAATAATTCTCAAAAGATAAGTCATAATTAATCGATCATCAAAATAGTTGTTTATAACTCTTAGTTAGACTTGACAATCCATCAACTAATTGTTTCAGCTCTAGAGGCCACCTTGGGCACCACATGCTGTTTTGATTCTGTTCCTAAACCAGAACTGGATCCAAAATGTTGTTTCTATCCACAAAAGAGCTTGAGGTGGAGGAAAACCACATTTAAAAAAACAAAACATACAATGAAAGTGTCTCATATGTCCTCCTTTTATTCTGTGGCGCTAATGAGAGGTTTCCCTAAAGCTACCAAAGTGCTGCAAACTTAGTAAAAGCTAAGTCTGGTGATTAACATAAATGGCCTGTAGTGTGCATGTAAACCCAACTGTTTACCGGTAGTTAGTGGGTGAGTGAGTATAAGCTGTACGGTGTTGTCTCTGATGAATCAGCGTGATGATGTGGCTGTGCCATTCAGTCGGAGTAATTCAATGTGCTAAAATGAATGGCTGACATGCTGATGATTGTTATAACTCTGCACAACGAGCATGTCTGCCAAACTATAAAATTTGGTTACTCATAACATTAGGACTGGGAAGGAGGTATGGCCATGGATTGTTGTAAAACAGAGGGCAGTGTGGGTGGAGGGGTAGTGGGGTGGGTCTGGCATACGCATGTAGCCTCAAGCTCACTACTGCATTCATGCTCACACTACTACAACTGCACTCAGTTGACCCACATCATGCCGAGATAAAGAAAAAAGGAGGGGCTGGGTCTGGGAATGCTGTGGAAGAAAATGGAGATCTACTGATCACCTCATGTTTTAGCAGTGAACTGCTTTCATGACCAGTCTGTTAGTTAGGCAACAGTTAGGCAATCTTTCAATTTCAGAGTAGTGATAAAAGCAGACAGTTGATAGGTTGGACTTGTTCACTTGTATCATGTAAACCATGACCTGAGCAATAACCTTTGGGGAGGCAACTGGAAATGCAACTTTTAAACCAAAGTTAACTTCAGTTAATCAATTTATTTTCTGGGATAGGCTATGTGGCCTTTTACGTTGAAATCAAATGCATTTAATATATCAACTTTTCTTCACATTACTTTTAATGAAGGACCATCACTTGCAATTAATATTTAGAAAATAATTATAAAAAATATATTGTTCCACATTAACACCCTAAATACATTTGGTCGTTTGTCCCACGTTAACAAAATTCAACACCTTCATAAATTAACCAAAGCTGCAGGATGAGTGGAAGACCCAGAAAGCAAACCTAATGATGTTACATTTTCGTTTCAGTGACCTACAAACTTAGGGATCAGAAAATAGCTGTGAGCCAACCAAACCCGGTCTTCCCTACTTTCCTTGAATATCCTATTTATGCTTAAACTCTGTTAAACTCATGGACATATAAAGAAGGTTAAACTGCTGCAGTGCTATCCAATTGTATTTAAAAGAAACCAGTGTTACCTTGAGGGACAAATGGGACAGCTAAGCTTCTCTCAAGCGCTGCTAGGTGGAAACATTGAGCATGTAATGGAAACAACCGCGCAGCGGTCACGAAGAAGCAGCACCGTCCATTTCCGGTTCCGGGTCTTGTATTAGAAACGTCGTGTGAACGGCGCGACCAAACAGAAAGTTTTCACACAAAACTTGGTGGTTTGAGTGCGTTACACTTCTTAAACTTGTTCGTTTCAGTTTGACATTTGCAACGCAAGCGGTCTGATAAAGGTCAAAGGAGAAATTGAAAGGTTTGTGAGTTCATTAAAGCACGTATTCGGCGATGTTGGCAGCTCGTAGAGAGCAGTGTGCTAACGTTAACTAGCATGTAGCCGGAGAGTTTTGTCGGATTCAATTGTTGTTAGCTTGTTAAGCTTGTGTTTTACTGCTTGTTAACACATGTCAGACAATCTAACATTAAAGTTATCAGTTGACAAACAAAAGTAAGTTGTTGGGCTGACTGAATTGGTTTCTAAGAGTACATTTTTGCACGTATGTGTTTGTGCACATGTAAACAAAGTGTGTGTGTGTGTGGGAGGGGTTGCCCTCATGTAGTCAATATTTGGGACTTTCACATGATTGTCTTGACACAGTCCCAGACGGGGGGGCTACAGTTCATGGATAGGTGCGTGTGATAGTATGGTTCCTCAGTGTGACTGAATGATGATGCTGAAAGTGCTGTATATCTCATGATGTTCTGCAGGATCGGAGGATGTCTCTTCCTAAAAAGGAGGTGGAGGAGCTGAGGCCATGGGTGGAGCGCACTGTGAAGAAGGTGCTTGGTTTCTCAGAGCCCACAGTGGTCACTGCGGCTTTGCACTGTGTTGGAAAGGGTCTTGACAAGAGGAAGACCATAGGTAACTGTAACTTACATTCGTTTGTCCACATACATTACAATTGCAATCAAGATTCTAATTGAGACAAGATGCGTTTTGCACCCAACAATACCACAAATCGAGGATCACATGTAACCCCCTTCTGATTTGTGAGCTTTCATGACTGTAATTTATCGTATTTACATTGCAAATGCAGCCATAGGTTAACCAAATTAAAACTAGTGTTTGCTTTAGCATCAGTGTCAAAGGAAAAGATTGCCAAGATTGTCACCAACACATTTCCAGTCTCCCACATTTTATTTTACTATGGTACCTACAGATCCATAAAAAGGTTTAAATTGAATAAATGAATCTAAAAATGAGACCTTAATTTGGATTGAAATGTCTTAAACCAATGTCGTCAAAATGCCAAAACATGGGGAGGAAGGCTTTTTAAATCACTTTTTTCTGACTTTGCTATTTAAAAAACGATTTATACCCAAATGACTTTCATTTCATTCTGAGTGGCATTAAGCTGTATGAACCCTGTCGCAGAGATCATGTTTTTTCCATGCAAGTCATTTTGCTCTGTGGTGAAGTGATTATTATTTAATTGTGGCACTGATCAAAGGACTACTGGCTTTGTTCTAATTATTTCCACCTTAGACCAGCTGCGTCCCTTTCTTGATGACTCTGCTGGAGGTTTTGTGGAACGCCTCTTTGAAGCTTTGGAGGAAAGCCGCAGTGCCCGTGGCAATAAAGGAGGAGCAGACAGGAGCCGCAAAAGAGACCTTAAGGTAAGCAAACACCCTCACCATTTTTGTATTGCCACTGCATAGCTAAATCATTACCATAAGTTTGCCAATATAGTACAGTGACTAAATAGAAATGCTCTGTTACAAAAGTGAAGTCAGAAAATCAGTATGTCCATTAGGGCTTTGACTCCGAACTTCGTTATTCGAATATAATTCCAATATCAAAAAATAGATCAATATTCGAACGAATATTAGGCAGCCCTTAGTATTCGAACCTGGTATGGGCATTATTATACAATTTTACAATTAACCTGGCTGTTGAATTGAGAGCAGAAGTGCTTGGGCTTGCAGTAAGAGGGCCGTCCTATACTGTCCCCGTGATGTTTCGGTTGATCTCGCTACACGCTGAGTCCAACATCACTGGGGCCGAACTGACAAAATCACTCGGCTCACCTGTGTGTCTGTGACTGGTTGGCTGTGAGCGAGTCTCTTTGTGAGGGCAGCCCTCTGCCACACGCACACAAACAAACACACACAGTATGTGAAGTCACGTTACTGTAGACAGAAATAAATACGCTCAGACTTCAGGATGATAATAATAGCGGCGGTGATCCGGTCGCAGCCTAGCTTAGCCTAGCCTATAGATTATCCAATTCATTGAATAATTTCCCCCGTGTAGAAATAAACTCATAAACTCTGGAAAATGAAGTGTGGGGGTTTGGATTGAGCAGCGGACTTTATAACCAGCTAGATTATACGCCGTTCCTTTTCTTTGGCGATTTTTACGGAACATCAGGCCGCCGTGGTTAATGTTTACATACTGCTACCATGGTCGCATGTTTAGAACTTAGGCTATGGAACGTCACACTCGCCCCAGTTCCGCAACAACAAGCAGACGCATTTAAACAGAGGCGCAACAACTGAAGGCATTTAATAGTCAAAATATTATTAAAAGATATTCGAATATTAATAAACAAACTAACTTCAAATAGGATTTCTGGGCAAGAGTTAAAGCCCTAATGTCCATAACAACTGCTTAGTCTGATTACTCTAAAGAAACATGTACAACATTTTCTTTGGGTTATTGACAAGCATAACATTCTTTTGGATAATTCTAATGTTTAAAAACATTTATTTTTGGCTTAATGCTGACATGTGATACTTGCTGGTTTGTTTGTAGGATGTGTTTGGTGATGAGTCTGAGCCTGGTGCCGTGCGAGTATCTCCGGACCCAGGAGAAGTTGCGGCCCCAAAGCGGAAACGTGTCCCTCGCTTCCAGGAGGTGGAAGAGCCAGAGGTCATACCTGCTCCTCCAACCGAGAGCCCCGGCATGCTCACCAAAATGCAGGTATGAGATGATTTTCTATGCGACAGAAATTTCCACCATAAGTTGTTTTGAGTTTATGATAAACCTCCTCCATTCACTAACCTGTTCTCTGTATTATTAGATCAAACAGATGATGGAGGCAGCCACAAAGCAAATAGAAGAACGGAAGAAACAACTAACAATCACTTCTCCTCCTACTCCTGCTTCAACAGTAAGACATTAATAATACTTTTATTATTTCAAGACTTAGTATGCTGAAAGACATGCATCAATAATTTCAGGCATTGCATTCAATATAACACCGTTCTTATTTTGCTCTGACTTTAGCGGATGTCCCTTCCCATGTCACAGTCACAAATGGAAAGCCCTCCAGTCTCCCGGCTTCTTGGCAATCCAGCATCTTCAGGTGGTGGCTCATCTATCGCCCCCTCCCAGGCTGCCAGCTTTATGAATGATGCTATCGAGAAGGCCCGCAAGGCTGCTGATCTCCAGGCCCGCATTCAGTCCCAGTTAGCAATGAAACCCGGTATCCTCGGAGCCTTGGGGATCACTGGGCCTCACAACCTAGTGGCACTAGCTAATTTACATGCAATGGGAATTGCCCCACCGTGAGTTAAATTACAGTATATCAAAAATGAAAAGGGAAAACTTGGAGAGTAATTTGTATTTGTTGATGTGGCAAAAATGCATTGCTTTTTGATTGGCTTTTTATAGGAAAGTAGAAATCAAGGAGGTGAACAAGCCAACGCCTCTTATTCTGGATGACCTGGGAAGGACTGTAGATGCCAGTGGCAAAGAGGTTGAACTCACACATCGCATGCCCACACTGAAAGGTATGTGTACAGTGGTCTTATACTTGTTTACACACAATCTTAATTTTTTCGCTTTGGTGTTCTCCAATACATTTTCGTCTGTCTCTGAAGCGAACATTCGGGCGGTGAAGCGGGAGCAGTTCCGTCAGCAGCTGAAGGAGAAGCCTGGTGAAGACTTGGAGTCTACGTCCTACTTCGACCAACGTGTGTTTATTACACCAGCACTACGACCTCGCAAAGCCTTCAAATTTCACGAGCAGGGGCGCTTTGAAAAGATTGCTCAGAGAATTAGAACTAAGGTTGGAATTAACTTCTAAACTGGTGGTCATCAGCTGTTATCTCAGCCTAGATATTTGGAATTGACAAACAATTTAAACATGGTTAAATTAACTCGGCTTGTTTGTTTTGTCCCTCCTGTGTTTGATCTTGCCCCCAAACAGGCCCAGCTGGAAAGGTTGCAGAATGAGATTGCCCAGGCAGCAAAGAAGACAGGAATCCAGGCGTCCACCAAGCTGGCACTGTTTGCCCCAAGAAAAGAGATTGGAGATGGAGAGGTGCCTAACATTGAGTGGTGGGACTCATTCATCCTGCCCTCCAACGTGGATATGTAAGAAACTACAGCTCACCCAGGAACTGAACACTTAAAACACTGTCAAAACCATCCTTCATACATTACAACCATCATGGTGAAGCTGTAGAATACCTAGATTTTTTTTGTTTTGTATAACAAATAATGCAGTTTGTACTATCAACCCACTGTAGTTAACTGTCATGTATTTCCTCCTTATCGTATAAAGATCATCCGACATCAATTTTGAAGAGTTTGAGCTCTTTGGTGTGACCAACCTGGTAGAACACCCTGCCCAAATTAGCCCTCCAGGTAAGTGTATTAAATGAGCAGTATGTTGTATGTGCATGCTCTATATTTGGAATTCATTATACATATTTACCCTGTCTACAAGCCATTACACTCTATAAACTCTCTTAATGGTATTTATTTCCTTACTACCATAACAATTTGCTGGAATGGTTGTAATATTTATAATGTCTGTTTTCTTACTCAGTCGACACAGATAAGGCAGTAACTCTGGGCGTATATCTAACAAAGAAAGAACAGAAGAAACTGAGAAGACAGACACGAAGAGAGGGTCAAAAAGAAGTTCAAGAGAAGGTTCGTCTGGGACTGATGCCTCCACCAGAGCCCAAAGGTACCAACACACATTAATATTACTACTACTACAAAAAAAATACGTTCTATAGGGAATCTCACTGAGGGTTTTTTTTTTTTTTTTTTTTCTTTCATTTTTTTAAGTACGCATCTCCAACCTGATGAGAGTGCTGGGGACTGAGGCTGTTCAGGACCCCACGAAGGTAGAGGCCCATGTCAGAGCACAGATGGCCAAAAGACAGAAGTAAGTAACACATCAACCTCTCCTCATTTCTTGCATTACTATGAATATTTTTTGAGTTTTAAGCTTTTCTATGCTTCCCTCTTTGCAGGGTTCATGAGGAGGCCAACGCAGCCCGCAAACTCACAACAGAGCAGAGGAAAGAGAAGAAGGTCAAGAAGTTAAAAGAAGACCTCACAAATGGTGTTCACATTGCAGTGTACAGGTGTGCATATGTAGGGAGGGAGTGCATGCTGAGTGTTTTTGTCGCAACATTGAAGCAGGTCTTAATTTAGGCACCTTACCTTTTCTGTTCAGGATCCGCAACCTGCATAATCCTGCCAAGAAGTTTAAAGTGGAGGCCAATGCCAACCAGCTGTACCTGACGGGTACAGTAGTTCTGCACAGAGACATCAACCTTGTTGTGGTGGAGGGAGGTAAGGGACAACTCTAAGAAGCACCAAAATCAAAACTGTCAAAGCCCAGTTCAATTTGTCTTTTTTGAATCTTTCTGATGTCAGAAGTTCTGACATTTAACACTAATCAATATTCTTCATTATGAAATTGAGAGATTTTGATGATCAACTATAAACATCCTTTTGGGTTGGTCAATAACTATTTGAATCTTTTTCATCAGGAATGTTATGTGTGTGTGCTTAATACAGGTGTCATAACTTTATTTACACTTTATACTATTTAAATCCACATATCTGCTATTTGGTTTATTCTCCCAAATGTTTTGAAAAACATTGACATGTAATTATTTAATGATAACTGATCAACACTTTGCTGTGTTTGCTCTCAAAATAAAAAAAATAGTCTGTATTGAATTAAAAGTACAGAAAGCTGTATCAAACAAATGATTTATAGACAACAATAACTGCATATTATAATGTTATGTCACTTTGTTGGGTTTTCACTGTGGGGTTGCAGAAGAGAGAAAGCTATGGATGCATGAGTGGGGTATGGGGTATCTTTGGGTGTGTTATGTAACAATAAGTGTATGAAGATACTTGTGTAATTCATAGTTCTTTTCATTTTGTACATGAAAAACTACATGCTTATTGTTCTTGTAAAAATGTTTATATCTTCAATCCTACAAGGCTTTTTTGTGAGGTTCTACAAGGTTTTATATTCTGTTATCCTTGAGAAATTAAATAGGTGGGATAATAAAGTCACATTGAATCTAAATTCTCATTCGTTTTAGGTCCTAAATCACAGAAAAAGTTCAAGAAGCTGATGTTAAGCCGGATCAAATGGGAAGAACATAACAGCAAAAGAGATGGTAAGAGTGGCTTGACTTTTGAGGCTTGTGATAGTCATAAAGCATTTTACTCATTTCAGGTGTACTGACATTTTTATCTTTAAATCTGAATTAGACCCAGATGCTGATGATGACACAAAAAGGAACAACAAGTGCTGGTTGATTTGGGAGGTGAGTGCTCATATTCTACTGCAGACTGATGTGGAACCCTGTATAATTAATTTGCTTTATTTTGTTTTGTTTTTCATCTCATTACAAGTCTGATATTTCCTCTTTGTTCTCCAGGGCACAGCTAAAGATCGTAGTTTTGGGGACATGAAGTTCAAGCAGTGCCCAACAGAGAACATGGCCAGAGAGCACTTCAAGAAGCACGGCACAGAACAGTACTGGGATCTAGCTCTCAGCAAGAGTGTGTTGGACGGCACAGATGACTGAAACCTACCCGGAGAGCATGTAGTGTTTTAGTCAGCAACCCACTTCTACACAGCCTCACAGCCAGTCAGCCCTCACTACCGACTGGCTGGCTTCAACTGGGGATATACAGATGGAAGGACATAATCAAGAGACTTGAATAAAGACAAAGAGGAAATATAAACCTGTGAGGATGTTTTTGCAAGAGTGTGTGTGTGTGTGTGTCTGTGTGTGCGCGCGCATCAGTGTTCATCCCTTTGGTTGTAGGCTATTCTCTCAAGGTATTGTGTTATGTTATTGAATACAATCTGACAGATTACACTGTGTGATCTAAATTAATTTACCCAAGAGCTTAATGCGATGATGAAAAATGTCTGACATGACTTTGGTGATGAAACCCCTCAATGTACAATGATATTATTCCCCGTTTGAGTAAAATACACATCACATCAGTGAATGGCTGCACTACTATGGTTATGAGACTTATAGTCATTACAGATAAATTCCGCAGAAGGAAAAGTTCGTTACAGTCACAGCCTTAAATAAACTTCAAAATGTAACCGCCTTGTGTCCTGTTTTCTTCCGTAAATCGAGCTCACTTACATCTAAATTTCTTTAACGCAAGACATTACGCAGTTTAAAGCTGGGTTTTTGTTCATGTTTAAATAAAGCTATGTCTTACAGCACGGGGGCGTGTTTCTCTGGTAGTCCTCATTGCATTAGTTTCTTGATCCGCTGCAGCAGTAGTACAGTGATCAGCAGAAACATGGCCGCCGGGTCTGGGGCTGCAGTCGGCCACGGAGCACGAAGCTCCAACGCTGCTCTGGAAGCCTCTCTGGACCGCCGGTTTCAAGGAGTATCCAACACTATGGAGGCGATACAGGGACTTTCGACCTGGTGCATTGAAAATAAAAAGCACCACGGCCTTGTCGTTCGCTACTGGATGAAGTGGCTCAAGAAATGTGAGTAGCTAACCCGCCGTCTAGCTCATTTTAGCTAATTCAAATCCATTTCTGCTTCGGCAAAACTCAAAATGGTGACTCCAATTTTGGTACATTTCTGCGAAGTGCAATGCTACCAAAACAGTGTTGGTTAACAGTGAATTGTATTTTTGTATTTATTTATCGACTGCATGTTTGAAATGATGGCGTTGTTCTCGCCACTTGAAATTAGCCGCTATGCTATGCTAAACTCACCGTTAGCAGTGTTTACAGTTAGGCCTCCCGGGATTCACTGTCGAAGATACACCATACACTTCCCTTCTTATCTCTAAAAATGAACTCTTGTGATAAAGGGTAGTTAAAATATGTTAAGCTAGATGTTAGTTTATGTCCACTTAAGTCGGGGCTTAAATTTGTGTGCAGTGTTCCTAAAGCTCATTAAAAAAGTATATCAAATAAACGAGTCTAAAATAATGCCCTATTTGGTAGCCTACCAATGGTAGGCTATTAAATAACTATTAATTAATCCGGCAAAAAATTACACATGCTAAGAATAAAGATTTAAAAAAATATATATATTCTGACGTTGCAATTCGAAAAATAAATAATTTAAATATTTTTTTTTATAATTTACAAATGCCTCATTAACATCACGCAGATCAGCATTGCATGAACTTAAATGTATGCAAGTGAAAAATGTTAATAATGATAATGGGATTTTGGTGTGTATTTTGAATGACCTGAAATATGATTTGATGACATGCCAAAACAATGAAGCAGGCCTACATCTTAGTTTCTTCAAATGGACCAAATTTTAATTCAAAATTGTCTCTAACCCAAAGCAGTTTTTGAGGTTTTTTTCTCCGAGGTTGTGGTGGTCATTCAAAAATTGTTTCTATATTGTGATATAGTGATGCAGTGGCTATGATTTTAAGTAGAATTGGTTGGTTGGATACTGTAACGGTAGAGGGGGCCAAGCTACCATCATATAATTTATATTTTTCCTTTTTTATATACTGTTCTTTGCACCTGCAGTGTGTAGAATTTTGGGTTTTATTTCCTAGCAGATTTTGTAGAAAGTAATTATAATATCCATAAGTACATTTAATTTAGTGCATAATAGCTGAAAAAAATGTTTTGAATTATTATTTTTTCCCTTAGAAAGGGTCTCATATATGTCCATATTTCTGCATATTTTGGACCAAGGCCTAGTGCCGCCATCTTGAAAGTGTCATAGTTGGAATGCCATCAGATGCATTGTTTAAAATTTAGAATTGTTCTTGTCCTTGCAGGCCACTGTAGCTTCTGTTATTATTCAAAAGGGTTGGGGTTACCCAGGGAGTGTTGCATTCTAGAACTTTGTTGAACTTTCTTGATGATGTCATATTACACACTGCACCTTTAAGCACCAGTAGAACAAGGTGCCAGTGAGGCGAACACACCAAGTTAAAAACGGTTATATGTCGGTGTCAAATAGTAAATCATTGTTTACACTAACATCCTCTAAATATTTCCACAAACTTTGCGTAAACTTATTCGTCTCTACTTTAAAAACTTGTCTTCATTCAAAATGTGTTTTAATAGCCACCTAGTTGCAACTATCAAGTGAATCAAGTAATGAAGTTTTGGGCCATATTTTTAATTCAAATTCATTGTGCATTTGTCCAGACCAAACTATATTATTCTGTTATATGTTACATTTGACAGTTTGCCTGTAAATAAATAACCTTTTAGCTACATGGCACCAGTCCGGTGTTAGGATAGCTGTAATGTAATTAAGACAGTACAACACAGCACCCAGGCCTAATTTTACTGCAGTAAAAATGTCCTCCATATAGCTCTGGTTTACACGTGAATTGTGAGTTCTGGGTACAAACTTGAAATACTGCAATGGTGTTAAGAAGTCCAACTTTACTCCTGGGATTAGATGTGATCCTAGGTAGTACCTATAGTTGCCATTGTCAAGTACAGGTCCTGTAGACAAATTAATGACATTATAGGGTAACACAGTGTGTTACTTGTGCGCTTAGATTACAATATCATGAGTTTATTGGCTACGTCTTCACTTATTCGTGTTCTGTGAAATTATTCCATTTTATCTTGCGCTTTGTTTTAAGACGTTCCCACTCATGATGAGTTATATTTCTGATAGGGATAGGGCATTTTAAGAAATTCAATTGATCGATCATCGGGAAAATTAACGAGCAATTATCGATTAATCGTTATCTTTTTTTACATATTAAAACATGCCAACAGAACATCCAACATACAGCGTTTTTACCATAGACTGTATACAAGAGGTTTTTACTCAATTACATCTTTATTCCAAGATCTTCTAGGCAAACAACAATCTATTAAGGCAAGGCAACTTTTTAAAATAAAATAATAATAAAATGCGGCGCTGGTTAAAGCCCGAGGCTATGACCCAATAAGGAGCCAATGCTACGATACCTTTAAAGTTTAAACACATATGCGCCTCCTAAGATGCTGCCAAAGACTGCATAAGGGCACGGCACGTTTCTCTGAGTGGTAAAGGACCTAATGTTACTTCATTTAATAAACAAAATGTGCAAATTAGTTCCCTGAAGAAGGCGAAGTAGGAAAGCATAGACGCTAAAGTTAGCCGCTAATGCTAGCGGCGCTAACGTCACACGTTAAACAGGGTCGGGTGTAGGCTTCAATGTACAAGTGGTGCATAATTCGGTTTGTTTAAGTGGTGTACTTATGCAAGGTTTCACAATGCTTAATGAACTTAGTTATTTTTGGCTCTAAAGCTGTCCGGTCCGATGCCAAACTTCTCCTTAAAGAGGACCTATGATGCTTTTTGACTTTTATGACCTATAAACGTTGTTATGATGATTCATAGTCATGCTTAACCGTACTCATCATCATCATCTTCAACCGCTTATCCGAAATCGGGTCGCGGGGGCAGCAGCTTGAGCAGGGAACCCCAAACTTCTCTTTCTTATGCTTAACCGTACTAAATTATCAAATAATGACTTGCATGCATTTCGACGTATTCCCTGCTGACCGTCTGGGGTGTCTGTGCAGAGCACTAAACACTATTCTAGCCAGTCGAGAAGTCACGGTCTACCCTTTCATAATTTGTGACGTCGCATAAAACTTTGTGAAGTCACCACGCGGATGTTTCAATGTATGGTAATGCTGTCACTTCCCTGTTCGCGTCTGCCTCGCGCCCTTATAGGTCCATGAAGGAAGGAAGGTAACCAATCACAACAGAGTGGGGTTTGCAGGAGGGGGGGGGACGGGAGCGGAGATCGCCGAAGCACAGGCGGAGGGAGCGGAGATGCCCGAAGCACACACACTCAAGTGTTGACAGGACGTGCTGGATCGCCAAAATAAGAGAAAGAGCTTCCCGAAAATCCACATAGTTTTTTGTGATGTGATTCGTGTCAGGTTGCTCTATAGCAGTGGTTCTCAACCTTTTTTGAGCAAACGCCCCCCTAACCTTACCGAGATACTCTCGCGAACACACACACACACACACACACACACACACACACACACACACACACACACACACACACACACACACACACACACACACACACACACACACACACACACACACACACACACACACAAATGTACATATATTAGCCAAAGAGATACTGTATTAAATGCACATTCATCTGTTAAACTAGTTCAGGCAAGGCAACTATTTAAGTACATTTCTTGGTGCATAAATATTATTTTTACTTTGGGAAGACAAATACAGTACAGTAAGAAAATCGTTTAGAAAATGATGAATGTGAATTATTCTAAGCTGCAGAGTTCTTGAACGGTAAGACAGACTTAGCAATTAATAAAGCGATGTTGTAGGACGCCACCAACCCGCTTTCGCTTTGATTGACGTTCCGGGCGAACAGAGAGTTGATGGTGGGCCGTCTTGAATGTTGATCCCTCAGAGACTTAAAGTAGGATGGATCTTTAGCTGATTTTTCGGGATGTTTTTTCACTAAATGTTCCTGTAGTCGCGAGGGTTTCATGGCCTCATTAGAGAACACTTGATCGCAGAGCAGGCACATTGGTAAAGTGGTGTTCATCGGTGACGGGATAAATCCATAACTAATGTAATTGGCATTGTATTGCCGGCACTTTTTCTTGCTATCCGCCATGTTTGTTTATGTTATGTTGTTAAAGTTGAATATGTTAATGAATTGTGTACGTTTTCATTGGTTGTTGAACTGTTATCCCGCGAACTAGCGCTCATGACGTAGCTGTGCTTTGCTGCTGTCATAGGGCTGCTGTACAGGGCTTCAGTGAGCCTCTCGCGGTGCACAGCGTTTAGTATATCGTCCCTCTCCAACATATGAGGGTTGTGTCTTTAACATGGTTCTGCTTGTGTGTTAGTTAACTCCATGCTTTGGCTGATTACTCTGTGTTTTCTCCACCTCAGAGACAATAGTTAGTTTAAGTTTGAATCTCGCTGCGCTAGCATTAGCAATATCAGTAAACGTCATTATACTAGTCTGTGATTGGCTGATTCCTCTGCCGCTAAGGCGTTGATTGGCTGGTTGTTCTGACTCAAAGACCTCTGATTGGCTGTCTGCAGAGCCTTCTCTTTTCTAAGGCTGTGACAGTCAGGTCGGCAATACGTCATCTGGACTGAACTCTCGTGACCACGCCCCCTTTGGGGGGAAAACAATACGGCTTACTCCATAGACATAGACAGCGCGATCATTCAAAATAAGCCGTTATAGCTAAAATCTCCAATGTCCTGAGCTGTTGTGTGGTTTACATAATAAAAAACAAACATCATGGTTTTATTCTTTCGCCATGCCCCCAACAATTCCCCTAAATAATGTCTGTATGACAGCAGGAAGCTCCCGGCTTCCCCCGTGCTCTGCATTTCAGTGGGAGTTTGCTATCGTAATGAGCCGTTAGGACCGTTGGTACAGTCTAGTCAAGGCATAGCGCTATACTATTAACATAGTAAGCATTATTGCAGACAACAAAGCTTAAAATAACAATTATTTCAGGTGTAATCAGCTTACATAGAGACTCAGTGAGGTGAAGGTCATGATATCTCTGGCCAATGGGTCGGATCATTGCGCCAGCTTGATGCTGAGAGACTAAAAAGACATGGTTTTAGGTTGACCAAATTAATCATTTATAAGTGTCTTTAACGTTATCCAGCCAGCAGAGTTGTTGTAAAGGATTTTGACATTGTGTCGGTCGGTCAAATTTTAACTTATTTACCTCTGATCATTTTCTTTTTGTGCTGTTTTGGACCGCAATTTTGCATTATAGTCAATGGCTCGTTCGGTTTGTTTTCCCCCCAAAGGGGGCGTGGCCTGATTGCCGACCTGATGTATTGGAGAGAATAGTTAAAAAGAGGTCGAGGGGTTAGAAACATGAAAAGTTAAAATAGGCTGTTTATTTCAGGTAACCTATTTTAACAGTCAAAAGATTTATAAGATTTTTAAGAAAGTTTAAAATATATTTATTAAAAAAAAAAAAAAAAAAAAAAGCTCTCGTGTCCCAGCCTGGTCCCAGCGCCCCCCTAGGTTGTACGAACGCCCCCCAGGGGGCGGTACCGCCCCCGTTGAGAAACCCTGCTCTATAGCAGTGTAAAACAAGAAATTAAGACCAGAAACGTAGTATAATAGGTCCTCTTTAACTTTTTCCTGTTTATGTTTTCCCATCTACGACAGCTCGCAGGCTGCTGCCTGAGCCTGTTCTGTTGTCTCCTACTACTAGTTAAGTATCTCCCCCTGCTGGTAGGATGTTTAATTGCTGCCCATATTGTCTTTGGTGCTGCCACATAGTAAAACTCATTGCTGTGCTGCAGGACTCACACTGCGCAACACAACGGCTATATGATCGACAACAATTTCACGTGATCAACAATATTCTTAACAAGCAATGATCGATTAATCGATTAATTATGCCCATCCCTAATTTCTGATGTTGCTTTTCTGAATTTATGTTGGCCAGGGGAATTAGTAACAGGGTTCCCGCGGATCCTTAAAAAGTCTTAAAAAGTCTTAAATTCATAAATCTAAAAATAAGGCCTTAATTAGCATTAAAAGTCTTAAATCCATCTTTCAAAGGTCTTAAAAATGTTAACACATGGTAAGTAGGATTTTATGATTGGTCTCAAATCTAAAAATAAAAGGTATTTTTTTTTTACATATAAATTGCCGAATAGTTTCACGAGAGCGGCCGTGACTCAGAGCAGACGCACGTCGTTCAGGTAGCAGTAGCAGCATGAGTAGCAGTCGGCGCGCATCATGGGAAAGTGTAAATTCAACGAAATTTGGCTGTCCAACAAGGATTTTTCTGCCTGGCTGAAACCGGTACCTGGCAATTTATACGAGGCACGGTGTACATGCACAGCGCGAAACACAAAGCCTCAAAATCAAGCTGTCAACAAACGCCAGGTATTTCCCAGTTGTGTTCTACTCTCGTTTCTACCGCCTCCACCCCTCCATGCTCCACCTCCGATATCAACAACCGGGACAGCAGCACCAAATCTCCAGACAATATTCGGTTGCACGCCTATTAGGGATGAGCCCGAATCCGAACAAGTGTAGGCTAATCGGAAAAGCACGGATAATGAGATCGATCCGAATAGTTTTACTTCCCGAATAGTCTCGTTATATTCGGGGAACAAATATTTATTTATTAAGCGCTAAATTGACGCAGCGCGTGCTGCCTTAACTATAGTTGCACCAATCAGCTGTTCATCTCCGCTGCCGTGGCGGAGAGGAGAAAGACCTGCTGCATGGCTCCGTTACCCGCCGTCTCTTTGCTGGAATTTTCTGCAGCCCGTGTCACCGTCAGCCCTTCCTGCCTTTCATTTATTTCAAACCTCTGAACGTGGACCATGTCTCTCTAGTAGCGGGCAGCGGGCTGTATAATGCCATTAAATAGACAAAATCGATCTTTAAATATTCGATAGGTGACGCTTCGCCTGTTTAGTTCATGTCTGTTTAGTAGCCTACTAAGAGATATGCTGAAAAAAGTATCATCTTTGTGCGTTGATCACTTGTAGAGCACTAAACACTGTTTCCTTATCCAAAGTAATTATTCATTGAACCAAGTTGGAAAAAAGGGAGAGAGAGCGACAGAGTGAGTGAGAGAGTAGAGGGAAATAAAATGGGCAAAATAGATCGATTAGATCTCGGATCGATATATCATTAAACTTTGTCGAGTTAAAAATAAAAATGGAGAAAGAGATGATAAAATAAAATAAAACGGACAAAGTTAATTACTGTGATGTACAGTGCTCGGACAGTTCATATAACTTATGAGAGAGAGAGAGAAACAGATGAAAGCACAGTATGGATAGAACTGTAACTCATAATTAAATATATGCCAATATTAAATCAATTTGATGCACTGAAGGGACAATAATTGCAAAAAAAAAAAAAAAAAAATCAGACATAAGCCTCGGCCATTTCCGGCTTCATATCCGAATACAGATACATATACAGATTATTTTGTTGGTTGAACAGATACAGATAATGACGTCTACGCTGAAAGCAGAGTTACTGCGGTGTCTGAACACCGAGACAATACATTTTTCCTTTTCTGTTGATTGCGTCGTTGGTCTTAAATTTCATTTCAAGTGGCATTAAAAAGGTCTTAAAAAGTCTTAAATTTAACTTGCATTAAGCTGTAGGAACCATGAGTAAGCTGACTAGTTTCTAAAATCTACTGAACCATTGAACTCTCCAGTCTAAATTTAAAGATTGCAACAGGCCTCTTGGCTGTTCTCGAAAAAAACAAGAAAGCGACCAAATTTTGTGCTTTTGGCCTTGGTGCGTGTTAATGCAGGAAGATGGTTCCGATGTTGCTAGTGCTTGATGGAGGTTATATGTTTTTATTCAAGCTTTAATATAATTATTTGGTTTGTATTGGTTGCTGACTTTGTTAATCAGAGTATTATTTTTTTCTATTCTGTGGGAATGTATTACTGGTAATTACTAAGACTTATCAACAGTTTCATAAGTATAAAGTAAATATTGGAAACAAATGCCACTTGGTACATAGTTTAAATTGTGGGAGAATTGAAGCCCTGTAATCATGATCTTTACCAAATCAAATACTTGTTGTTAAAACATTTTTGAAGCAGGATTTGACAGATTCTATTGGATTGCATTCACTTGAATTTTGTTTCATGATGATTGTGTGTGTGTGTGTGTGTGTGTGTGTGTGTGTGTGTGTGTGTGTGTGTGTGTGTGTGTGTGTGTGTGTGTGTGTGTGTGTGTGTGTGTGTGTGTGTGTGTGTGTGTGTGTGTGTGTGTGTGTGTGTGTGTGTGTGTGTGTGTGTGTGTGTGTGTGTGTGTGTGTGTGTGTGTGTGTGTGTGTGGTTGTCTGTGTGCGCGGGTAAAAGTTTCTGAGCACATAGGGAGATAGAATCTTGAATCTTGACTAGATGGAAGGAATCATTTTCACCCAGTCAGCTTTCCAATAGGAAGAATAACTGAAATAAGCTCAGGGAAATCTGTTTTTCTTAAATGTGGTGCTGCTGAAACGTCAGAAAATACATTTTGTTACCAACAAAACTACCAGCTCTTGCCTCTTTCATAAAAATTTTTTTTTTTTAAGATTTTTTGTTGTTGTTGCAATTTTGCTTTATTAGATAGATTTGGAGAGACATAGTTGAAATGGGGCAAAGGAATACATGTAAAGAACTGACCCGGGCGGGATTCGGTCTGGGCAGGTCTGCTGCGAGGCCTGGGCCCGGGGGGGACGCCCTTCCCCACTGCGCCATGGGCGCCCGCCTCTTTCCTAACATTTTGATGTGAATTATGTATTGGGGAGTTTCTTGTAAATAGCCAGTATCTCAAGCAAATCATCATGTAGCGTAGGAATTTTTAATTCACACCAAACATGACTCCCCACAGAGCAACACATGACAAAGCTTATGCTGACAACATGTATTGATGACATGTTCCAGTGTTGAGAATGAAAAATGTGTGTTAGGACTCTTAGGGCGCACTCACACAAGACCATCTGTACTGTGCCCAAGTACGTTTGCCCCCTTAAGTCTAGTTAGTTTGACCAGTGTGAGTGTGCCGTTCTGTTCTCAAGCACGGAACACTTCCTCGGCCACGCCGATTGGGAGGGGTGTACTCAGGCATGGTACAGATTAGGGCTGGGCGATATATCGAATATATTCGATGTATCGCGAGATGTGCTCCAGGGGATGTATAAAATGACCCTATCGCGACCATCGAATACAAATTGGCACGTAATGGTTTTTTTTAGCCGCCGCCGCCACCGGCAAACTCGCTGGTGTTCGCTTCTCTCGCTCTTTCCTGTGGCTCTCTGCCTCAGACTACATGCATTGGCAACTCACTCACTCACCCCTCCCAACCAGAGTCTCCTGGGCGCGCACCTGTGACGTAGTCTGTGCCTTGTGAGTGTTTACTTTTATCGCCATGTGAAAACAACGACGAGAGGGGGAGAAAAAAAGACGAGGGCTCTGATGCTCTTATGACAGCCGAACGAGCGGGTGGAGGGGGCGCGAAAGACGGCGATGGTGGCCGTCGTTCATAGCATGGACCTTTTTTGTAGACGGCGCTTGACAGCATAAGCGGCCGCTGTACAGAGCCTGGTCCTTATGAGAGGAAGGCGAACGAGCGCCGGGGGAGTTTTTGGTCCAACGTTATCCCATTTATTACGGGCAGCCTCTTATAATAGGTCCATGTCAGCACCAAGGGAGGTGCACACCGTTTATTAACTAAAAGTTTATGTAAAGTAGGCTACATTTGCGAGTATTTTTTATAAAATAAAACAGTGTTTTAGTGATAATGCAGGAGGGCTAGATCAGTAGGTAGGAATAGCATCCAGGAATGGTGCATCGGTTACAATGCAAGGAATGATGATGATGAGACTTTGCTTTCTTTAGACTATATTATTCTCAGCCGTATTTATTTAAATCCTCTGATTGTCTTCCAGTTTTATTTTCATGAACTCAATACAGGAGAATTAAACAATAAGGCAGGTAACAGAGGGACGATGAGCCACCTGCTGTTTACGCTCGCATGAATCTCTCTCTCTGACTGACAGGCAGAAAACGAAACTTAACTTACACTATAGACTGGGAGCAACTGCTCTTAAAGCGACAGTAACCATTATACATGTCAGAGCCTTTTATACACATAGACTACTATTATGGATCAAAACCGGTTCTGCATTTAAAGTGTGGCTGCTATCTTCAGGGGGTTAGTGGTGATAAACAATTAGTAAGTGGTTGTAATGAGTCATAATTAGTGCTCTCAGTTTACAGATTAACAGAAGATGGAAAAAACTGTTTCCAAATAAAATAATGCTGGATCCATTGTATGGGAGTGGAAGGATGTGGAATAATCAATACAATGTGCAAACTCTTTGCCATGTGCAAGTTTCAAATTGTTCCAATAGAAAGCACTAAAGAATATAAACATGTTTCATGTAGCCTAATGCATTGTTAGTGCAGACACATTTTGCAGGGACTATTTAAATCATATTACTGGTGTGATGTTATGCAAAAAAATAATTAAATTGAGCATTTAGGATGTGCTCTAGAGGAGATTTGAAATATATCGAGATATATATCGTGTATCGAGATATAGTAAAAAAAATATCGAGATATTGATTTCTGCCCATATCGCCCAGCCCTACAGATGCTAATGAGCTGTCATGCGCACAATCGCGAGCATAGACTGCGATCCTGAAAATCCAAAAATGCATGTATATCACATCCTCTAAAACTAATGGAAAATTAATACAGAATAATTTTCTACCCAAATTGATTCTTGGCATCAGATGATTTGTTTTATTTAGTTTGTGGTTGTTATGGGTCTGAACCACTATTGTTCTGTGTGTGTGCATTTAATTGCCTCAATGAAAAGCTTTGAATATATATTAAACTTAACTAAATAAATAATGTATTGATTTGTGCTTTGACAGCTTTGGGTGAAAATTATGTTGAGGTAAATAACTTTTTATTTTTATTATTTTAAACTTGTAGAACAATATTAAATTGACTTGAGTGAATAATCTGTTCCTTTTTAATGGAGCTGACTGAAAAATGCTGATATAATCTCTGAGTACTGTGTTGTAGTTTTTATGAACTAAATGGCCCTCCTTACTTTTTCCCTGCTTTGGCATGGAGGACATGTTTTCTCCATAAAATAAAAATGAGCTATTTTGTTTTCATCACGTGTTAGTTCAGTCAGTGGATGTAAAAAGTTGTAATGTTAAAGGAGCTGTAAGCGGAATGGTTCTTTTAGCTAACTTCCTGTCAGTTACTGCAGTTAGCAGTCCCCTCGCTCGTCCCTACGTCACCACATTAATGCACTGCAATCTTTGAGCAGCAAGTTATCTAGCATCATCTCAGATCCATAAGTGTGATAAAACATGATAAAAACCATCAAAACAGACATTGGGAAGGATTGTTACCTGCTCCGCCATTGTAGGCGCCTAAACCCATGTGTCGCTCTGGCGTGCACTGGCAGTGAGACCATGAGTGAGACGGGTGCGGACGGGTGTCGGTTTGTAGCGTTCTCTCTTGTGATTGGATAACATTTCGGGATACTACATAAAGTTTGATTGCTTATTACATGCAGAGCAGCTGACTAAGAAATTGGCTTTATGAAACGTGCACATCGTGTAAGTGATTACTGTATGAATAAGAAGCGATTAACACTTATATTAATATAAATAAACCGCTTACTTCACCTTTTAATTTTGGTCATACAAAGATGTCTCTTGTTGTCAGAACTCTCCTAGAGAGTTGTATTAATAATTGTTACAAAGAGTCGGGTTTGTTGAAAAAACGAATACAAGATGGCTAAAGTTGCAAAATAATTGAGGTGCTTTTATTTAAAAAAAAAAAAAAGAGTGATAAAATACAAAAACTGGACGTCCAAAGAAAGTAAAACAAAGATTCAAAAGGATGGATCAAAAAGGTGTCTCCATAAACAAAAACTACCGTCACCTTTTTGACTAGGGATGCACCGAATATTCGGCCACCGAAAATATTCGGCCGAAAATGTCCAAAAACATAATTTTCGGTTTCGGCCGAAGGTGTAAAAACGCCGAAAAAATTACACCGAACTTTTTTATTTTTTATTAAAAAAAGCAACCAGTGTGGAATGAGCCGGGTGCGCTTCTAAAAAAGAGGGATTAAAGAAGAGCCGCACGTAAGTTTGTTAACAACTAACTGACAATAAAGGGAGATGAAAAAGGGTCCGCATGCACTTGTAAACAACTAAATGACAACAAACGGAGATGAAAAAGAGCGGAGCGCACCTGTTAACAACAAAATCCCAAGTAGAGAGAAAAAAATCTGCGCACACTTCATGCAGCAAACATGTCAGCAGTGTGGAAGCATTTTAAAGTTTCGGAAAACGAAGCAAATAAGGCCGTTTGCAGACAGTGTTCTGCTGAACTTTCTAGAGGGGGAACATCTGCGAAGACGTTCACCACATCAGGCTTGATTCATCACCTTAAATCCAAACACCCCGGACAACATGAGGAGTACGAGAGAGACACCGCCGCGGCAGCAACTAAAAGGAAAGTAGGCCTACCCAGCTCACACACTCCATCTGTGGCTGACGTTTTTGAAAAGGCAAAAAAGTTTGGCAGTGACAGTGCTAGAGCTAAGGGCATTACTACCAAAGTAATGGAATTCATTGCCTTGGATGACCAACCCTTCTCAGTTGTAGAGGACATAGGGTTCCGTAGGCTAATGGGACATATTGAGCCCCGTTACACCGTCCCAAGCAGGCGGCATTTCTCGGATGTATGCTTACCCGAAATGTATAACGTTGTGTCAACCCACGTCCACGAGCTCTTGGCTACAGATATAGGCCTTTCACACCAAAATGAACCAAGAGTCAGTTCCAGGCTGGTGTTGGGGTCAGTTCAAAACTGGTTCCAGCCTTATCCCAGTTATGAACCGGTTGGTTTCACATCGACCGGAGACAGCCATGGAGCCGGCAAGAGAGCAACGTCATGACGTCACTGTAAACGTGTGTGTACGTCGCCCGACGCCGCTGCTCTTGTGGCTAACGCTAAAGCTACCGCTAGCTTTAAGCATAACAACAGCGGCGAATACGTCTTATTTTTACACGTGTTAGCTCTCGCTTTGCTTTCTTAACCAAACAGGACCCATACAGCGTATTCTCGCCGGTCAATTTGATCGCTACGTTCGGTAATTATGTTATGTTTACGTCTCGTAGTAGCGGTGTTTTTAAACATGGCGGGCATGAGGTTTTAGTTGGTCTGGTTGGTCAGGATAATCCCTCCCCCGGCCGCTGGCGCAAGCGGTTCACTTCAAACCCTGCTCAATCCTGGGGTATGAGTTGAACCGGTTTTTACGGCCCGGAGCAGGCTTTCTGGCGGTGTGAAACCAAAACACTGGCTCTAACTCCGAACTAGCCCAGAACTAGCACCGATTTTGCGGCGGTGTGAAAGGCCTAATATTGCAGCCTTTAGCTTCACCACAGATATATGGAGCTCGGATGTCAGTCTCACCAGTATGCTGAGTTTAACGGCACAGTGGATAGACACTGAGTTCAACCTACAAAAGGTTGTTCTTCACTCGCAAGAGTTCAGAGGCTCCCATACAGCTGCAGCCATCTCAGATGCTTTTGCCAAAATGTTTGACACTTGGCGTATCGACCCATCCAAAGTACATGCGATAGTGAGTGACAATGCAAGAAATATGACCAAAGCCATGGAAGACAGCAACCTTAAAGGCATAAGGTGCATGGCCCACACGCTTCAACTGGCCGTCAACGAGGGAGTGTTGAGTCAGCGCAGTATAGCGGATGTAATTGCGACCGGCAGGAAAATTGTGGGCCATTTCAAGCATTCTCCGCTTGCCTATGGGCGCCTACAAGCAATCCAAGAGCAATTGGGAATGCCACCAAAACGTCTCCAACAAGATGTGAGCACAAGGTGGAACAGTACGTATTACATGCTGGAAAGCCTTTTTGCACAAAAGCGAGTCCTGGCTTCATACATTGCCGATCATGATCTCCCCGCGACATTCAGCGCATACCAGTGGGTTTTAATAGAGAACATTCTCTCTCTCCTTGCCCCCTTTGAGCAGATAACGAAGGAGATAAGCTCATCGGGTGCATCTGTGGCAGACGTTATCCCCTTACTAGCAGCATTAAAACGTCTTTTAGGCAAAGAGGCTGAAACAGACCACGGAGTGAGAACAACAAAAAGTGCGCTCTTAGATGCTGTGAACACTCGTTTTAGCCAGGCAGATTCCGAACCGCTGTACTGCATCGCGACAGTACTTGATCCAAGATATAAGGATCATTACTTGGATGTAGGGAAAAAGCAGCGCACAAGGGACATGATACAGGCTGAGTTGGATTTGCAAAAGCCGCTGTGTGATGGAGACGGTCGCATGACGCACAGCGCAGCAGAACGGGGAGATGGCGTGGAGAAAAAAAGGGCACGCACTACAGACGATGAGCTGCGCAAACCCTTACTGTCTGACATGTTCGAAGAGATTCTCCAAGAGAGCAATCCAAATACCAGTCAGAAGACAAGCTCAACAGCTCAACAACTGGATGCTTTTCTATCAGAAGTCCCCATCCCCAGGAGCAATAACCCTCTCGGATATTGGAGGGCGAATCAAGGCCGCTTTCCCGACCTGGCACAGACGGCACGCAGGTTAGCTATTTAGGAAATTGAATTAAATATGTTATTCATAAAGTTCTTGTTATGCTATATATTTTGAACTATTATACTATACTTAGTGTGGAAAAATAGAAGGCATATAGCCTACCGGCATTCAAAAATTTAATTATTTCTTAGGCAGAAAAGAAAAACATGCCGTCATCAATTAAAAAACTACAAAAAACTGATAGCCTACAATGTCGATGCTATGAGATAACTGTTTCGATTCTCCGTTCCCATCCTAGATACTTGTCTGCTCCATGCACAAGCACCGATAGCGAGAGACTGTTTAGCGCTGCTTCTCACGTCATCGATGAGAAGAGGAACAGACTTTCATGTGACAAAGCAGAGAAGCTCCTTTTCATCAAGAAGAACCTGCCACTTTTCCTGAAGTAGACTTAATTTAGTTTATTAAAGTTGCCTGTTATTTAAATACACCGTCAGAAATAGGGCACTGCCCAAGTTGTGTTCAGCCCCCCCAGCCCCCACCCTTTTTTTCCCCAAGCAGTTGTTAATGCACTTTTTTTGTTGTGAGCATACAGAGTAAATGCAGTTAATTTCTTGTTTAAGGCCGATGTTAGGGGAGCTCAAAGATGGCCAAATAAAAAGTATTTTGTTTTACTAATTTATTTAAGGGTAAATTGTTCTTAAATTCTTGCTATAAGATCTTCTGGAATGTTAGAAAACGTTCAGTATTAAATAAATCTTTTGTATCAAATTTGTAATTGATTTTGTTTTATTGAAAAGCAAGACAAAAAAGTTTATAAAGGACATTTAATTGTTTGATTCATGCAATGGTGAAAGATTAAAGCAAAATGAATGAAAAACAGCAAAAGCCACATTCGGTATTCGGTTTCGGCTTTCGGCCAACTGTTTCAGTATATTCGGTTTCGGTTTCGGCCAATAATTTTCATTTCGGTGCATCCCTATTTTTGACCAACTTAAAATAGTTTCATATTAACATACATGGATGGGGAAATGGACTTGGATTTAAGAGAAATCTTCAAAGATACTGTGATATTATACTTTTAGCTTTTCTGTTTGGGTTTCATAAACTTTATGTCTTTTTTTAAAATTTTGTGTGTTTGGCATGAGTGAGTAAAAAATTAGCATCTGTCGTTCTGAATGTCTACATACAGGTGAAACTCGAAAAATTAGAATATTGTGCAAAAGTTCATTTATTTCAGTAATTCAACCTAAATGGTGAAACTAATATATTATATAGACTCATTACATTCAAAGTGAGATATGTCAAGCCTTTATTTGTTATAATTGTGATTATTATGCTATTAAAGCTTATGAAAACCCCAAATTCAAAATCTCAGAAAATTAGAATATTACATAAAATCAATAAAAAAAAGCATTTTAAATACAGAAATGTCAGCCCTCTAGAAAGTATAATCATGCATATGTACTTGGTTTGGGCCCCTTTTGCACAAATTATTGCCTAAATGCGGCGTAGCATGGATGCTATCAGCCTGTGGCACTGCTGAGGTGTTATGGAAGCCCAGGTTGCTTTGATAGAGGCCTTCAGCTCGTCTGTATTGTTGGGTCTGGTGTGTCTCATCTGCCTCTTGACAATACTCCATAGTTTCTCTATTGGGTTCAGGTCAGGAGAGTTGTCTGGCCAATCAACACAGTAATACCATGGTCAGTCAACCAGTTACTTGTGATTTTGGCACTGTGGACAGGTGTCAAGTCTTGCTGAAAGAAGTAATTCATCATCTCCATAAAGCTTGTCAACAGACAGGAGCATGAAGTGCTCTGAAATCTCCTGGTAGACAGCTGTGGTGACTTTGGACCTGATAACACAGTGGACCAACACCAGCAGGTGACATGGTGCCTCAAATCATCACTGACTGTTGAAACTTGACTGTGGTCTTCAAGCCCCTTGGATTTTGTGCCCCTCCACTCTTCCTCTAGACTGTGGGACCTTGATTTCCAAATGAAACGCAACATTTCATTTGGATCAGTGATGATTTGAGGTATCATGTCAGCTGCTGATGTTGGTCCACTGTGTTATCAAGTCCAAATTCACCACAGCCATCTACCAGAAGATTTTAGAGCACTTCATGCTTCTGTCTGTTGACAAGCTTTATGTTGATGACAATTTCCATTTCCAGCTAGACTTGGCACCTGCCCACGGTACCATAAACCACTGGTAACTGGTTGACTGACCATGGTATTACTGTGCTGGAATGGCCATACAACTCTCCTGACCTGAACTCCGTAGAGAAACTATGGAGTATTGTCAAGAGGAAGATGATACACACCAGACCCAACAATACAGACGAACTGAAGGCCACTATCAAAGCAACCTGGGCTTCCATAACACCTCAGCAGTGCCACAGACTGATAGCATCCGTGCCACGCCGCATTGAGGCAATAATTCATGCAAAAGGGGCCCAAACCAAGTATCTAGTACATATGCATGATTATACTTTCTAGAGGGCCGACATTTCTGTATTTAAAAACCTTTTTTTATTGATTTTAAAAAAGTTTGCCTTTTTAAGCCCAAATGCCATTATGCTCCCTGAAAACTAAAAACACAGACTGAAAACAGTCAAGGAAGAGCTTGTGCCTTTTGGAATGTGTTCATTCTCATTTGCATTCAACTTGAAATAAAATTCAACTGACATAACAAATACAAAGAGGTCTTCTGCAAAGATAAGACCAACTATCAACTTAACAAATTAACCATTTGTTTGCAGAAAAAATATCATGTATGCCCTCTAAGGAAGGATACGAGATATTTTATGTACATGCTGTTCTAATGTGCAGCGCGCTGTTTATTATTAATAGGCCTATAACGGCCCGTCATCAGACACATTTGCACATCGATCGCTCCTCAAGTTATCCAAGTCTTTTTTTTGTATGGGTAGAGATCGTTATTTTAAGTGTGTAGTTACAAAGTTTCATGTTTAACTTTAGTGTAGGCCACTGTTTCCTTATCACCGGACCGCCGTGTTCCGCTGTGTGTTGTTCTGGGTTTGTCTCAACCACAGTGCGTAAAGGGTGCATTAGAACAGCTGACGGGAGGAAAAAGAAAAAGGCGAGATATCTCTCTTCCTTGTCTATAAGCCCGCCCGCTGTTTATTATTAATATAACGGCCCGTCATCAGACACATGTGCCGGATGGTTTTTGCACATCGATTGCTCCATCAAGTTATCCAAGTCAGTGCTTTTTGTATGGGCAGATCGTTATTTCAAGTGTGTGTTTATGAAGTTTATTGTTAAACTTAAGTGTAGACTATTGTTTCCTTATCACCGGACCGCAGAGTTCCGCTGTTTGTTGTTTTGGGTTCGTCTCCACCCGCCTTGCGTAAAGGCAGCATTATAACAGCTGATGGGAGGAAAAAGAAACAAACCAGCTGACGAACGTGAGTAAACACTGCGGGGCTTAAGGCAACGGTCAAGAACACCTTTTTGCTTTGCTTTATCCTTTGTATCTCTCTCCACACACGTTAATTCTCACACATTTTATGTTCAAGTCCAATGGGCAATTCTGGTGTCGACTAGACAGGCAGCGGACATTTAAACATTTAACCGCCAGGATCGCCGTCTGCTCGCTTGCGCTCCTGCTTGTGCGCGTGTCATTTGACGAAATGGAAACTTTACAATTGTTGTCGTCTTTTCAAGTGAAAAACAACCAACATTTAGAGAGATTCTGTCTCAACGCCATGTTTGCTGCGTTCTGAACCAAAACAACACAGCGTGAGTGTCAAGTCATGACGCATTTGCAACGAGCGGAACCGATAAGAGGAATCGTTAAGCAGGCATGTTAACGATTCCAGAGAATTGGTTGACTCGGCACCGGTTCTGAAGAGGAACCGGGTCTCGATTCCCATCCCTAGCTATAGCCTATTTACAGCAGCAGCAGGTGTGTTGTAATACATTGGATTCATTTACACTTGACAGTTCCCCCTGCAACCAATAGCAGAGGCATTGGTCATCTCTTGACAGTTAATAATAATAATAATAATAATAATAATAATAATTGATAGAATTTATATGGTGCTATTTTGGAGGTCATTCAAAGACACTTTACATCATAGAGAATCATACATGTAGAAAAATAAAATAAAATACAGAAAAGATTTAAATAAGGTTTGAAGTGGAGTCAGGTGTCATTATGCTTCCTTAAAGAGGTGAGTTTTGAGTTGACTTTTGAATGAGTTTATTGAGTCTGAGATGCTGATGTTTGGGGGGAGGGAGTTCCAGAGGGTTGGGTGCTGTAAGATAAAATGCATAATGTCTGAATTTAGACAAGAAAAAGTTCCTGTACATATTTTCAACAGTAAAAGGTGTATAGGGGAAGGTGGGGTGATTTGTGCATTTTGGAAGTTGCAAAACCCCTTGTTTCTAGAAAACCGTGGAAGAAATTGGAAATGTGACCACATATTTAAGAAGAGCCATCCATTTGACTCATCCTGTAAAGAAGGGAGACACAAGGAATAAGATATAAGCAAATTTAAGCTCAAAAAACTGTGTTTTGCCTTTCAAAGTAAAATTTCCATGATCAAGGTTTTTTGATTATTGTGTCTGAACAATTATAGACACGTTTGAAAACATTTGACACATGTTTTAGTGCTTTGGTATGCTACACTTTGAGTCTATATAGTTAGCACAATGTCAACCCTAAATTGCTGCATCATGCCTATTATCCAAAATTCTGGGGATGGGGTGATTTGTGCGCAAGGGCCTGGGTGAGTTATAAGTAAGTAAGTAAGTAAAATGTATTTATAAAAGCACATTTATGACAGTTTGCACTGTCCAAAGTGCTGTACATAGTGCATTCAGTAGGTAAACGATGAAGGTAAAATAACAATAACCAAAATAAAAGACGTAAAGCCCATACATCCACATAAACACAGATAGTAGTGCAGAGGTAAGTAAGTAGTGCAGAGGTTAATGGGGAGGAAACACCAGGGTGTACATATGGGTTTTGAGCCTTGATTTAAAGGCAGAAATGTAGGGGGAATCACATTTGTCAGGTGGCAGTTGGTTCCACAAGCACGGAGCAACTAGTGCAAAGTACATTTCTGAGAGTTGTGCCAGTGGCATGGCTGTATACGCTGGTCACCAAAAGAAAGTGATAGTCTACAGTAGCTCAGGAGAGAGTGACATCTCAATTCCACTTAACGACACCACTGATGAGAGTTCAGATGGCCAGAAAGATGATGATGGTGACTTTGTCATTGTGACACAATGACGCACAAATCACCCCACTACGTGGGGTGATTTGTGCGACAAGACAACTTTTTTTCCGAAAGCTATATTTCTTAAACAGTTTATTCCAGATCCAAAGTTTTTATTGCCAGGGATGCACAACATCCTGAAATATATGTACATATTTGAGTTGGAGACTTAACTGTCAAGGCCTCACTTTAAAATCACTTTGAGTAAAAAGTTGCACAAATCACCCCACCTTCCCCTATATATATATTTAAGGGTTCAAAAAAGTGATTTTTTTTTTCAATATATATTTTGGGAATTTTTTATTTATTTTTTTATCGGCCGATTTAATCGTAATGATAATTTCTCTGAAAATAATCGGCATCGGCACTGAAAAATCAATATCGGTCGGGCCCTAATATTTATGAGGAACTAAAACCATGCATTACCTATGCGCACCTAATGGACCCAATCATAAAATCTTTATTTGTTGTGCACCTATAAAATATTCTCATTATTAAATATGTATTATTTAAACTGTTGCTCAAATATGCATTAAAGTTGGAGGTCAATTATTTAAATGTTTTTTCCCAAAATATCTTATAATAATATATAATATAAAAATAATAATAATATACACAATGCCAATACAGGTTATATATTTTTAATAGTCTGTAAGAATTTTAGCAGTGAGACTAAATACCTAAGGCATAACCATTTCTTACATCTGTGTACCCAATTCTAACCTTCTGTAATATTATCATTTCATTGTCCACTTTTCTTCAGCTGACAACAATCACCGCTTGAATCTTTTCTACGTTGCCAATGACGTGATACAGAACTGCAAAAGGAAGAATGCCATTGTCTATCGCTCTTCCTTCGCAGATGTCCTCCCTAATGCTGCTCAGCTTATCAAGTGAGTTTTTATTCAGCTGTAATATTTAACTAACATTTAATATGTGCAATGTTTTTAATCTACATAGTTAATACTGGTAAATGTCTGGTCTATAGGTATGCAATTATATGTCTTCCCTTTCTGCTATTCTTGAGGTGTACCATGTTGTGTCTCCATTTTGCATGATTTTTAATTAATTTTTTCAGAGATCCAAAGGTCCGCAAGTCAGTGGAAAGGATTTTTGTGATTTGGGAGGAAAGGAGTGTGTATCCTGAGGAGGTCATTACTCAGTTCAGGACTGGCTTGAACAAAAAGGAAAAGGAGCGGGAGAAGCAGAAGGAAAAAGAAAAAGAGAAGGAAAGAAAAAAGGAAGAGGAGAAAGAAAAACAAAAAGAAAAGAAGAAGGAAAAGGAGAAAGAAAAGGAGACTCCAGCAGCAAATGGTCAGTTTGGCATGTTTCACTCTGCACCCTGTAGTAGCCAACTGCATTTAAAAACAAAATATCTTCCCAAAGTTTAAATTGCATAATAACTTCTCTCCAATCATTTACAATAGTTTTTGATTAAGTTAATTACATTTTATTCTACAGCACCAACCAACACCAAGGCTGCCCTTAAGTCCAAGATTGTTGCAGAGTTCACAGTAAGTCTTGTGTAATAATGTTGTCTTGCATTACTTAGTCTAATATGTCTTGTGGGAAAATGTTAGCCTGGCTCCGCCCGCCTACCTACTTCCGCCCAAATTTCATTTTCCCTTTAGTAGTCAGTCTAGTGGTGGGGCGTATTACTGAGATTTTTCCGAACAGATTTCTGAGTATCCAATCAGCGAACAGAAGAAGTGGCTGAGAACGATGAGGGTCGAAGTCGCGCTCCAGTTTCAGTTGAATGCTGCGTTCCCTTACGCTCGGAACTCGGAAACTTCCGACTTGTTAGTTCCGAGTTACGACCTGTCTGTGTTCCAGTGCATCTGCTCGGGAAAGTATGGACGCATACAACCTTTCACATCCAAATAACTAAACGTTAGGCTCTAGCAAGTTACCGTTGCCAGGTACCGGTAGATCCATAGACTACAATATGTAGTGAAGTCGGAAATTTCCGAGTTCCCTGAACGCACCGTCAACAGCCGGCTCACGACCAAACGTTATGCGATTGGTTGGATAATCCAGAGTGGCACTGCGCAGATCCAATAGTTTTAAACTTCAACAGACACCCGCCTCCAAGTGAGTGAACGTTTGCCAATTACAGCACTTCCAGACCTTCTGTACAAATGAAATGAAGTACGATGGTCTGGTAGCGCCAGGCTAGGAAAATGTGTCTATAACATTATCAACTAATTCGCACTCTGTTTCTTTCCCAGCCCCACTCCCTCATTGACCAGCTGTCGAGCTACAAGCGAGCAGTCGCAGAAGAGGAGTTCAGGGAGAAGCAGCTGGCCGCTCTAAGGGTGGACGTCTGCAGCACAGAGGCTCTTAAGAGACTTAAAGGTATGATGTCAATGAGCTTATTTCTGCATCGTCACACACCTATTGTTCTTTGTACTTTTATGTCTAAAGCCACAAACATATTGTACATATTTGTTCTCTTTATGCCATGTCAAAACACAAAGGTTTAAACACCGCTATTGGAGGTGTAGCCAAACTATTTCTGCTAATATGTCTTTCAGTAGTCCTGAATCAGAATTGGCCACAGTAAGGTCTGTGGATTATCCAAATTGAGATGTTGCTGCTGGGTTTTGTTGATTTAATGCACCTTAGTACAGACCCTTTTTAAATGTTCAATACATATTCTGCTTTACATTTAAAACAGAAGGAACATTGATTATTCTCTTTACCAGAATTACAACCTACAAGTACAGTGCCTTGCAAAAGTATTCATACCCCTTGGAATTTTCCACATTAGGTCACATTAAAACCACACATTTGCATTTATTTTACTGGGATTTCATGTGATAGACCAACACACAGTGGTGCATCATTGTGAAGTGGAATGAAAATGAAATATGGTTTTAATTTTTTTTTAGAAATGAAAAACTGAAAAGCGTGGCTTGCATAAGTATTCAGCCCCCCTGAGTCACTTCGTTGTAGAACCACCTATCGCTACAATAACAGCTGCAAGTCTATTGGGGTATGTCTCCGCCAGCTTTGCCCATCTAGATACTGATATTTTTGCCCATTCTTCTTTGCAAAATAGTTTCAGATTGGATGGAGAGTGTCTGTCAACAGCAATTTTCAAGTCTTTCCAGATATTCTCAATTGTTTTGAGGTCTGGACTTTGACTGGGCCATTCTAACACATGCCTATTCTTTGATTTGAACTATTCCATAGTAGATCTGGCTGTATGTTTAGGGTATTTAACCTTCTGGAAGGTGAACCTCCACCCAGTCTCAAGTCTTTTACAGACTCTTAACAGGTTTTTCTGCCCTGTATTTGGCTCCATCCTTCTTCCCATCAACTCTAACCAGCTTCCCTGTCCCTGCTGAAGAAAAGAACCCCCACAGCATGATGCTGCCACCACCATGTTTCACGTTAGAGATGGTGTGTTCAGGGTGATGTGCAGTGTTAGTTTTCCGCCACACATTGCACTTTGCATTAAGGCTAGGGATGGCCATTTAGAATTTTTTCTTTAACCGGTTAACGACCAGAATTAACCGGTTAACCGTTAAGATTTAATGTAGCCTATTTATAGTGAAATACATGAAGCATTATAGCAGGGCTCCCGATCTTTTTTGTTCCAAGGACCGGCATATCTATCTATAAAGCAAGAAACGTCTGTCTGTGTGTCTGTGGCTCGCATATCTCTCTGAGTTTTGGTCAGATCGGCATGAGCTTCCGGATATTGCTTAAACACAGCACGAAGGTGTGCACCCTTCATCCTTCATTTTGAAGTTGTAGAAGTTATCATATTTATATCATGCTGGCGAATAGTGGCTTACGTGCGCACAGAGCCGACTAAACCCCGCCTCCCTCTGACGAGCGGGACACACACACACACACACACACACTCACACACACACACACACACACACACACACACACACACACACACACACACACACACACACACACACACACACACACACACACACACACACACACACACACACACACACACAGCAGACCGACACAGCCTTACTTCCTCAACAACTCCTCATCAACTCCTCATCTGCACCACCAGTCCGCTTTAGTGGTAAAGACTGCACTTCACGCTATTTTCACTGTAATAATACAGCACGGTCCCGGATGCTTCCACAAAATGTTTTATATCCATTTAAAATCTAAACTGAAAGCCCGAGCGTGACCGCGCACACAAGTCTGCTCCCTCACACAAGTCCGCTCTCACACACCGAGCGCGCGTGCGTGCACACGAGTCCCCCCCCCCCCCACAAACACACACACTGCTGCCTGCTACTGACACGTTAACGTTAATTGACAGCACGGTCTCGGATGCGGACGCCCGCGCGCGGACACAAGTCCCCACCCACCCACACACACACACACACACACACACACACACAGAGCTGACTGCTACTGACACAGTAACGTTAATTCACAGTTATCCAAACTCTGTCTTATCTTTCAAATACCTAACAGTAGCCTAATGGTAATGGGGTTGACAATGTTGTCATGGCGTGCAGCATAGCCTCCTTTTATACACAGTGCAGCCATTTACTATATAGGCAACTGTTTGTAAGCATTGTGCAGTATGGATGGCAGTTTGCAAGGTACCATATTATCAGATTGTAGGTAACACCTGTACAGCTCGATTCTTCTTTAGGATTCAACGCTTAATTAATTAACACATTTTCTGTTTCATTTCACTTAACAAAACACATGGAATTAGTTTGTGGTTATCTTAACACAATACACTACGGAATGTTGCCCTACTCTATAGCCAACTTCTACAAAGTAACTTACTGATAATAACCTTTAACAGTGTAAAATTAGCCATCACTGATAGCAGCCAAATGTACTGTCTAATATGTTTCTTTGTTTACCTGGTTCCTACGGGCACTGCACTAGTTAATTTAAAAACAATACAGGGACCAGTAGCCAATTTAAATGCCTACATGTTGACATTCACAAGGCACCTTGTCTGTTGTGAGAAGAGGTCTAGTATGCGTAGGAGCAGAAAGTGAAACAAGTGACTGAAAAGGGACATTTACACACACACAGGCTTAGGGGATGGGTAGCCTACCGAAACCCGGTGCTAAGTAGTGCTGAGCACGGGGGAACATTTTGAAAGACCGTAATATTGATAAGCTCCGATGTTATCACTACTGCATAACGATACTTAGCGCTTTTGTTTAAGACGGATTTTCGCTATTGATCCAGGCACACAATCATGGCAGACTTCTCTGTGTCTGTGCAGGGGGCGGGCACTCACTGCCTGGCTGTCTGTCACTCCCTCACACTCACTGAGACGGTGATAAATGCAGGACAGCATCCACCTCAAGAAGGCTAATGCTAGCGCTATGTTAAGCTAGCGGGAGCCCACACTGTTCATTCAATTATACAAACATATGAAACGGGAGTGTTGTGATCATAAGTTGTGACTGGCTATCTTTCTGGGAGCGTACCATTGACCTATTATAAAGTTGAGAGTAGCCTACACTACTCATTTCATTCTTTACCGACAGTTGGCATTCTTACATCCGGTTTAGCGATATCAAATTAAGAGTCCGGATTTCAGAGAAATTAAGATTATTTAATTTATTTTAACCACAAGCCATGCGGGGGACACAGCATATTCAAATTAGACCAAAATTGAAGTTGTTGGCCTGAATGCAAAATGCAATGTGTGGTGGAAACTAACACTGCACATCACCCTATACACACCATCCTCACCGTGAAACATGGTGGTGGCCAGTGTTGTGCATGAACGCGTTCATGAACTCGTTCATTTTGGGGGCGAACGTGAACTGAACGTATGTATTTCTGCCAGATGAACGTTATTGCGAACGCGTTCATTCTGGCGTTTGTGAACGGTGCTCTTACAGTCGTTCAATCGTTCATCGAGTGCCAGATTTCGATAGGAAACCTTGCTAAAAGACAGAGTAAACAGCCCTTAATATGAACCGGAAAAACAACTGCCACCACAGCGCCGCACCGCCGCTGCGTCATCAAAATGCAAAACACCGCAGCAAAGAAACAAATGAATGCAGCAGCACTTGGGCTACTCAGACCATGGACCTAGGCTCTACCTCTTCTTCGTATGATTGTTACCTACCTCAAATTGTGTTTGTGTTAATAATTATGTCAACACATCTTCTGGACTTTGTTGTTAACAGTATACTGCAGTTTTTGAATGGTCTCCTTGAGGGTTTTACTATTTTAAGTTGTTGGCTAATTTGTTTGTAGAACCTGCCTGGTATATTTTTCCAGTATTGCTTTCTTTGATTGAAATTTCATGTGACTTGTTTCCAGGTTTGGAAAATTATAAAAATGGAAAAACATTTGCACCTTAAAGCTTAAAGCAGTTGATCGTTTCAGCCGTTTTCAGCCGTTGGGATCCCAACGGCTGTTTTCCCAACGCTCTACCTGCTGTAGCTCCTCCCTCTGAACGACAGCTACGCGCGTTCATGTGAATTCAGTTACATTGACAGGAGACAAACACCATGTCCGATTCCGAGGTGATTAAACATTAGTAATGATAACTACATACGTACATATTGAGCATACATTTTAATCACAGACATACCATGTATGTTAGCTTAGAATCATTTTTAAGTGTGCTGGTAGGCCTAACAAAAGTAGCTGTAACTGCCAGGCAAGATAGCAAACTAATTGTAACAGAGCGGAGAGGTGTGTGTGTATGCTCCTGCTCTGACCGCAGCTGGGAGGGGCTGCTCGGGCAGTGTTGCCAACTTAGCGATTGTGTCGCTATATTTAGCTACTTTTCAGCCCCCCTGGCGACTTTTTTTTCAAAACAGCGACAAGCGACACATCTAGCTTTTTTTCTGGTGTAATTGGTGACTTTTTCGCCGAAGCAAATATCACTTGTAACGCTTCTCAACGAGCAGCGGGAGCCTCCCGGCCCGTCCCCCGTCACAGAGCACTGACAGACGGCCCGGTCCTCGCGCAGCAGCTCCTGCCAGCTGCGGTCAGAGCAGGAGATAGGCTACACCTCTCAGCTCGGGGCTGCTGCGCGAGGAGTGGGCTGCGTGTCAGTGCTCCCGCTGCTCGTTGAGAAGAGATGATACTTGCTTTGGCGAAAAAAGTCACCAATAACACCAGAAAAAAAAGCTAGATTTGTCGCTTGTCGCTGTTTTGAAAAAAAGTCGCGAGGTCGCGGTCGGAGAGGTCTTGATGTGATAGGGCAAGAAGACATGGCCGGTGTACTTATTTTCAAGCTCTCTCCGTCTCCCTTTCAGCAGTTAACTTTTCAATATTCGTCTTTCCTCGTTTTTTTGCTGTCTTAGCGGTGTTAGTTGTTAGTATCCTGGGAATGGTAAATTGAGGGTTCGTTTGTGAAGATATTGCTACTCGCTGTCCGCCGTAGTAGCCTTGTACCAAACAGTAGGCTAGTGTCAGACTGCTAGGGTCGTGAACGCTCACGCAACTGACGCATCAACGTCGTTGCCAAGGTCCCACAGCCAATAAGAACGGAGAATCTGACCTCGCCCTGGTCAAAATTAAATGAGCGGTGGCAATTTTGGGGGGCAGCACACAGAGGCAGGGGGGAGCGAAGTGATAAAAAAATATTTTCAGACCACTTCACCTACATATAGCTGAATGGCTATTTTGACAGTTTTGCCAAATATTACAGTAAAAAAACTCTCAACTGCCGCTTTAACCGTTTTTGTTTGAATAATTCCTCATTAAAAAGACCATTCAAATAGCAACTTTTTCCTCATGTTTTTGAGAATATACTGTAGGGGTAAAAGTTGCAGCTGGCTTCTAGTGTGGATTGAATGTTATTGAAATAATTTCTGTCTGTGGTTCTATATGGTATGTGGCAATTATTTAGAAAAATAGCAGCCTGCAGCAACATATTGAAAAAAAAATCACTATGAACTAGTTAATTTTTGAACTGTGAACTTAGTTCAGAATTTTGAATTAAGAACTATGAACTGAACTAGTTCATTTTAAAGTGTGTGAACTGAACATTGAACTAGTTCACGTAGAAAAATAACTTTCCCAACATTGGTGGTGGCAGCATCATGCTTTGGGGGTCCAGTTCTTCAGCAGGGACTGGGAAGCTGGTTAGAGTTGATGGGAAGATGGATGGAGCCAAATACAGGACAGAAAACCTGTTAGAGTCGGCAAAATCAGTGCATGCAGTTTCCCTCTCCCTTAGAAGGAAACTGCATGCACTGATTTTTATTGCGAAAGCACTAATGGGTAAACTACCCCTGAGGATCAGTCTTCAGTTCCTCCTTTCCTCGTGGATGTACCTGCTTTCCTGAGACGCGCACCTGTCGCTCCACGAAGGAGACGCCCTAAGAAACGGGGTAGACGCGGCGGTGTTGTCGTGAGAGTAAGGACTCGCTTACGGTTCCTCCGTGGCCAGCACTCCGGATCGGATCGTGGCTGTGTTCCTCCGGCCCCCCTGTCTGTTCTGGCGGTGCGGTGGATTCTTCCCATCGGTCCTGGCATCGCTTCGGTGGCTCAGCTGAGCTCGCCCGTGGAGGACTATTTCCTTCGTGTCCCTCGCAACACTGGCCGCGGTGTGGTCCCTGGGAATCTTCGTTCACTAATCCGGGCACAATCGCCACAAAAGTCCCAGGATACTACACTACATTTAGCGCTGATAAATGCTTGATCTGTGGGAAATAAGACATTTGTGCTAAATGATTTCTTCACGGCCAAATGTCTGGACTTCATGCTGCTGACTGAGACATGGATTCCAGTCGGTGAGTCTCTAGTCTTCTCAGAGCTTGTTCCTCCAGCCTGCTCTTTCCTTAGCACCCCCAGAAAAATAGGCAAGGGTGGTGGGCTAGCGACGCTCTTTAAAAATAACTTTAAGTGTCGCATGATTCCGGTAAAAACTTATGAGAGCTTTGAGCTGCAACTTCTCCAAATTACACTGGATCCACCCGTGCTCTGTGCGCTTGTATATCGTCCTCCCAAATTTAATAAGGACTTTATTCGTGACTTTTCGGACTTTGTGGCTGAAATAGCTGTGAAATGTAGCAACTTTTTAATTGTTGGTGATTTTAATATTCACGTGTGCTGTCCCTCTAAACCGTTGGTCCATGACTTTTTAAACATTGTGGATTCGTTTAGTCTTTCACAGCTGGTGGATTCCCCCACCCATGAAAAGGGTCATATATTGGACCTTGTACTGTATTGTGGCTTGAATGTGAATCTTGGAGAGATCTGTGATGCGGGCGTATCGGATCATTTCCCCGTGCTTTTACTCTCTCGCTGTCCTGCTCCACAAACAAACCACTTATCCCTGCGCGTAAATTACGTGCTTTAAATGCTTCCACGGCATTGACGTTTTCCACTGCTTTTGATGCGGCCGATATAAGTGTGAAAATTCTCTCCGCTGGAACTATGGGCATTAATGAACTGGTTAGCATGTTTGATACTTTGTGCACAAACATTCTCGACTCTGTTGCTCCTCTCAGGCTCTCAAATAGACGCGACAAACCAGCAGAGCCTTGGCTCAATGACACTACTCGCGCGCTCAGACGAGACTGTCGCAAAGCTGAGAGAAAATTCAAGAAAGACAACCTTCATGTTTTCCTGGGTATTCTAAGAGACTGCCTTTCTATATATCAGAATGCTGTGAAGACTGCCAAGGCTCAGTATCTGTCTAGCGTTGTGTCCAACAACAGCCACAGACCCCAGGTCCTTTTTAATGTTTTGAATGGGATTATTAACCCCCCAAAACCCACAGGAATTGTTCCGAGTGTATCTTTGTGTGAAGATTTCTGTAGGTTTTTTACTGATAAAATTTCAAACCTACGGTCATCTTTGTCTGCTCCAGCCACAGATCCTAGTGTTACACCCGTGTGCTCAGCAGTCTTTTGTGATTTTGACTGTGTTCTTCTGTCTGATGTATCTAAAATTGTAGACAGTTTAAAATCCTCAGTTTGTCCCCTGGATTGTATCCCAGCAAAACTTCTTAAAGCTGCCTTTGACTCTGTTGGGCCTTGCATTGTACATCTGATAAATGTCTCTCTGTTGTCAGGTTGTGTGCCCACTGTTTTTAAACAAGCTTTAGTGCAACCACTTTTGAAGAAGCATAACTTGGATCCCACTGTTTTATCGAACTACAGGCCAATCTCAAAGCTGCCATTTTTATCAAAAATTTTAGAAAAATTGGTGTATACTCAATTGCAGTCGCACCTTAAATTATTTGATATTGGTGAAAAATTCCAATCTGGTTTTAAATCGTTGCACAGCACTGAAACTGCTCTTTTAAAAGTTTTTAATGATCTTCTTTTAATAACAGACTCAGGCAGCTCAGCTGTGCTTGTGCTTTTAGATCTTACTGCAGCCTTCGACACTGTCGACCACAGGATTTTAATTTCCCGTCTTGAGTCTTGTGTGGGATTACGAGGTACAGTGCTTAATTGGTTCAAATCTTATCTGTCAGATCGGTCTTTTGTTGTGAACGTTGATTCCTTCAGTTCAAAAAGTGCCCCCCTATCTTGCGGTGTGCCACAGGGCTCAATTTTAGGACCAATTCTTTTTGCGTTGTACTTGCTGCCTTTGGGTTCCATATTTAAAAAATATGGCTTTCAGTTCCATTGTTTCGCAGACGATGTGCAAATTTATCTTCCCCTTAGTGTCAATTCACCAAACAAGTTACATCAATGTCTTCAGGAAGTGAAGGACTGGATGTCTTTTAATTTTCTAAATTTGAACGAAGACAAAACAGAGATTGTTGTTTTTGGCAAGCCCGGTCTCTGCAGTAGTGCCCTTGGTCCACTAGCGCCTCGTTCTCAGTCCTGTGGAAAAACCCTTGGTGTTTTTATTGACAGCTCTTTTAAGCTGGAAAAGCAGCTAAGCGCAGTGGTTAGAGCTGGCTTTTTTCATCTTAGGCTTCTTGGGAAGGTGAAGCGTTACTTGCCCTCTGACCAATTCCAGACAGTAGTCCTTGCTCTTGTAATTAGTCGCTTGGACTACTGTAATTCACTTTATTTTGGTTTGAGCCAGTCCTCAATTCAGCGCCTCCAGATGGTTCAGAGTGCAGCTGCACGCTTGCTCTCAGGAGCATCACGATATGATCACATCACTCCTGTCCTAGCATCTCTTCATTGGCTGCCTGTTGTTTTTAGAATAGATTTTAAAATCCTTTTGTTTGTTTTTAAATGTCTAAATGGTCTAGCGCCACCTTATCTGTCAGAGATGATCTCTCTGCACAGTCCTGTCAGAGCACTGAGGTCCTCTGACCAATGTATTCTAGACTGTCCCAGGTCTAAGCTGAAGAGCAGGGGAGACAGAGCCTTTGCTGTAGTTGGACCCAAGTTGTGGAATTCTCTTCCTTTATACATCAGATCTGCCACTTCTTTGGAAAATTTTAAATGTCTGCTGAAGACACATTTTTTTGCACTGGCCTTCGGAACCAGCTGAGCTGAGTATTTTCTTATGTGTTTTTCTTTTGGTTTCTTATTTGTAATAAATGTGGATTATTTTATTATAATTTAACCTGTACAGCACTTTGGGGCAGTGCCCGCTGTTTGTAAATGTGCTTTATAAATAAATTTGACTTGACTTGACTTGCAAATTCTGCAACTTCTTTTCTGCTGCCTGTCTTGGCCAGGACTCCCTGTGAGAAAAGTTACTGTAACTCAATGGGACCTTCCTGGAGAAATAAAGGTTAAATAAAATAAAAATAAATAAAAATACTTGAGACTGGGGTGGAGGTTCACCTTCCAGAGGGACAACTAGCCTAAAAATACAACCATGATTTACCATGGAATGGTTTAAATCAAAGCATAGTCATGTGGCCCAGTCAAAGTCCAGACCTAAATACAATTGAGAATCTCTGGAAAGACTTGAAAATTGCTGTTCACAGATGCTCTCCATCCAATCTGATGCTAAATCTGAAGCACAAGCTATTTTTTTAAAGAAGAATGGGCAAAAATGTCAGTCTGTAGATGGGCAAAGCTGGTAGAGACATACCTAAATAGATTTGCAGCTGTAATTGCAGCGATAGGTGGTTCTACAAAGCATTGACTCAGGGGGCTGAATACTTTTGCACGCCACACTTTTCAGTTTTTTATTTATAAAAAAAAATTAAAAACACGTTTCATTTTCATTCTACTTCACAACTATGCGCCACATTGTGTTGGTCTATCACATAAAATCCCAATGAAATAAATGTACATGTGTGGTTATAACCAGTGTTGGGAACATTACTTTAAAAAAGTAATTAGTTATAGTTACTAACTACTTGTTCCAAAAAGTAACTGAGTTAGTAACTGAATTATTTTATAATAGAAGTAAGTAGTTACCAGTGAAAGTAACTATTTGCGTTAGCCTACTGTAAAAAAAAAAAAAATTGCTGTATGTCAACAAATTTGGATTTTTCACAAGTCAGTTGAAATGAGTAGAACAGACAGGTAGGCCTACTTGTAGGCTACATAACCTTCAATATTTATTGCACATCAACAGACAGCAAGAGGTTTATCCTGCACTTCAAGTAGGCCTAGCCTATTTTGTTCTCAACAAAAGTAGTAGAGGAAACTGCTGAATGTACTGTGCTGATCTGCTATCACTGAAGGCCAAAAACGTCAGACTATGAAGCATGAGACGATGAGAGGAGGAGTAAGGATTTATCCTATGTTTATTTCCTTCTTTAACATGCACGGCAGCATACAGATCCCAGGAAAATAACAGTAGCAATATTCGGCTCATGATGACACGCTAAACAGCTGTTGCAACCGGCGAATCGCGGCTGTTTAATAACGTGCATAAATTATAATTTATAGAGATCGGGAAACTCCATGCACTTACTCACAAGGGCGATGCAAACAAACTCAGGGAGAGCACGTTTCAACCGTGGATTGATAGGTGGTTACCTAACGCCGTTATTTTAAACGGCGTTATTCCCAACACTGGTTATAACGTGACTAAATGTCGAAAATGTCAAGGGGTATGAATACTTTTGCAAGGCACTGTATATGTCCTTTCAGACACATCAGTGGTTGTAGGGGACCAATGACAAAATACAAAATAGGCGTTTTACTGAATGATCAGCAGGAAAGAATGAAGTATGGACAATATGAAGTTACAGAAATTAAAGGGAGTGATTTTATGAGTAGATTAAAAAGACAATTTTCTTCTCTGTTCAGTTAAAGTTCTGACAAGTTTTTTTTAGCAACAATTGAAAATTATGTTTGTATATATATTTGTTTATTTACCTTACAAAATGCTAATAGAATGACATGTAATATATAATTAGTAAATCCATTAACAATGTCTTATATTCAACCACATGAACATTGGAAAAATCTTTTGTATAAAATGTTTTGCTTGTTTATCAATTGTTGTCTACTAGACAAAGCCGGGGGAAACAAGTTTGCTACGGACTTTGAGGATGGCAGTCTTAAGCTGCAGGAGTTTGTTGGCTTCCTGGATGATGAGTTGAAAACAGGGCCTCCTCTGCTGGAAGCTTTGGGAAATGCAGACATCTTCTACGAGATGCAATACAAGGAGGTTAAGATTGTGGCCAATGTGAGTGTGATGGTTTAACCTGCTGCTTTGTGGACATAAGATCATTAGATTTTGTTTTTGTGGAGAGAAATTGGAATTATTTGTTTGTTCATGTCTGTTCATTGGTTTCTCTATTCAATGCCAGATTCATGAGCAAAATGGTGACCAAGACATTTGTTGCTATGTGGATTCTTAGAAATGTACATAAGTTAGCTGAACAGTCTGTTTTTATCTTACTCATATCTCTAATTTAATTGTTTCTTTCTGCCAATCTGCTCAGGCATACAACGCCTTTGCCAACCGTGTGGCCAGCCTTAAAAGAAAATTGGATTCCCTCAAGTCGACCCTACCTGGACCTGAGGACTCTCCCATCCCCTCACCGTCTGAAGACGCCCCCTCTCCCACTGGCTCTGACTCACCCTTCCTAGGATTGAACAATAGCAGAGCCCAGCTGGATCCAGAGCTGGACGGCAAGGCCATGGATGAAGGAGAGATACCCAGTGAAGTCAGAGACATGGAGGACATGGATATGTCTGACGAAGAGACGGACGCTGCCACCACAGGGGGTTAGTGGCTAGAGTGTTGTATTGGTTTGATAAATGTCTGTTTCAGTTGTAATGTTGTGATTCAGGTTTGAAAATGCTTCACCTCTTTGAATTATTTTACTAACAGATAACAAGAAAGACAAAGCAACCACTGCAGTTGCCAAGACTACAAAGTCAGACGCAGCGTCAAAGCTTCCCACAACACCAATGAAAGCTCCTAAGACCAATGCTGCTGCTGCTACTGCTGTCACGGCCACTCCATTGACTCCCACCTCTGCTACTGCTCAAAGTGTGGCAGCAACCCCTCTGGGGGTCAACCTAGAGAAGGTGGACCTGGGAAAGATCAGCTCCATTCTCAGCTCGCTCACATCTGCCATGAAAAATACAGGTGTGTTCAGGGGCTTGGAGGAAGATGAGTGTCGATCAGAAAAATAATGAATAAGAAATCATTGTGAGACAAATTTAACACATGGCCATTCTCTGACAAATGATCATTGATCAATGATGATATTTTCACTTTGTTTGAGTAACAAAGGACAGCTGTGTTTACCAGCATTCAGTGTAGTGTTTAGAGGTTTGTAATTTTGATCATAATGTATGAAATTGTAACTGTGGCTACTAGCATGACTCATTACTTAAGACACACTTAAGGCATATGTTTTATAAGCTTTGATTAAGGTAATTATGACCTCTGTGGAAAATAGTGGTCTAAGTCATTTAAGTTGTTAATTGATTATATCTTGGTATAGTCACTATAATATTTTAGATCAGTCTAATAAATAAGAAAAGTGTAAGCCATAAAGTGGCTAGATGAACTTTCAGTTTTTGCTGATTCTAGCACCATTTTGGATAAAAGCGATATTGTTTGGACGACACCTACGCCTGCTATCTTAAATATCTAGAGTAGTTTGTGCTGCATGTGTATTTGTTTATAAAGCGAGAAGAGACCGCAGGATGCATTGTGATGAGATAATGTAATTCTATGTTTCTTTGTAAGATTAATAAAGGCCATATGACGATTGTGAATCAAATTTAGTGTTAATTTAGTACTGTTCTGAAACAAAGGAATTTCCGACATACCTGCTCTACATCGTTTTGTTTAAGTTCCAGGGAGATTGGACCTGTGCAAAGGCATTAATAATGAATATATACAAATAGCATTGTTTTCATTGATGTTCACTTCTCGTTTGCTCCTTACAGGTCATTTATCATCAGATGAAAAATGTGACTTTCATAAACATTTTAAAGTTCCTTTTGTAGAAGGTTTAAGAACTAAATGAAAGCACTTTGTGTTCGAAACTGAACGTTCATTGGATGAATATAAAAATATATTCCTGTCATTGGGTATTTTGATTTTAGACAATATTTATACGATTGACCATAGGAATAGAGATTTGACAGACTTGAGGATTTACATTGTACTGTATATTAAAGCATTAATTTTTTTTTGTCTCCCTTGAAAACCATCTATATCCTATCCGTCTTTGGATTTTTTTTTCTCAGCAGCTAGCCCTGCTCGTCCATCACCAAAAACACCCACCACTCCCTCTGGCCAATCAGTAACCTCCAAAGCGACCCCTTCAAGCCCGGCCCTGGCCAGCATCCTGTCACGGGTTGACATCACACCTGAAGGCATCCTCAATGCTCTGTCTAAAACAAACACACAAGGTAGGATGCATATGTGATACATAATGTTCCTATGTCTAAATCTTTTTTTTTCTCTGACATTTGACTATGCCTTTCTGTCTTGGTGCAGGTTTGTCTTCTCTCCTGCAAAGTGTGACCAACGCTGGCTCTGCCCCTCCCACCCGAACCTCACCGGAATCCTCTGCAGTAAAAACCCTACTCTCCCCAACCACCTCAAAAACAAAACCCAGTCTGGGCAACAGCTTCAAAAGAGACACACCTGGAAGAAGCCGAGACTGGGACAAAGGGAGCCAGCTGTCCCCTCCCCCTCCGCCCCCTCCTCGTTCCTCAGCTCCCTCTGTGTCTCCCCCTAGCTTAGAATCAAAAATCAACAGTTTCTTGCAGGGTAATCCAGGCTTTAGTCTTGCTCTAGGTGATGTCAGTCCCGAAGGGGTGGATGGCACCCCGGTGAGAGATGAGACTGCTGGCACCCCCACCCAGGACGAGATCATGGACACACCTGGCAGTGTGCCAGAATCTCTAGGGTCATCTGGGGGTCATAACCTCTCACCCACAGCCTACCGCAGCGAACCTTGGGATGCTGTGATCACCCCGTCAGGAAGCAACAGCAATGGAGACTTCCTGGGCTCCCCTACATCTTCCCAGTACGGAGCAGGGAAAAAGAGCTGCACAAAATTAAAAGAAGATGACGTAAGGAAGCAGGTATTCTCTTCCCCTGGTAATGACATGAAGGTCAAGAAAGATGGACAGCACAACCAGTCAAGGATGATAGAGAGGAGACTCTCTGCAGGCTCCCGTAAGGCCAGCACTGGCTCAGATGATGGCAGTCATAGTGGGAAAAGAGATGACAGAGTGAAAGGTGAAGAGTCTCCGGGTGTGGGTGGGAAGGAGGGCAAGTACCATCGTATTGAGACACTAGTGTCGCCCTGCACTGAAGGGGCACCAATCCAAACCCTAGGCTACTCTAACCGTCCCCTGGCTGGAGAGCGCATCAAGACGGTAGAGAGCATTCGAGTGATCGGCCAAGGTTCACGGCGAGGGGAAGGGGCCGGTGGCCGGCCGGGAGCTGGGTTGTGGTACGAAGAGGAGGAATACATGGAAGCTCCACCTCCGTCACCCCATGCCGTCCCCCCTCCTCTTAACATAGGCCAGGGTGGCACAGAGGCACCGTCCATGCCTCCTCCTCCCCTACATCTCCTCCTCCAACATCTCTCCCCTCCGCCATCTCATCCTCACTCACATCCTCCTCACTTCCAAATGCCCTACCACACAGACAACATGCAGACTCTTCCCCCGTCACTCCTCCACCAGCATCTTCATCCTGCGTCTCCCTTCTTCGGCGCTCCTCCGCCGATCCCTCGACCCCCTCCGCCTCCCATGACTCAGCGCCATTCCCCTGCATCTCCCCACCCCACTGTGCCCTCCGCCGTCATGGTGGGAGGAGTATTGGTCCCTGTTGACCGTCCTCTTTCTCTTCCTCACCAAATCAGACCTGAAGGTGCAGAGCGAGGCAGGTTGGGGCCCAGAGGAAACAAAATAGGCCCTCCGCCCCTCATGCAGTCGTTGCTAGGTGAGCCCCCTAAGCTGCCCCGTCCTGGCACAGTTAAAGAATCTTTTGTCCACCGCCATGTACCCCCCCTCCTCCGCCCAGGTGTTCCTATGCCCTTACTGGGCAGGGTGAAGGAGCCTCTGCATCTACCTCTTCCATCCCCTTCACTCTCTCCCACATCCTCTTCAACCTCTCCCTCCACACCTAATTCCCCTGTGCAGTCTGCTGCCCCGCTTGTCCACAAGCCTCCTGCCAGTCCTCCAGCTCAGCCCCGCAACCAGACCTCTAACCCTGTTCCCCTCCTCGACTTGCCCAATACTCGACCCCCGTTCATCTCAGTCCCCATCCCACAGAGGCCTCTGCTGCGAGGCAGAGCCCCCTCTCATCATCAGCACCACCACCACCAAGATCACCACATGAGGGGGTTTCGTGGGGGCAAGCGTCCTGGTCCTCCATTCACAGGTGGTCCCTTCCATTCGCAGAAGAGACCCTTCCTCCCCCCACGCTACTGAAGTGGTCGTCCATGACATGCTGAACGAGAAGTGCAAGCACGCTGCACGGAAGTGCGGAGTGTGTGTTAGCCCTGCTGGTATGAGCCCAGATATCTTTACTCTGTTAATTAGCTTGAATTAAAAGTACCTTAAGTTGTTTGTAAATAGCTGATTTAATCTCTTTATGCTTGAGAACTAGGTAGCCAGCCAGTCATCTTACACTGTACAGTACAGCTATGAGGTTATCAGTGACATAGTGCAGTATTGTGTAACAACCCTCAAACATCCTTTTTCCATAACTACACATTAGATAAAAGTTGCGTTAGGTCACAGCTATTTTTTTTACATTTTATTTTTTAGAGTTTGCCTACCTGTGTGATCATTTGGATTATTTACCCCAAGAGCAAGCAGGTGTGAAGGAGACAGACATGGGTCTCATGTGATACATTAGAAAAATAACTTAAAACATTACTTTTAGAAAAAAATACTTGCTTTCTCAGTAATAGTTCGATGAGAATATCAATAGTGCTTTCACGCTGTTAAATATGAAGCTACAGTTAGTACTGATTAGCTTAGCTTAACATGACTGGAAATTGTCAGAAGTTAAACTATTAAGAATTCCCCCTATTACCACCTCTCAAACTCAATTATTAAAACATTTGATCTTGTTTGTTTAATACATAAAAAAACTGATGTGTCAATGCTCCGTCACAAGAAATATTTTATTTATTTTTTACCTTTTAGACAGAACCAGGCTAGCTCAATGCCCGTTTCCAGTCTTGATGCTAAACTAAGCTAATCTTACAGTATCCTGTCCCCATCTTGAGGGTTAGGATTAGCCTTACTCTAACTTTAACAGAGAGATATGCCATCTAATTTGACAGAAATCCAATAATTGTACTTCCTATAAAACAGAACTATTCATTTAAAAGTGTTTGATTGAGGTGATGAAAGAAGGCGTGTGTGTGTGTGTGTGTGTGTGTGTGTGTGTGTGTGTGTGTGTGTGTGTGTGTGTGTGTGTGTGTGTGTGTGTGTGTGTGTGTGTGTGTGTGTGTGTGTGTGTGTGTGTGTGTGTGTGTGTGTGTGTGTGTGTGTGTGTGTGTGTGTGTGTGTGCATTTCTCATTGGCAGTGAGGAGATTTATTTTGCACCTGAGGTTAACATTTGTTACCATTTCCGGAAGTACCTGCTGTAAATAATATTCTTCTGTAGCTCAACCTTTTTTCACCCTTTCTTCTCTCCCACTGTAAAGCTTGTAAATATATATAAAAAATAGATGATGCAGCTTTTTCTCTTCAAGCTCTTATTTCTGTTAATGAGGACAATGATCGTCACTCACACCCCGTCTTTACTGTGATTGAGGCCTTGGATAAGCTTTAGCTCCGGAAGAATTTCTCTGCAGTGTCTGTTGCACCTTTCTGCCCTACTTTTTGAATGCCACCATGCAGAAGAGGAGGGTGAAGATAATTATGTTTTAATTTCCAACACTCATGTTGACCTCTACGCACTTCAAGTTGAGTTAGACTGAGTCATGAAGAAGCTTGGTAGTGGATGGCGGGTGGGGGGAGGTATAACAGCTTTTGCTAGGCTTGAACATGTACTGACTTGAATAAAATCCAGAGTTTCAATCAACTGGGGGGGAGGTATTTTATTTGGTCACTATTTATCACTTGAATTGCGCTGTTTTAATTTTTGTTTTTGCGCTGTTCAGTTTTTTTTTCTTTTTTTCCCAGATACATTGTCATATTTACACAGCTGTTTCCATATTTCATATTAACTCCTTTTTTTCATTTTTTTTTTCTTTTTTTTGTGATGTTTTTTCCTACTTTATAGAATTGGCATCTTTCAATTTCAGCGGCACTGGCAGATGGTATCAAGAGGGCGAAAACATTCGAGCCAATTTAGGATTGTTTAAAAGTGGTTTATTTCAATACTCCAGCTGTTTTGGTCCCTTCCCCTGTTTTTGTTTCTTTGCTAATTTCATGCTTGGGCCCCCACCCCATGCTTACATTGTGCTCAAATGGCTTTGTCCAGACAAACACTTATGCACTTCTTAACACTTCTGAGGGTAAAAAGGGTCAGTACAATGGCAGTAATGTGCTTCCTGCAGGGATTATTGCCACGATGCTTCCCTCTGTTTGACCCACACAGTGAGAGGTACATGTCCTGTGTTGCTGCTCAAAGCCTCTTGTGTTTGATCATGAAGTGTGTGTTGTTTCTTGCGCCCATCTATGAGTCAACATAGATATACAAAGCACCTGCAAACGTTACTGCATTAATTTAATAAATAGATACATTGTAAAAATGTAACCAGAGCATATTAGCCACAACAGTGTTAGTACATCATCATAGTTCTGATGTTTTACTGAATATTATAAGTCTGTTACCATCCTCTGTAAACTGTTTTTCATATCTGCAGCTAAATATCAGTTTGGTGTGTTCACATTGCACAGAGAGAAAGCTAGATTCATTGCTATAAACTTCTTGCTAACGAAGCACCTACCAAGTTCACTATTTTAATTGTTGCTGTAAATAACCTCTCCCCGTGTTTTTACCTCTACTTTGGAAAATTGAGTTTGAAAATTGAACTTGTGACGAAGCTGATGCTCTGTGTGTATTTTCAAGTTAAATGCTCTCACTGCTGTTCTCATCAATGATGCTATGTCACTGGTCTTTGAGTGTCCAATCCTTTCTGGTGTGATGAACATGCACACATACTCTGACTGTCACTGACTAGCCCACACTAGATGCATACTTTGAAAGGTCAATACATAATATTTTTTTAATTATTTACTTGTTTAGAGATTTATTATTTAGCAGATTCATGCAGAAGACCTTTTTTCCATTGCGTTCATGCAGTGGCTCATCCATTTTCTTCATATTTATTACGGTTGTCAGTTTGTGGTTGCACCATTCACTGTAAGCAGTCGGTGCTCTGTCTCATTTTAATAAGGGAGGGTATTTTGCTGATACCCATTACTATATTCCTCTTGCAAAAACTCTTCTCCCATTACTTCCTTGAAAGGACTGCTTATTTTTTATTGCTGAACATAATCACACTACAATGCACACTGTTGTTGGAAAGACACATCTATGAAATGCAATTTGAAAAATGTGTTGTACTTTGGCTTTACACTTATGTATTGAGCATTACATGGACAGCACTTGCAGAGTTAACTTAATATATTTTGAGATTTGAGATAGACTTTATATATTTTGAGATAGACTGTTGGAACAACCATAACTTCAGTCACAACACTAACAGAATAACACAAGTATTAGCTGTACTGTTCAATATATAATAACCCGTTTCTTACGTAGTTGTATTTAGTTCAAACAATGTACAGATGAATGAACTAAATGTCAACTGGAAATTCAAAAGGAAATTTGTCATTCAGCTTCTGCCATATTCTAAAGTTGTTTTATTGAGTCATTGTACAGTGAATGTCAGGTTCTTGATGTCAAAAACTGATTCTGCACTGCCAGGCAAAACTAGTACCTCTTCAAGTTCGACCGTTATCTTTAAAAGGCCATCAAGAAATCTTGCTTGTAAACGTAGTTTGTTGTACACAGCTTCTAGGATGTGTGTACTTTCCATCAATTTTCATCATTGTGGACACTGAAGGTTGTTCCATATTTTAAAATCCACACAGTGAGGTTTAATCAAGAATTGTGTCCAATTGTAGTTGAAATAGTCCAGATTTAGTCAGTGATAATCAATTAGTGACACAAAAACGTCTTTAAAGCTATCTGCGTGAACAATATTCACACAATGCTTAAAATGTTTTGAAAATGGATGTTATTCCTAGGAGGCCTGTAGAAGGACCATATTCTTTCCTAAGGTGCAGTAGCTCCCTCAGGCGGCAGTTCAGTGGTACTTCAGACCTGAGCTCGAACACATTCAAGTCTCCATTATGTATTACTATCACAACAGTTTTATTTTTGACTACTTCTAATGAAAATTGTGAAATACAAAATGTAATCACGACCATTGTAAAAATTCTGAGTTTTTCATTAGCTTCACAGTCCATGTGAAAAGCAATAGGCCTATAAAAAAAAAGCAGGATATGCTATTATTCAGTGAGCATTGCATTCACATTTAAAGTTTAGTATTTCAGAACTTTTAACCTACAATCGAACAATGAAGATGGTTTTGTTGACGGTTTAATTTGAAATATTTTAACTATAATCTTTTTCTCAATTCTGAAAAGGCACTAATGCTTCGATATTGATGCTGTTTAATTTAAATTTAAGTAAGCAGGACATCGACTCTGCTGCTCAGCCTTGTTGGCTGTAGCCTAGTTTGTTGTAAGTCGGTGTGTTAAAAATATTTAGGAGTTGCACACAAGTGGATCACATTGGAGCGGTTCTCCTTGTGTTCACTTGTCAACTCCCAAAGTATGAACTGTTCCCCTTTTTAAACCCATCTTTTAAAAAAATTTATATATATATCCTGTCTCGATAAGTAACTAACTTGACTGTGCATGGCTTTAAGTGTTTACGTCGGGATATTACTCATCAGTTCTCTAACAACTGTAGACGTCCTCATGTGTAGCAGATGTGCGGCCGCCCGGGCGCGCGCACGCACTGTGCTTAATGCCAGCGTCACTCCGTCAAGGCTTCTGTCCTAATCTGTGCTTCCGGTTGTAATGGCCGCTCGCAGTCAAAAGGGTTGAAATTAATGTGGGCTATTTGGAAATGACCCTGTGTAATTAGGCAGATGTGTTGAGGATGGCGGTGACGCAGCTGTTTCGGCTGGTTGTCTGTCGGTCGGCAGCTCGTGCGACACTTCGGTTGCACAGGAGGTACAGCAAGGTGCGCAGGCGTGTTATTTGTCAAATACAGTAGCTACAGCTAGCGTTAGCCTACAGTGCTGTGAGCTTTATGAGTGTTTGGAGCTGCAGCTGCTCTTGTTGCTTGTCACATGTGGGAATCTATTTTTAAATTATTTTTGTGGTGTGATAACTTCCCGTCCAGTTAAACCTGATATTTTTCTAGTTTTAATGTCTCTCATGTTTTAGTTAAATGGGACAATACGTATTTCACTTTTAAACAGACAGCAGTATATTTTTGCTATTCAGTGAACATAGTGCAGTGTTTTACATAAATGACGCCACCCCCCCCTCTCTCACACACACACACTCACTCACATACACACACTCTCTCATACTCATTTGGTTATGTGTGGGTACAAAAAAAAAATAGTACAGCAGCTCAAGCATTTTTATAACCTAGGCTCACACTTTCATTACTTCATATACAACTTTAGGAGAGTGATACAATCAGTGAGAAGAAATTCATCAATCTAATGTTGGAACATTTATTTATTCACTAGTACTGTTTACTTGTATTTGAGTATAAGAGTAAATTAACTTAGAAATGTGGTATCATAGAGCCACCATTAAGCTGAGGAAAATAAAACACAGAAACTTTATCACGTTCTTTTATCACAATATTGTTATTGGCATATCAATATTCACTCAATTACGAGTTTACTAGGACCACCTTTTTCAAAACTAGTGCAGTTTAATATAACAGCTCAGCGTTAACTCCTTTCATTAAGGACATAATGCTCAGTTTTGTTGAAAGTTGTTCAGAGAGGCATTTTGATTTAACTTTGTGTGTGTGGTGGTGACCCTCATCTTTTCACCCATTTGAAACCTTATCTTCATCCTTCTCCAGGTGTGCCCGGCTTTATCCGTGCAACTGCAGCTCTTTGAATCCCTCAGGGAGAAACATTCCACTAAGAAGAGAGTAGAAGCCACAGGAACCCTTAGTATTCGACTGCCTGATGGCCGGACAGTAAAGGCAACAGCTGGTGTCACCACGCCGCTCTTTGTTGCCCAGACTATCCGGTAAGTTTACAATGCATACAGAAATGTTTTCTCTAATTGTGTTTTCATCTTACTCAAGGGATGTAACTGGGTCAATTGCATCTGTGCTTGCAGTGTGAAAGGAACACTGGTCAGTACGGTGAATGGGGAGTTGTGGGAGCTTGGACGTCCCCTAGAGGCAGACTGTGAACTACAACTTCTAGGGTTTGACTCAGTCGAGGGAAGACAGGTAATCGCACCCTTTTTACCTTCTCACAATACCTTTAAGGAATAGTTAAATACTTTCAATTAGTCATTATTTTGTGCTGCCACTCACCGGTTCTTGACTTAAGCAGAAAACATCCTGAAGCCAAGAAAGGAAACGGTTTTATGACTGAAACATAAGTCGGTAAAAGACAAAAAATGTGCTTCAATACATTACAAATAAACTTACAAAGCGACATAACAGAGTTACGAGGCACTGAGGAGCTTTTCCTATGTTTTAGACAATTTCAGTTTCTGTTCTGAGATGTCTCCAGGTCAGTCAGTCCATGTAGAGACCTTCCTGATCCAAACACAGCCTAGATCTCTACACCCATTCACCTCAGTATCATCCTCCCTTTCCCAGGCCGCATGGAGGACAGGAGCGTGTGTCCTGGGCGACGTGTTGGAGACAGCATTTGGTGCCGAGGTGTGCAGAGAAGGAGTATCGGAGCTCGGGCTTTACTGTGACCACCTGCTTGATAACGGGTGAGATATTCATGTGACTGATTCTGTTACAGCACTCCATGTGCAATCTGTTCTGGGAACAAATTCAGGAGTGTCTTGGATTTTTTTTAACCACAACAATGTAGAATGCAAAATCTGTTTTAAAAAAAAAAAAAAAAAAAAAAAAAAAGATAATTGTTTTTCTTTTGACTACTAGCACTTGTACAGTATTCGAAGACCTATTGAATTCATATTTGTTTGTTTTTTGCTATGCATTCCTTCCTATCTTGAACTTATTTTATTATTCTTTCTATTCCACCCATGTATCATTAGAAAATTTCTTTTTTTAACCTTATACACATGTCTAATCAGCATTTTTTTTTTTTTTACATTATTCTCACTAGATTGTTCAGTGATGATATAATGACCCATTTTCCCTTACAGGAATTATTCAAACAATCCTTGACCTTTTTTCCTTCCTTTAATCATCTTAAACCCTTTTGGCCGTGTTCTTTTTTCAGCTTTTTTAATGTTTTAGCTGAATCTGTCCTTCCAACACAGTGCCCTGTCTCTGAGCGATGTGGAGGAGAGATGTAAAAAGGCTGCAGCCCTCAAACTTCCTCTGTCCAGACTGGAGCTGAATACAGAAGAGGTCCGGGAACTGTTCCAGGTCAGTAATACCAACGTCTCTGTGATAACAAAAACACCAGGACTTGTCATAGCAGGAGAAGCACTGCACTGTAGCAGCACTGTAACTGAGTGTTCATATATGTTTCCTTTGATAAAGTAGCAGTGATAAAACTCACTGTGTAGGAGTGGCTTTTGTTTATGGTGTGTTTTACTGACTGAAGTCAGGCTCCTTTCTATTGTTCTGCAGTCCTTATTTAACTCTGACATATACATGAATTTTCATGGGTGTGTTTTGTGGGTGTTCTTTTTATAGAACAGTAAGCTGAGACTGCAGCTTGTTGAGGAGCAGTTTAATGGCCCCACTGCTACAGTGTACAGGCATGTATTTATACACACACACACACACACACACACACACACACACACACACACACACACACACACACACACACACACACACACACACACCAGTGTTTTCTATTCTTGAACCAAAAGTTAAAACCTCTTTTATATTCAATGTGTGACACAGGTGTGGGGACACAATAGGGGTCTGCAATGGCCCCCTCCTCCCACACACCGGCCTCCTCAAGGTCTTCAAGATGCTCCAGGTACGTGTGTTTGTTTATTTGTCATGCCCTCTTCTTGCCTCTTTTTGCAATCATGTACCATTTCTGTTCCGTCTTTCATCTTGTTTTTTTGAACTTTTTATTAGACAACTTGTATCCAATTTCAGCTTATACATTGACGGCCAGTCCCTTGAAGCCAAACACAGTTTCATCTGTCATAGCCACACGCCTTTTTTTTTGCTGCTTTGACAATAATGAGAAAATAATCCACAATTAACAAGTATCCACTTGATTTTATTTAATTTTTTTGCACCTCTGCACTGTTGGACACATGCCGGGTGAATGGAATTTCCCTCGTCTTTATTGATCCAGGGAGAGGGAGGAGTTTCCATACTGGGCAGATTGGGATTCCATGGCAGCCAGGCTGGAAATATCAGCAGCAGGATGTTGTGTTTGTCAGAGGCCAGTTTCCTGTTTTTTGGCCCTTTTAAACACAGTGCCATCCATTAGATGTGTTGTTACCCCTTCCTCCTACTAGCTGACTCTAACTCTCCCTTTCTCTGTTGCCACCTGTTTGTTTCACTTTATATTTTCTTCTTCCCAACCTCTCCTCACACCATCTGTAACATCACAGCTGTCGCCTGTGACCCTGGCCAATCAGACGGAGTCCTCAGGATTGATGCGTCTTCTAGCTGTGGCCTTTCCAGGAGAGAAGGATAAGGAGAAGTGGCAGAGGGAGCAGGAGGAGGCGAGGAGGAGGGACCACAGACGCATCGGGACGGTAATACAGAATATAAATGAGTGGAGAACAAACACATTAGATCAACGAAAGAAACAAAAGATTAAAAGCAAATAGGGCTAAACAGTGCGGTTCTGGAAGGAAGACTTACTGCAAGCTACCGAGTGTAAAACGATGGTATATACTCCTGTAATTGATACAAGTTTGCATGACATCAACCTAGTTTATTAGCGATCTTGGGGAGAATAAAAACACTACCCATGATGCTATAGTGTCCAAGCGACTTCTGGTACCGATGGCGAGAAATGGCTATCGTCGGCTAAAACTGTAGTTAGCGGTTGTATTGTTTTTGTTAGAGAAACAACAGATCATAAATGATACATTTAGTATGAAGGTCTGTGTACATTTTGAAATAAGCGCGCTAACGCTTATTTGGGGCTAGAGCTGGTGGGCTTGGTTCCATGGTTAATAGTTTGATATAAGGAATTGTTAAAATGCCGCCAAAGAAGAGTCCGATCACTGTTGAGCCCTATGGTTAAAGGAGTGTTTCTTGTCATAAATGCCTCCTGTACATATTGTCATAGGACCAGGAGCTGTTCTTCTTTAACGATGTGAGTCCAGGCAGTTGCTTTTTCCTGCCCAAAGGAGCCTACATCTACAACACCCTCACTGACTTTATTAAGGTGAACATATACTCTTTGCACAGCCACTGACTGCTACTTGTGATTTGCCTGCAATAATCTCACTGTAGACCTTTTTCTATTTAGGAAAATGTTATCAAAGTGGTAAACTTGTGACGTTCTGCAAATGTGTGCATTTTTGCAGAGAAAAAAAAAGATAGGTGCACACGTTTCTTTTTGTTGTTAATTTCTTTGTTATACAGAATGGATTAGGATCATAGATAGTAAATAAAATGGATGTAGCATCCGGGCTGACCTCAGTTATTCCATCTGCATCCACTCGTCCTGGCCTATGCACGTCGCCATCTTGTCAGAGTTTGACTCCGCTTCATTTACTCTTACAGTAAAATGGCATTGATATGACTTTGGGGGAGGGAGATGGGCCCATCTAGTTGACGTATACCTCCGAGGCTAAGTGAGGGCCAGTGGCCGGCTAGCTGTCACTCAAGGGACCACGCCCCTCATTATTCGTAAATTTTAACCTCCAATATTTTAAAAACTAGCGTAATCCCAAAAAATTCACCCCCCTCAGTGTTGTCATGGAGATATGACTTAAACATACAGACTAGAATGTTTTTTTGGACCAGGCCGTAAATAGGTTTAATAATGCTGTGAAAACAGGCTATTTAACACAGGAGCCAATTAGAAATTCTCTGTTTTGGTACCGCCTCTTAGTGGCCACTCAGTGAATTTAATTTTGTCACTTCGCATTGGATTCTGGTAGAACTCGCTGTGGTTGGGGCTTGATAAGGATATACAAAACACTTGGAACCTAAAAATGGAAGTATTGTAATGGACCCAGTGCACATGCTGCCAGTGTCAATTGTTCAACATGTGTCATCTGCCTCTGCTCCTAACTTGAGTGTAACACTGTCTCCAATTGATTAGCTTTAGTTTAAAAGGATTTCAGACTCAAATTCCACCGTGATAGATTTTCATAAAATAGCTTGAAATGAGCTGTAACTTTGAACCCTATTCAGCACTGATTATGCAACTAGTTGAACTAATTAATTTGATTATCCAAGCTACGACTATACCCTAAGTTTATGTAATCAGAAAAAACTTTGTTTCCTTCAAAGGGTTTAAAATGTAATTTTGTCAATGTTTACATGTTACCCACACGTACATACATTAATATAAAATGTATGTGCTGGGTTGATAGTACCCCGGGGGAATACATGTCCATATCAGCCATCAGGATATTGCTCGCTAGCTCTTAATTATTACACTTGCTGTGACAGTCTGACCTTGTCCTGCACTCATTGCCACACACATCCTTCCTTCCTGATGTCTTGTAGAGTGAATACAGAAAGAGGGGCTTCAGCGAGGTTGTGACCCCAACTCTGTACAGCACTGCATTATGGGAGCGCTCTGGCCACTGGGAGCACTACAGCGAGAACATGTTCACTGTGACATCAGAGGGCTCTCAGACCTACGCACTCAAACCCATGAACTGTCCTGCGCACTGGTGAACACACACACACACATTCCTTGTGCTCGTGTCCGTATAGTAAGTGACCAAGAATCACCTAACTCTTTCTCTCTGGTGTTTAGTCTAATGTTTGAGCAGCGTGTCCGCTCGTGGAGGGAGCTTCCTTTGCGATGGGCTGACTTCGGGGCGCTGCATCGCAATGAGCTCTCTGGAGCGCTCGGAGGTCTCACTCGTGTCCGAAGGTTCTGCCAGGACGATGCTCACATCTTCTGCACACCTGATCAGGTACACAAAACGCATTGAACACGCTTAGTCAGAATTTCCTTTTCTAGACCCCTGCATACTTCTGAAGTTGCTGTAAGCGGGGTAGAAACAGAATGGGACACACGTGGAAGCTTATTACAGTGATGAAATGGGCTGTGCAAATAACTCCTGAGACATTCCTGGAGGCCTCAGCCTGGATGAATGAAGGTCTTTGTCCTGTTCAAACATTACACTTCCATATGTGCATCTCTGGGGCTGTGTAATCCAAGTCTTGTACATAGTGCCCTTGGAACCTTCCCACGATTCTGATTGCACTCATCAAGATCTTCTGTTGATATGCTGTTAATACAGAAATGATAGACATATTATAATCATCAGTATGTTAGCTTCTGGAATACCAATTCAATCTCTGGAGGTTTCTGGGGCTTTCAGTCAATCCATTGGCAGATATCTCTTTCTTTTCCCACCCGGTTGGAATTTAAACGCCCTTGTTTTACTCTCAATTATTTACATTAATCTGTCCTCTTGTTGCCCTCGTTACCAACTTTGTTTCATTCTTTCTTTTCAGCTGGAAGAAGAGATTGTAGCATGTTTGGACTTTGTGAGGAGTGTGTATCAAGTGTTTGGGTTTTCCTTCCACTGTCTCCTGTCTACACGCCCTACACCATGTCTAGGCGAGCCTGAACAGTGGGATAATGCTGAGCAGGTAAACACACATTCACACACACTTTATCATATTGTGGTATGCCAAACTCAGACCTAGTCCTGGACAGCCGGGCCCAGCTGTTCAAGTACCAACTGGACCAAGTTAATCACGCTCTATTAAAAAATAAATCTTCTAGACAACATGACATGGTGTAATGATATCTACTTAACCAGCCGGTTACGAAGGGTACTTTCCAATGGAGATATGCTTCGTTTCGGGCTGCTGGGTAGATGTATATCTCTATGACCCTGTTTCCACCTGGCATTAATATGTGGTTTTTAGGATCCGATCGCGCTAACTACAGGTGGAAACACGCTCAATGCGCATTGAATGCGCATTGAAATTATCCACATTCGGAGGTGGTTTGAGACCACTTATCCACATACCCATTAACAGTGGAAACGCGTATGCGCATCTCATACACATTAGGCCCCGCCCACTCAACTGCGGCGAGTGACTGGGCGGAAACGCGTTCTCATTCACGCGACAATTCACGTCATAAAAGCGCACCGTTGCAGGTTAACAGACAACAGAAAACAGAAAACATTGAAGATGGAGTGTATAAGCGGAAATTATGTACGAGCTGATTTCCATATAGCGCGGGGAATTCTAATCCGGATCGCAAACGCGCATAGAAGACGCATTGTTAAGGCCAGGTGTGAACAAGCATATTACATTTACATATAACGATCGGATTCCTCAGAACCACATATTAATGCCAGGTGGAAATAGGGTCTAAATCCCCGTAGACGCCTTTTTAAGAAGGCACAGTGGCATTTTAAGCTGATTCGAATAAGTGTAATTGAACAATTGGGTTCCAAGCTTCTGCAGTTCCCTTAAACACACAGAAACACAGAAAGTCCAACATGAGGGTCATAATGTGCCCTTAGATTATTTACTACGCCCACTTACTGACTGACTGTACAGTGTGTGTGTGTGTGTGTGTGTGTGTGTGTGTGTGAGAACAGCAGTTGGAGAGGGGTCTGCTGAAATTTGGTGAACGTTGGGAATTGAACCCAGGAGATGGAGCCTTCTATGGACCAAAGGTCAGTATGAAGGGCAACATGCAGTGATCGAAACTGATATCCACACGTGTCAATATTGTCCATCATAGTATCGGCTAACAGCAGCCAAAACATTTCCTCAACTCACTTCATTCACTTTTTTTTTAGCACTGTCATTTATTCTAAAAGCCACTTTAGAGGAATAGATCCACATTTTGGGAAATGCACTTACTCACTTCATGGGCTGGAGTTGGATAACAGATCAATACCACTCTCAAGTCTGTGTGTTGATTTTGTTGTCTTTGGACATGTCAATGCTAGCTTTCCCCCCCATTTCCAGTCTCAATGCTAAGCTAATTGCTGCTGGCTATAGCTTCATATATAATGGACAGACATAAAAGGTGGTTTCAATCCTCTCATCTTACACTCCTGAAGAAAGCAAATAAGAGTATTACCCAATTTGTGCAACTATTAAAAATAGTGTGTACATTTAAGGATTCACAAGCTCTTGTAGGACCAGTTTATTGGCGGTTCGTCACAGATTAGGGTGTGATACAGACGTCTTTGTTTTCCTTGTTAGTCTGCAGAGATCACTTTTGGTTCAGTGCACACTGACCTACACCACGCGAACAGCAATAAAAATGGTGGCTTTTGTACCACTACAAAGTGGCTTAACTTGAGGATGACCTTAGTTTTCTTTGAGGGCAAATTAATTTTCACTTTCACTCGCGCAAGAAGTCAGGAAGAATCAAGTGGAAGTCAGCTGCAGGGCAGACGTTACATGATCGAGCTCATGTGGAGGCACAGAGTGGAGGTAGGTCAAGTCAGGGTGGGGTTACAAACACACCACGCTCCATCAAACAAACAAACATTCCTCCTAGCTATCTAGCTACGGCGTGTAAGCCACAATTAGATTGGCTTCTCTTCGAAACCCATTTGTTACCATAAGTGTCCCCAAAAATGATTTTTTTCCCCCAGCAGCTTCTGTGTGGTTAACAGCTCTATAGTCAGATTTTGAGATATTGGCAGGAATAGAGAAGTGAGGCCCTATGTTAATGCACTCCTTCATCTTTCAGATTGACATCCAGATCAAAGATGCCATTGGCAGGCAACACCAGTGTGCAACAATCCAGTTGGATTTCCAGCTGCCAATCAGATTTGACCTTCAGTATGTCGGGTGAGTCGTAAATTTCTCTCCATTGTCTTAAACATTCCTACATCTGTAGTGATTTAAATCGGCACATTGGGACTTTTCTAGCATATTGTTGTCTGTTAAACCCTCGCGGTGAAGTATATGTTGTCCTTGAATTGCAAAACGGCAGGAAAGTCTAACTTCATTAGGACCCAATTTGATCACAAACAATTAGTCCTTTATTGAATTTATAAGTTCAGACGAGCATGCTCTGTGTTTCTGCCTTAAACCTCTTTTTGGCTCTTATTAGTCTGCCCTACTTCCCCTACGGTCTCATGTTATCAAAGTGCTTTTCGATTTAAGAATGAATGACAAGCAAATAAACGTTTACCATTTATATCGTAATGTATGTCATTTTATATTGCAACATGAATATTTGTCATGATGATATAGGACATTTCCTAGAAAACTTTCATGCATCAAATAATCAAACAGTAATGTCGTCTGTTAGTTGATCTCAGCAACACCAGGGCACAAGTCCTTGATAACATTGATGTGAAAATCATAAAAAAGACATATAGGGAAAGCTGCAAAGATATAATTATTGTGGAAAAAAACTCAGATGGTATTCAGATAATACAAATTCTTATATTATATATTGTCATAACCCCTCGCTCTATTGTTACCTTTCTCAGTCGAGACGGACAGTTGCACAGGCCGGTGATGATTCATAGAGCCGTGTTGGGATCTCTGGAGAGAATGATCGCTATACTGGCCGAAAACTTTGGCGGGAAATGGTGAGATAATTGCGAGGATTCGACTGCAGATTTTAAAGCTGACGATACAGTTGCATAACCTTAACCCATCAATTCTCTCTTGACCCGCTGTAGGCCACTGTGGTTGTCTCCAGCGCAGGTGATGGTCATCCCTGTAGGGGGCAACACTGAGACATATGGCAAACAGGTCAGTCTGTGATGCAGATTTACTTTCTTTCTGACGTTATTAACTTTCCCTTTAATGTGAGAGGCTCAGTCCAGATATAATCTTAAAGGAAGTGCCTCTTTTCTGTGAAGGTGGTCCAGCAGTTCTGTGAAGCTGGCTTCATGGCTGATTTGAATGACGATCAGGGAGCAACCTTAAATAAGAAGATTCGCTCTGCTCAGCTGGCCCAGTACAACTACACGTTTGGTAAAGATGGATAATTGGATGAAATCTGTGGATACCCCATATACTTGAGCCTCTTTTTAAAGTTTACCATGCAAGTTCAGACTCCATTGCTATCGATATAACTGAATCCGACTATTGAACATCTTGTTTTTGTGTCTTTGTACAGTGGTGGGGGACAAGGAGAGTGAGAGTGGAACAGTGAATGTGAGGAGCAGAGGGGGTAAACAGCTGGGCAGGAGGCCCACTGAGGAGGTGCTGACATCCCTCACAAATCTACGAGACACCAGGAGTAACCTAGATGAGTTTTAACGAAAAAAAATCACAGAAATAATGAGTCACTCATGTTATAAATGTTTATTTTACATGTTCAAACCTTGTCTTTGTCTAAAGAGGTGGATGCTAATCTTTGTAATAAACTTTATTTAAAAAATGTCCTTTCTTTGTTAATTTGTTCATCAATGGCATTTTGCTGATAAGGCTTTGTCCTAAAAAGCACAGAGAATGTGTTTCCAGGGTATTTTTAGACCACTGCCAGAGTTATATCAGCATTACTCAGCCATAGTTGTAGTTTGTTCACTAAAAGCCATTAAATATGTGAACCTCCCCCCCTTACGTAAGCCTCTGTCATGATATCAGAATAGAATAACCAGACATACCTTTAAAAGACTGGAAGAAAGGGAGGACACAGAGGGGGGATTTGACTAAAATAGGAGAGGGAGCCTCACTGTCAGGGCTGTGTGTTTTCATGTGTGTTTAGGGGAAACATCGAAGTCAAGGTACAGGTCAAAAGGATTGGAAGTTTTTCCTTTTTAATTGAGAGAGGGCAGGAGTATGGAAAATATGAGTCAAAACAGTGACAGAGAGGGCAAATGGAGAGAGTGAGAAAGATTTTCAGCTCTCGGGGAATAAACCGAGTCAACTGGACAAAAGCAACAAAGCTGGTTGTGAAACAGGTGGAGTGGATTGTGTGTTTAGTTCTTCTGGAGCGCCTTCTGTGTGCCCTTAGAGGAAAGGTGAAGAGGGTTCAGTATGAAGTCTGCTCTAAGCACATAGTGAAAGAAAACGTGTTGATCAAGCTCTAAATTGTCTTAAACACAGTCAGTGACGTCCATGTTTCAAACCCACAGATGTAATAGTTAACACATGGTGGTCCTCCCAAGAGGGGTGCTGGTTTATAAAGAAATGCCACTGAATCCTCTATTTCTTTACGGGATGTAGCTGCACGTAGTCATTATTATTATAGACCAAAATCACAAATAGCCATTTGCCTCAGTGGGCCTCACGGTCCGAACACAATCAGAAAACCTCTGCCCTCAGACCCTGCGCTCGACTGAGGAAAAACTCCCAGCAAAAAGAAACAAAATAATAAAACATAGGAATAGTATTTGTCTCTGTTGCTAAAGGGTCAGTTTGCAACAATTTGATACTTTCATTTATTGTTGCTTATTCAGGAATGCAGATATCTTAGATTGTATGTCCAATGTTTTTACACACGTCATTTCATCTATGTTTAGCTTGGTTAATGTTACTGTTCACAATGGTACATTTGCAATTCCCAGAGTAATGTTACCAGAGAATTGGAAAAAGGATGTTACAGTTTTAATATTCTAAATGTAATTATCAAATGTATATGACCTCCTCAAACTAAATTCTGCTCACCTTGACTGTAAAAAGAAGCACATGCAGGCAAATCCAAACCTACTGTATCTGACTGCTTGGCTACAATTGGAAGAAAAAAACAAAACGTTTTTGGACAACACTCTACCTTGAGAAAAGAGAGAACTCCTCGTTGTGAGCCTAGTGCGCTCTTTCTCTCTGCCTTGTGAGATGATAACATAAGGCCCAGACAGCACAGCGACCAGCCAGCATTGCACAGTAGTTACGTAGTGATGACACAGACCATTAGCTCCAGTAAATACTGAAATCTTTACATAATAGATAACGATATCTAGCTGGCCTTGCCCTCTTCACTTCACCACTGCTCCCACCCTGTACCTCTAATATCTTTTCTTTAGCTTACATCAACACACAAAGACAAAGCCATCCTTCATTCGACTGGTGGAGTCGCACAGAGTTCATAGGAAATTATTTTTAGCTAAAGGGGTTTACCGAAAAAGGCTGCTGTTGGGGGCAGTTTATTACAGTGTATATAGTGAGACAGTAAAGAGAATTTATTACAGATGGATATCTTAGTGAGGAGTTCTCATGGGAAAACCATAAAGAACTGTCCATCATTTAAAAGCTGAAGACCCTGAAAATATATCTTCTCAAGCCGCTTCTTGTGATTGATGGGGTTCACAGACAACCGGTTTCCTGCAACAGTTCTGGTTATTGTACATTATATTTGAAAATGTCTGTATTTATTTTTTTTCTCTTTGGTCTTCTCATGGTTTTTATGTATTTTGGAAAAGGCGATGCCACATTGGTCGCTTTCTGTCTGGGCTGCAAGAAAAAAATATTTTCTTAATTTATTTTCTTGAGACATATTTTTACCTGTACAATGTCGGAAATGCCCTTTATGCTTTACACAGCCAAATTTTGAAAGAATCAGTTGTCCAAAATCTAATCATGTTCAGTTTAAAGCTGCAGTTGAGAGTTTCAGCCGTTGGGATCCCAACGGCTGTTTTCCCAAGGCTCTACCTGCTGTAGCTCCTCCCTCCGAACGACAGCTATGCGCATTCATGTGAATTCAGTTACATTGACAGGAGACAAACACCATGTCCGATTCCGAGGTGATTAAACATTAGTAATGATAACTACATACGTACATATTGAGCATACATTTTAATCACAGACATACCATGTATGTTAGCTTAAAATCATTGTAAGTGTGCTGGTAGGCCTAACAAAAGTAGCTGTAACAGCCAGGCAAGATAGCAAACTAATTGTAACAGAGCGGAGAGGTGTGTGTGTATCTATGCTCCTGCTCTGACCGCAGCTGGGAGGGGCTGCGTGTCAGTGCTCCCGCTGCTCGTTGAGAAGAGGTGATACTTGCTTTGGCGAAAAAAGTCACCAATAACACCAAAAAAAAAGCTAGATTTGTCGCTTGTCGCTGTTTTGAAAAAAAAAAGTCGTCAGGGGGGCTGAAAAGTCACTAAATATAGCGACAAAATCGCTTTGAGTTGGCAACACTGAGCACAGGACGAGGGCTATATAGGGCCAGCGGACGTCCTGCTGCTAGCGGCAGGCAGCCTAGGGGCAGAGGAAGGGGACGAGGTCGCCGTCGGAGAGGTCTTGATGTGATAGGGCAAGAAGACATGGCCGGTGTACTTTTTTTTCGAGCTCTCTCCGTCTCCCTTTCAGCAGTTAACTTTTCAATATTCGTCTTTCCTCGTTTTTTTTGCTGTCTTAGCGGTGTTAGTTGTTGGTATCCTGGGAATGGTAAATTGAGGGTTCGTTTGTGAAGACATTGCTACTCGCTGTCCGCCGTATTAGCCTAGTACCAAACGGTAGGCTAGTGTCAGACTGCTAGGGTCGTGAACGCTCACGCAACTGACGCATCAACATCGTTGCCAAGGTCCCACGAACGGAGAATCTGACCTCGCTCTGATTGGTCAAAATTAACATGAGCGGTGGCAATTTTGGGGGGCAGCACACAGAGGCAGGGGGGAGCAAAGTGATAAAAAAATATTTTCAGACCACTTCATCTACATATAGCTGAATGGCTATTATGAGAGTTTTGCCAAATATTACAATAACAAAACTCTCAACTGCAGCTTTAATATAGTTTAGGACAAAGAAGAGCATCAAATTCAAATTGTATTTTTGCTTGAAAGTATTTCCTAGGAAGTAAAGCATTCTGGGAACTCTACAGCGGTCACAAAAGTGACAGATTGTGAGATAATGGTTGTCCTGGAAGTCAAGATTTCCCTGGAGGGAGGCAGGGTGACGGTGACCCAGGCAGGGGGCAGAGCCTTCCTGGTGGCCGGAGGAAGATAAACAGGCTGCTCTGCATTGTTCTCCCGGTATCAACTGTCAGCCTGACTGATTGAAGGCCGAACCTCCCAAAATAGGCACTGTGAGGCCGGGCTGCCTGTCCCTTCCACCCTGTTATAAATAACCCCTTGTGTGTGTTTGCCCTTCTGTTCATGCATAGTGGTGTGTGTGTGTGTGTGATTAAGAGTAGGGGCAAGAACCAAAGAGAGTGTGTGAGCAGGGGGAGAGACAGAAATGTGATCACTGCCAAGGCGCCCTTAGAAAGTGAAGCCACTGAAAACAATAACAGGAGGTCTGTGCAGCTCAGAGCCAAACGGTGACAGTGACCCAGTGGTCAAGACCCTCTGCTGACCTCTAAACACACACACACACTGATTTGGACTCTTTCGCTCTCTCTCAGGCACTATTCAGGCTAAATGATTTCAACTCCTCTGTGTGTGCGCCCATGCCTTTGTGTGTTTAAGACTGTAATGTTTGCTCGGGGGCTTGTTAATTACCACCTGGGGGAATATCACTGGATCATTTGAACTCTTTACTCTGTTCACCAGGTGTGCCGGGGGTAAATGTTTTTCATGCAAATATATGACGGCAGGGCAGCAATAATGCACACATAAGAACACATAGCACGGGTCTATGGGGGTTTGGGAGGGGAGGGGGCCTCATTTGCTTGTTTACCGCCAGGCAACAATCAAACAAAAAACTTGTTAATGTCTAACTGCGGAATAAAGTTGTCTGAAAGCTTTCTTCTTCGAACCCCAAAACCCCAGCCCACCCGCACTGCCTGGCCCTCTCGCCAACTCCCTCTCCGTCTCTCCTTCCCTTTTTACCTCACTCTTCTGAGTCCAGTAATTCTGCTCAGCTCAGCCACACTACTCTCAGTTTATGCAAAGAGTTATTTTGGGGTATGCTGCTCCTTGTTTGATCTGGCTGCTCTCTCAACCCGCCAGACCGTCTCCACTTTTAATCCACCGGTGTGCACTTTAACACCCTTGATTTGGACATGTGCTCTCACTTGGCTCCAGATGAATTCAAAAGTATTGGATGCTCCAGCATGCGCACACTCACACTGAGCAGGTGGCTGCGCCATGCATGGGGAAGTCACACTCACAAAGACATACAGATAACTCCAAACTGGAGCACAGTAGTATACAGTCTCTGCCTGGCCTCAGTCTGGTCCCAAGTATGCCTGCTATGCTCAACACTCTGCTGACCTGATTTCCTATCCTGCTCTCATCAGAGCGGGATACCTAAAGAGCAGACATAGGCCAGAGAGAGCGCTTTCTCCAATCAAGGGTCTCAGTGTGACATTCGGTTTGGCTTTCGGTTTATTGTTCTAGCCAACTTGTTGAATCACTCTCAGGCAGGACTTTATGAGTTCAGGGAAAAGTCAGAGGTCATGTTGACCCTCAGGCCAGTTTAGTCAAGGAGGACAATAAATCAGCCCCTTTGTAAATTTACAAATATTTGCTTGTGCCATTTTCCTCACGCTGCAACTCACTGTAAATTCTTAGTGTTTATTTTTATGAAGAGTGAAGAAAGGAAGGCTCGGCAGGCAAGCATCAGTTTTGAATTTGCTTGCGTGAGTTGTGCCAACCCATGTGGACTACGCCCATGCTCTGATATCCCATACTGCTGCCTTGATTGTTTAAATCTTTCAGGATGGAGAAAAACAAGGCAGACTCCAGCAAATCAAGGGGTAGTTATGTAAAAATCTGACAGAGAACCTGAGGGTGGGACATGCTTTCAGACGGAAACACTACCAAGATCCAAGTTAACTGTTAACAAGTGCCAACTAAGAACTGCAGGAGTTGATTCACTTTTGTTTACTTAAGAAAAAAATACAGAATTTGGAACGAGAGGTAAAAAGAAAGTGGAAGGCATGACCATCTATCTCTGCACAATCATGGAATAAATATGGCATTATTTGCAAACCTGAAACAATAAAAGTTAATATTTATTGTTCATAAGTAATAAAGAAGCTTTATGTGCTGGCTATGTTTTAGCTGTAATTAAAGCCACTTTGTAAACCTCCTTTTTCTTATGGTGGGCAGAAACTAATGAAGCCTTTGGGGGAGTAAGAGGAGGAGATCCTGACCTCAGACTTTGACCCCAGGTTGTTTTCAGGATTTTTGCTTTTGGAGAGAACTGTAACTTAAACCTGGCCGAGGGAAGGAGAGAGGCCGACCAGTCAGTTTGTACGTGGTTCAAGAAGGGGAGGTGGTGACGTGGATGTGGTCCGGGGGCATGTTTGAAATGCTGCAGGGGGATTATAACAAAACACTAGCTATTTCATATTTATTTCTCTGTGTTTATATGCATGATGTATCATTTTTGGGGGGATATCTTTGACTTAAAAAAAGTGGCAGAAAGTTCATTTGGTGTTTGCATAACCCTTGCATGGAGAATAATTCTCAACGGAATACCTCATTCATCAGGCAGAGAGATAAAAGAAAAGGAAAAAACACCAAGATTTCTTATTTTCATTTAATGTAATACAACTAAATACAATGGCTTCTTATCTAAAGGAATAGTTCAACATTTCAGAAATTTGATTTCTCATTAACTTTTTGGCTGAGACTAGATCCGAGGATAGACTTTCATATCTGTCAGTTGAATAGAAGCCTACAGCCAGCGGATGGTTAGCTTACCTTATCATAAAGACTGGGAACAGAGGGAAACCGCTAGCCTGGCTCTGTCCTCTGTACCTTCGTTATTAAGACGTTTCTCATTTGATGAATCCTTCCAAAAAACTATTTGTGGTTTCACTGTAAGTAATGTGGGTTTAAAGTGACAGTGGTATCAAACCTCCCATCTAACTACTGTCGAGAAAACAAAGAGGCGTTTTTCCCAAAATGTTTAATTAATCCTTTAAACATAATTTGTTTCCTGTAAGCGCACTCAAAGTAGATTCCCTGGGATATTTTTTCTTATTGCTCCAGAGAGTTTAATAAATATCAGGTTTCACATAGTGATCAGATCTCAATTTATTTTTAGGGTGAATTGTTCCTTTTGAGGTTGTATTACAATTCAAGCAAGACAGTCCACAGCCACAGGGCCCCAAATACCCGGGGGCCCTTTACTCCCAGGATTTACCTTGTTTCATTTGTTATTCAGTAATTTGATTAAATGCAAATTTGTGTGGGAATATGCACCATTCAGACACTGTATCAACTGCAGCGATAGGGGCCTCTCTCAGAGCCCTGCATTATTATCCAGCCTTGCGTCACTTTGGGCCCCTTCACACAACAGTTGGTAAGGGCTTGTGGTATTTTTCCGCAGAGGACTTATCCTGCAAGGTTTTTTATTTGCAGAGCTAAATGGATATAAAGGAGCTATATATTTACTCTAGGTTTGTCGTTGACCGTTAACTAATGATTATAAAGACGGAATAAAGGCACTTGTTACTGGGGCACTCCATTGATTTCATAATACTTATAATTATTATGTACATAATTCCAATACCAGGAACTACCAGGTTGTTTTTCTTAACAGTAAGAAACACAGCCTCACAGAGCCGACAGAATGGCTGTACACCATAGTTTTGTAGGGAGTTAAACAAAACTTTTATGCCTCAAATCTAACACAGCAGTCTAACAGTAATAAATACATTAGTGATGGCTGTCAAATCTTTCGTCACTTACCAATCTCCATGAATGAATGGGTCAGGAATTCCTCATCAGCAGTGAATTGAGACAAAGGCTGTGACACAACACAGTAGCCATTAGGCGATCAACCATCAACATAGTAAGGCACTTCTAACCCAGCTGTGTCTTTCCGCTCTATCTCCTGTGCCAAACATAGCTATGCCAAGCCATACCATACCATACATGCCTGTTCACACTGACATAAATACTGTAGTTTGTTGTTGTTGTACATATGTGGCCCAGTGGCTTCTCTGAATGGGCAACAATTGCTCTTTATGTGAATAATTGGAACAATGTTATTTCAGCAGTTTCGTCAGCCAATTAGGGTCCAACTGAGCTCCGACCTCTCTCGCTCCCTGTCAAGTCCTCGTCTCGCCAGTGACGACTGTAACTCCTCATTAGAGCGCTCCACCCATCGGCCTCTTATCTCCCTCTTTTACAAACATTTTTAGCCCAAGGCTTACTCTTTCTTTTTATTCTCCTCCATAATGATTTTCCCACCTGATTTTCCCACGTCAAAAACTTCTTCTTACATTTTTGCAGACGTTAACTTCAAACTAGAATGCTTTTAGTGAAAAAGTATCCCTCATCCACCCACATCCACAGCAGACTGTAAAGATGTCTGCGGTTTTCTCCTCTGGCTCTCTCAGAACACAAATACACGCTGCTTTGATCTGGACCCTGGCACAAGATTGGGGGAATGGAGCAAATATTGACTCCATCTGAGCCAGACAAATCGCTCCCCCTTCCTGCGTTCTTTCTCTTTGCCTCTCTTTTGCACTTGCTCAGTTCCCGTCTAATCTGCCATTACCTCTTTCTTTCACATTCTCTTTCATCCCCTTTCTGCTGCTGCCTTTCTTTTCGCCCCCTTTGTGCTCCCGTCTGTCACTCTCCTTCTCTTCTTATCGACTCTAGGCTTCTCAGGCTGTCTGTCCTGTCGGGTCAGGACTGTCCTCAGTTAAGTACGGTGCCTTCAAAGGGATCAATCCTTGGCTTTCTCTTTTTTAATGTGAAGCTAGTTTGGATCGGACATTGTCGAGATTAAACTGTCACCTTCATGTGCTGTATGTTGAACTACATGCTACTGCCTTGCGCCTGGAACACACCTTTGCATCTGTGAGTCTTTAAACATGCGCAGGCAAAGTGTGAACACATTCACGAAGTTATGGGCTAACATACTTATAACATTCATATGTTCTGCAGCCAGGTGCCACATTTACAAAAGTAGACTGCACACAAGCAGAAAAGACAATCTGGAAATGGAAACGTGAAATGTAGAAATGATCCTTCATTGTACATTCACTTTTTATGGTTGATGCAACGGACCACAGATATGGATTGTGCATAGTTGAGATTAAACAGGTGTGCTCTGATGTGAGCTTTGGTTTCATATTAAGAATTTAACTGGAGTTTAGCTTCTGCAACGATGGACGGAAATATTTCTTTACACCTACGCAGAGAATGGTGTTATGGGTAATTTTATAACTACAGATTGAAGAGGCTCATAGAGGTTTTGACGCACAGTCCTGCCAAATCCCAACAATGCGTTGTGCAGACTTTGGCATCAAGCAAGCTCAATGGTTAATCCAAGGTTCAAAGCAGAGGAAAAAAAACAATTTATGTTGTAGTTTCAATCACTGTTATAAAATTAACATCAATGTGAATGTCTGCGGCTGAACCCTGTTCTTGTTGGCCTCCATGCAGCCCAGAGAGAAGGGGACCAACCAAACTGTTCAAAAGTGTCCTAATTATTGGACAAATAAAAATGTTGACCAGGTGATGGCTCTAGATAAAAAGCCAGGAGTCTCCAAAGTTATTATGGCTTCGTCCTCTTGGAACCACAAATGTGTCCAAGGTTTTCGCAAATCCATTCAGCAGATACTGAGATATTTTACTTGACTCTAAACTTTAACCTGCTGGTAGCACAAGAGGAGAAAATTCATGGAATTACCAAAGATCTATCTTCTTGTTACCATGAACACATGTGCCAAAATTCACAATAAGACTAAAAAACTAATGTCAAGACTATTCACAAATAAACTTTTATGTCGACCCTGCTGGTTGAGCTAGAGAAAACAGCCTGGGATCACCATTGTAGTCAGCGTCATCCTCTGGAGAACATAAATGTTTTAATTTCATTGAGAGTCATCCCAGAGTTGTTGAGATATTTCAGTCTGGACCACAGTGTTGGACTGACAGATAGACAAACTGTCTGGCATAACTACGTAGATGGCAACATCTTCTCCTTCCTTCTGCAAAAAGACAATTACATGCATCTTTGTTCAAGCATGTTTGAGCCCGGACTCCTCTTTCAGACTATGAGTTTGAAGTGAGCTATTCCGTTGCCTTTAATGGAACAGTGTTACATTAACAGTGATTACTGGGTCCTGTGGTCTGAAAATAGTTCCTGATAACCATCAGAAAGGCAGCCTGTAGAGGAGCAAATCCCCCCTGATCACTAACCCTCTACTGTTCTGAAGAAGCCTTGAGGCCCCATTAACTTTTACAGTAAAAGGGTTGCTGTCCTACTGTGACTGGGCCCGGGGCTGGGGTGTGTGTGTGTGTGTGTGTGTTTTCTGGAGGCAGGGTGTGTGTACATGCACAAAGTTTTTCCAGTGATCTATCACTCCCACATGGCCCCGGCTACTCTGATCTGCAGTGCCATTATTCAGATCTGCCATCCGAGACAAAATAACAGATCTGCTGCTCCTTGCGGAACCCCTTCGACCACCGCCACATCGTGTGTTGTGGTGACTCTTGGCTACAGACATTTTACTTATCAGGGTTGTGTGGTGCCAAAGTGTAACCTTTTGCTCTTGGGGATCCAGAGAAAGAGAGATAAGGAATAAGGGAGAAGAAAATTAGATAGAGGGAGGTATGAGGGGCGCAGAGGGCTAAAAGTGGTTACGGACTACTGGTGGCCATGGCAATGACCTCTGGCTAATTGTAGTTACTGATAGACATGCTGCTTGGAACTACAGAGATATGCATGTTGCTAATCAAACACAAAAGAACCCCACACTCAAAGCTTCTGCATTTATGTTTATGCATTTGCACTAAACTGGAATCTACCCGCGTCATTCTTGGTACGCCTCTAACATTAACTTCTCCTATTTTGATAGATCATATCTTAATCCCACTCTGTAATGTGGTTTAAGCCTTCAGTTGTTGGCTGCCAGCGGTCTTTGAAGTCGCTAATCTCTGTCACCATCGCTGCGTCCATGTTGTAGCATTCCCTTCCAAGAAAAGCAGCAGTCTGGTTGTGGGACACCTTAAAAGCCCTTGGTGTGTTAATATGTGATGGACCAACACTAAATGCATACCCACCATCCCTCCCACCCATGTATATCTCTCACATTTCCACCATCAGGATCAGTAGTACACAATGTTTTTATAGTACCACACTAGTATAACTTTTGCTCTCTTTTCCCTCGTTCCACTCATCGATCCACATTACATCCAACTCTTTCACTCTAATGCATTGCTTTCCTGTCTATTCCCTCTTTCTTCACCCACAAGCATGTCTTCAATAAACATCTCAGACGTCTGTTTTTTTTTTTGGTTAATATTTTAAACTATTCTTCTTCAAAGCTTTCTTAACTCTATGCCAAAAGTATTTCCAGTAGATACACAACATGTAAGCATCTTTAAAATGTAATTAAAGCTCTTCATCACATATAGATCTCAGTTTTTCCTCTGTGTCACTCCTTAAACCCCACTGTCCCTGGTGGGATACGCCTGGTGGTAATGCTCTGTTTGATTGGGTTAATGGATACAACCAAATAACTATTGTGTAAACAAGTTGGCATCTGCTTCAGACCACGACCCAGAGGAGTTGACAGCGCCCACACACCTAAACAAATCCACAACCACAGAGTGACTGCTCAGAGGTGGCCTATCTTGGGTGTACTTAGCTGAGCCCCAAATCAGTGGAACATGTCTGCAACGGTGATGAAACAGTTCTGAGAAAAGACAGCCATGTTTATGTCATTCCAAACAAATCTTCTTTCAAAGCAACTGCATTCCATGTCAGTATAGCCTAAGCCAGCAGCCAGAGTTGATCCGTTCAAAATAAAAAGTTACAATTTTCCACTTTGTTACGGAACAATTATTGTTTATATTGGTACAATAGTGAGCCATTCCAGAGAGCTTTGTACTTCCCTAACAAACTGTCTCCCCTGCAGATGCTGCTGCCAGCTAACGACTGTTTCCGAAAACGAGTAGATCATTACTACTGATCAGTGTGACCTAGTACAATGGCGCATTCTCATGTTGGATTGTGCAACTAAGAAAAAAGGCTCTGAGAGAGTTATTATAGCTTAGTCAGGGCCCATAGTTCTGCGTGCGTGTGAATGTGTGTGTGAGAAAAAATAGCGACAGTTGTGTAATCTGTCCATTTTCTGTCTCATGCCTCCCCCTCTCTTTCTCTCTGTCTTTCTCTCTCTCTCTCTCCCCCTGGCCCCCGGGCGTCACACCAGTTTATAATAAGGACCCAAAAAAAAGTGTTCGAGTGAACGAATTGAGAGAGCGGAGAAAAAAACGGAACCCTTCCCACCCTCCAAAAATCACGGGGAGTGACTGTGACAGGAGGAAGGGGACAGGGAGAGAGAGAGAGAAAGAGAAAGAGAGGGAGCTGGAGAAGCCTTCGCAGGAATTCATCACAATTCAGGAGTGCACGGAACCGCACGTACCACTAACTAATCACCTAGGTGGACTGGTGGTGATCAATACCGGTGATTAACAGAGGAGTGAGATCTGCTTTGGAAGACCTTTGGGGGAGAGCATGCGGCTCACTTTACTATTCAGGTAAACATTTTGACTATATACAGCGGCAACCTGCTGCCTCTCAGTCTGCTTGTACGCAACAGCACATGTGCGGGTCTTTGCATCCTCCTCTTAAGACTGCACAGTGGTTACTTTGACTGTGGAAGAGATTTGGAAAAAGTCTGACTTTGAAAAGAGTTTTGAAAAAGTTGTTCAGTTTTGTGGCGAACATTTTGGGCTTTTACGCATAACGCTTTCTTGTTGCGCACTGGGCGCTGCATCTGGGTTTAGGTAATTCCCTCTTCCACCTACCTCAGGGCGGATTTTTGTTGTGTGTTTCCCACCTTCTGTTGAATAGCTCCCTCTCTATCCCCATGTCCCCGAGCCTCTGAGTTTATTCTACAATGTGCCACTGTAGCGGCCAGGGAAACGTGGACCCGGGTAGGGGGTCGTTACTTCAGCCTGAGCGGCTCTGTTGTGTCGGTCTGTGCGGGACCTTTGTCTGTGTTTTTCGGGGTAGTCATGCAGTCTGGTGTGGGGAAGCTTCCAGAGAGACCACGGCGGTGCACCACAGTGGGAAGAAGAGACCGATTACACTGACTAAATGTGGCCTGCGGGATGGTGATTGTGGTGATGGTTTGGTTCTAGTGGTGAGCGCTGAAATGTCCGTTTTAGCAAGTCGTTTTAGTATTATGTTGGAGCTATTTTCTTGGCAGATGTAGTGAGGGTATTCTCCACTTGTTTCAAATACACTTGTCTCGGCAGTTTCATGGAGATTCTTGTGTTGAATCACTAATTTAACAACCTATTCAAGAAAATTATGATTGGCTTTAAAACAAGTGCTTTCTTAGGCTACTTTTCATCTTAAAGGAGGAAAATAAGACCATAAAGGCTCAGTTCTAGGTTTGATTACTTTTTCAGATGGACATATTCTGCACTGCACCCTCTGCTTCTCTGGATCATGCCTCCGGATGGAGTCTATGTCAAATTTAGGGAAACCACCCCCAAATTAAAGGTGGCATTCTACACCATTAAACACCATAAACCATGTCCTTTAGAGTAGACATCAGACCATCAAATAAAAAGTACCTCACTGTATGTGGTGATTTTGGATGTTGTGACTGATTGCTTCCTTTGTGTGTGCGTGTGTGTGTGTCTGTGTGCGTGTGTGTGTGTGTGTGAAAGGGAAAACCACATTCTCAGGGTGTGTTTAGTCCCACAGAGAGGAATGTGGAGGGAAAACATACTTTACCAACTAAACCCATTAGTTTGTTAGTGTCTGCCAGGTTTGCCCAGATTGATTGAGATGTTTGCCTGAAGGGAAAAAGAAACTGGTGTTCACCTCCCAGCCTGAGACTGCACGCCACCTGTAGTGGGGAACAAAGTGGCATAAGTGGTTGCTTAAGCACAGTTAGGTCACTGGAACATTTGATAGGGTGTTCACTCAACATCACTTTGTGGACATAATGCACATTTAAAGGGTAAAGGCTCAAGAGATTTGATGCACATTGGAAAATAAATAAATAATGGAAGTCTATGAGTGTGCAGAGGATATACCAGTTTAATGTTTAGGTCATGGGACAACTATATTCTTATAACATACCTTTTTCAACCTGCTGATGTTTAAAATGCTGCACATTTGCCACATCTTTCACTTCCTGTTCTTCATCTCTCCAGGCTCTATGTGCTGTGGGGCTTTGTCGTGCTCACGACCTCCGTGACCAAGGCAGCCAAGAGGAAGGTGAGTCATTAGCTCATTGTAAAGGGGGCTCCACAGACAACAGCATCACTATAGAGGGGTTGAAGGTGATGACAATTAACATTTTTCAAGAGTGTCCTAAAACATTTCCGACAGGCCCATGTTTAGACTGAAGGAGTTATTGGACACTGCAAATGTTTTTCTTGTTCACATTGTTTAAGAAAGACTGTTCTAAGAAAACACAGCAAGGGAATTTCACACCAAAAAGACTGTTCATTTGAAACACATTCACTTGATTTCTGACACAGCCCAAACCTCATACTCCAGCTGCACTTTTGGAAAGCTTCTTTTGCTATAGATGCACCATCTTTTTATGAGCTACTATTAACAAAAACATGCATTTTTCTGATAATCCTTTCAGTTTTACAATGGTTTATTTATCATAAATCCTCTAAAATGTATGCTTTTATAATACAATACATCAGATTAGCAATTGTTGCATTGAAAACAATGTGACAATTTGGAAGGAGTCAGCTTACCTCAGCGTCACTGATATTTGAAGTGATTCTCAACTCATCTTTTAGATGACCAGGTCGCAACTTTTCCTGTTTCGGTTCACTCAAGCCGCTCTTGTATTGTTTTTTCGGGACGCTGTTCTATACTTTCTATAGTTTCTATACTTCTGTCAATCATTCAGTGTTGCTTGTCGGTCAACCTTTGGGTTTGACTTTTTTGTACATGCACAAACTGTCAATACAGTAAACATATCAAAATGAGTTGTATAATGTATATACATGAGGAAATCAGTATTGTTTTAAGATAATTTAGAAAATGTGAACCTATCCTTTAAATAGCTGGAAAGGGGCCCACATTATGAACAGTATGATAATCTGTTTAAACAGAAGCTAATCACAGTGAAAGCAGAATCCATAGCTGCCCCCCTGTCAGGGTCTGGTAGTACAGTGTTGCAGGAGTTTATCCAGTTGCTTCAGAGGTCAGTGGTGGCGGCTGCAGGGTCACTGCACGGAGCTCATTAATGGTCCCAGTTATGTGGCAGCTGTGTATTTGATGTCACTAATTACGACAGACCAGACCAGACCACACCTCACTCACACACTCACACACACACACACACACACACACACACACACACACAGTCATTGCCCGCCCCTCCCCCACATTCTCACTCCCCTTCTCTCTCTTACCCTCCTGCCATTTTCCCCTTTAGAAACTCTGGAACACTTTAAATCTATATTATTATCTATATTTAGTACCAGAGCATAGAAATGCACAGGAATGCTGCATCCACCTGTCCTCTCTCTCCCTTAACCCAAAAACAGCATGTACAGTATACTTTCACATTTTTGCCCGTGCGTGCACACACACATTTACACACTCAAAGAGAGAGAGAGAGAGAGAAAGAGAGAGAGAGAGGGGGGGAAAGAAGTTGGGCGCAGATTTATGTTGTGGTTCTTTCTGAATGGAAACTTTTGTTCAGCTCTCGTGTTTTGCTGTTGTGCCAACCTGCACAGTGCTTCGGTGATGAGATGAGGAGGAGAAACATTTATCTGCAGCCACAAGAGGAAGACATCAACCTGGCTCTGATTTACAAACACACATTAAAAGCTTAATGACACATGTATTTGACCACAACCCCAGTGAATTTATTTATCTGCTCATTAGCTGTTGGCAGGTGACCAGGTGACTTCTAAGCCTGTGTGAACTATGAAGAGTTCAGGATTTAAATGTTGGCCTTAGAGGAAGGAAACTCACAGGACGGCGGCTCATCAATGAACTGTGAAGAAATAAGTCCTTCCAGAGATTTTGGATTTTGCAATGGCAACATTTTTGCTTAGTTAAGTTACTTCTTTGAAATATTGCCAAGAGTCGCAGTTTTTAACAATTTTTTTTTTGAGTTTAGGTTGAGGTCAGTTATAGTGCAATTGGACATTAAAGTTAAAGTTCTTTCTTAACAAGCTAAATTTTCACAAAACGCTAAACAAAATCAGCAACTTTTTTTCTTTTTCCATTCAGAAGTAGAACGAAAGCTGATACAGCTGCTGCATTGAACCAAGGACTCCCAGCTGTTTTAGTTTAGCATTTTAAAGCTCATGGTTGATTATTTAATTAAGGCCATTAAAAGCATTCTTAAGCAAAAAAAAAACTGGTTCCAGTTTCTCAAGTGTGAATATCCTCTGGTTTTCTTAGTTGTATATGCTCGTAAACGGAATATCTTTGTGCTGGACAAAACAAGTCATTTTAAGACGTCACCATAGGCTCTGGGAACTTGTGACAGTTTGTACACAAACTGTTGTACATGAAAATAATCATAAGTAGAGCTTAGAGAATGAAAATAATCTTAAATGAAACTATTTTGATAATATTTTAATCACTTCAGTCATATTTCAAGCAAACATCGTGAAGAAATATTACAAATAATATGAACAAGTCTAGTTTTAACTTCTTGAAAAAGAGACTTTTGCTGCTTATTGTTGTGTATCATTGTAAACTGATTATCTTTGGGTTTTGTTTGTGTTAGGTGGTGGCAGGCAGACGGTCCAGACAGGTGTTTGAAGCGGAGCCTGTGCAGGGGGTGTGGTCTGACTGGGGGGAGTGGTCTGGATGCACTCAGACCTGTGGCGTGGGTGTCTCAGAGAGGATCAGAAAGTGTCTGCCTCCTCCACCTCCCCAGAGCCCGGCCCTTTCCCACTCTCCCAACTGGGCAGGATATTTCCCAGGGGGCATCGGGGGTCCTGTGCGCCCGTACTATCCCCCTCGTTACCCCGGGCAACACCAACCTTATCACTCCCCATCGATCCCCACCAATCACAACCCAGGATTGTCGCTGTATCGGAATACTAACGGCGACGGGGGAGGAGGAGAGCCTGTGCCGGGACAGGCCAATCCGTCCCCTTCTTTTTACCAGCCAGAATTCTCCCCAACCAATCAAGACCGCGTATCTGTTTACCGATCACCCTACCGTGCTCCCTCTCACGGCTACCAGCCGGCGCGCGTCGTCAGGAAGCCGACCAATCCGGGGGCAACGAGGGCTGGAGGAGGCGGGAGCAGAAGGTCGATTGCCCCCAATCGGGAGGGTTTGCCGGCGAGGAGGTGAGTGAGATTGGACGTTGGAAGAAAACTGACCAATAAGAGCCCAGCGTATCACAGATGTATTAATATGAAAAAAAAAAACAATGAATTTCGATACAGAAATGTCAATGAAGCAGCTTTCAATCATATCACACAATCTTCCAAAGCAGATAAAGTTAACTAGTTGTCACAGAAAATATAGATGTGCAAATTCTCATTTTTTCCCCAGCCATTTTTAAAACTTTTAAAAGAACATGGTTGAGAATTTCCATGTTCAGTAGTGCTCCAAAAGCAATAATTGTCCACATTTTCTCACGGAGGGAATTTGTTTGAAGTCAGTTAATACAGAAACACTCAAATCAAAGCCTTTTCATGTGCTTTGCTAAGCATCTCGAGTTGGTGTTTTCCAGGAATATGACTACAGCAAACAGGAAATGAGATTTGCGTTGCTGTCAGTAGCATCAGTGGCTTGTTTCAGTTGTTTGGAATAAATAGAAGAACTCAGTTGTTAGGATGAGCAGAAAACGGCACCACATCCGAGTAGACAGAGAAAAGAGTTGTAATCATCACAATGTTCAAGGTGATACCTCACAGGACCATTTGACATGCGTGCTTGGGATTCATTCAGGTGCCATTAGTTAAAGTGTTGACATTGTTTTGGCATTAGAGAGGGTTCGTGTGTGAGTATTGAGAGTTGGAGTGGTGCCCACCTGTGCCTGTGGTATTACATAATTAATTCTGGTTTTTGTCATATAAACAGGCCACACAAAAAAACAAACATACAAACCGCATTACTCTGCCTGGCAGCTCACTGCAGCCTGCTGGCTCCATGTTGGTTACATCTGAAAGCTACAGTATGTTTTCTTCAGCTCTTTTGCTGCCCCTGGCTCCTTCTGTCCATGTGTGAATCTTTCTCCTGCAATTATCCCTGTTTCTACTTATTTTCTTATATAAACTGTTTATTTTTTTGTTGGTTTCTCTTTGTCTCACAGGTCCTCAAACATCCGTCCAGGTCAGTTTGGTTACGGCAGGGTGCCGTTCTCCCTCCCTTTACATCGTCCCAACCGGCAGGCTCGCCACACTGTTAACGGTACTGACTCTGATACCCCAGCACCTGGACTAGCTGTGGAAGAAGATGGCAGGAGTAACAGAGAGAACAGGCAGGCAGGGCGGAGTGAAGATGATGATGATGATGAGGAGATCACAGATACACCTGTTGTCGAGGACGTTCCCACAGCAACCAGCTCCACTGTCAACATGCACCGTCACGTTGAGCGACCCTCGCAAACCAACACACAGCATGGGAGGGCCAGAGAGCGAGTCCCACCCTCTCACCCCTTCTCGCGCTCCTATTCGCCACCTTTTCAATCCGGACGCCACCGGTTCGACTGGCAGTCCGTCACCGCGCCGCCTCCTCCCATCTCGCCTCTATCCCGGCCAAACTCCCCCGCTGACGCTTCACTGTTTTCCTCTCCTCTCCACCGTCCCAGCAGCCCTGTGCACAGAGACAGGGAGCAGCTGCACCAAGGCTACAGCCCACAGGTCCCATCATCAGACAACATCTACCCACTGCAGCACCCCCACAACCCGCACCTCGCTGTGGAATCAGGCAGCGATGGAGGAGGAAGAGAAGTTCCGCAGGTCTACCGGTGCTCTGGGCCAGAGAAGGCGTACCGCAGGTGCTTCTCACAGGTAAGAAAACAAAATAAAAATTCCACTTGAATCACTGGCATCACGCCTTTTTAATTATCGGGTCATATCATTTCATACCAGCTCCTCAGTGTGTGCCCCTGCTTTATTTAGCCCGTATCTGTATATAGCCCGCAGTCATGCTTGATTTATATGCATGCCATGTGTTGAAAGGGGGCAATTAGTCGGCTTTAAACTGTGGAGCTGAAGGTCAGCAAAGTGTATTTGGTGGGTAAATCATTCCCCATAACACTAGTTGGTTGTCTACGGGCAATCTGATGGAAAATGACGGATGGTGCCTCCACTACTCCAAAACGTTGGACACAAACACAATGCACACCTCCACTGTGAAGCCATACACGTTCCTCTATGCTTGTGCATGCATTCAATATCTATTGTTTTTTTTGTTTTTGTTTTTTGTTTTTTTTTAACCTTTATTTATACAGGTAAATCCCATTGAGTCCGTAGACTCTTTTGCAAGGGAGACCTGTTTTCCTTTCCCACGTTACCATTCACACACACATTCATACACCGATAGCAGGCTAACTATCGACATTCACATGAGGCAAGGTGGGTGAAGTGTCTTGCCCAAGGACACAACAACTATGACACAGGTGGCAGGGCGGGGATCGAACCTCCAACCTTTTGATCATCGGCCGGCCCGCTCTACCGACTGAGCCACAGTCGCCCGAATTATTGTGGGAATTGTGTGTGTGTGTGTGTGTGTGTGTGTGTGTGTGTGTGTGTGTGTGTGTGTGTGTGTGTGTGTGTGTGTGTGTGTGTGTGTGTGTGTGTGTGTGTGTCAGTAGTACAGTGTGAATTGATGTAATGTCTTGTAATGCCTGCAGTGGTGATTGGGGTTGTGACCTGCTTAGTACCTCTCAGTAGAGCTCACTGCGAGCATTATTTCTAGCAAAGTGTGAGTACGTGCTGCTGCCAAGAAGAGTAGCCAGAGACTTAGACGGGACAGCCATGTCCAATTGGGCCGACTCTCCCTGGACACATAGGTGAAAAGCTGAGGTCTACCTGAGGTTTCAGTGAGGCAGGAATGCCATGCTTGTTTTCACTCAAATGAATGTGAGATTGAGGTTTATAGTAAGGAGTTTTACAACTACATAGGGAATATTTAGTGATTAGATCATATCCCCAATTTATTTAAATTTATATATTGAAATTGATACATATTCTGTATATCTTGTTATCTTGAAAAAAGTATACATCTTTAGGCTGCACCTGTCTTGGCAAACACGTGTGGCATATTTTCACAAATGTTAAACAAAATCAGCTGCACCAGCCGGGCTCTATTACACATGGTTAGCCTGCAACATTTTCCACCTATTGCAATGGCTGTTTTAAGGCCAGGACACACCGGCCCGATAATCGGCCATCGGACATGGTCGGAGAGTCTAGAGGGGGCGGGGACACAAATCTGTTTGGTGTGTTCGGTGACGTCGGCCGTCGTAGATGTTGTCGGGCGTCGGGCAGTCTTTCAGTCGGAGCAATTTGATTGGTGGAGGGCCAGCGAATCAGTGAAGCCCGGAAGTGAGGCGGGTAGCACAAACGGCTGACAACAGTATCGCATTGCTAGCCATTGTTTTAATGTGTTTGTTTGTTTCGTTCAGCGAGTACTCACATGCATCAACCCTTCTTGACTGCTCGACACCATGCTCGACACTCTCTGCTAAAAATGGTGCTCTTATACGTATTTATATCTATGTTTATGGACTAGACAGCTGTCTCATCATTTCCGGTTTCTGTATTTTTTTGGGCCACAATACAGATTAGCGCCGCCTGCTGTTATGGAGACATTACGTCCCGCGCAAGCGCAGAGCGTACGGACAGTCAGTAGTCGGCTCGGTGTGTTCTTGGCACTTTTTTGGCCACTACGGGCAATCAACTTTTTGATTGGGAATGTTTTGAGTCACAGATTTCAGCTCGAATGTTTTACAGTTTTCAATCCCAGGTGGCGAAAAACAAATCTCCAGGTTCATTATGACATCTTCAAAGAGAAACTTTGCACTTTTAACTCAGAGATGAAAAGTTTAAGGCAGTCTTTCTTTTCTGACATCATCACCAAAAACAACAACAATGCACGTGCCCTGTTTGCTACTGTTGACAGATTAACAAACCCTCTTGTGTCAGTAGCGTCTGAACATCTCTCCACGAGGGCCTGCAATGAATTTGCCTCCTTCTTTACTGAGAAAATTCAGAAAATTAGACAAGCTGTCACTGCATCAATACAAAGTTCAACATATGTGTCATCGCTATGCCCACTTAAAATCAATCCAAATGCAATGACACAATTTTATCTAATAAACCACAAAAACCTGGAGGACATTATACAACACCTGAACTCCTCCTCCTGTTGCCTTGACATTCTTCCCACAGGCTTCTTTAAAACTGTTTTTAGCTGTATGGCCTCAGATGTTCTACACATTGTCAACATGTCCCTTCGGACAGGTGTATTCCCACAGGCCCTGAAAACAGCAGTCATCAAGCCACTCCTAAAAAAGAACAATCTAGATACATTGCTCATGAACAATTATAGGCCCATATCTAACCTACCATTTTTAAGCAAAGTCATTGAAAAAGCTGTGTATCAACAGTTAAATAACTACTTAGCAATGAACAACTGCTTTGATGTTTTCCAGTCAGGATTTTGACAACACCACAGCACTGACACTGCTCTGGTTAAGGTCCTTAATGACATCCACTTAAACACAGACAGTGGCAAAAGTTCTGTTTTAGTTTTACTGGATCTCAGTGCCGCTTTTGACACAGTTGACCACGGCATATTACTAGATCGACTAGCAAACTGGGTTGGACTCTCTGGAACTGTACTAAACTGGTTTGAATCCTACTTAAAGGACAGAGACTACTATGTGTCAATAGGCAATTTCACATCTGAGCGGACACATATTGAATGCGGGGTCCCCCAAGGTTCCATTCTTGGGCCTCTTCTGTTTAACATCTACATGCTCCCACTAGCTCAGATTATGAATAAGAACAAATTATGCTACCATAATTATGCAGACGACACACAAATTTACATAACCATATCACCAGGAGACTACAGTCCGATACAGGCACTGGGTAAGTGCATTGAACAAATCAATGATTGGATGTGCCAAAATTTCCTTCAATTGAACAGCGACAAAACTGAAGTAATTGTATTTGGTGCCAAAGATGAACAATTAAAAGTCAGGGCACAGCTTACATCTGTTATGCTAGAAACCACACACCAAGCCAGAAATCTTGGTGTTGTCATAGACTCCGACTTGAATTTCAAGAAACACATTACATCAATTAATAAGTCAGCATACTACCACCTTAAAAACATATCAAGAATTAAAGGACTTATGTCTCAGCAAGATTTAGAAAAACTTGTCCATCCATTTATCTTTAGTAGACTTGACTACTGTAACAGTTTCCTTGCAGGCCTTCCAAAAAAATCTATCAGACAGCTTCAGCAAATTCAGAACGCTGCTGCTCGAGTCCTCACTAGGACCAAAAAAGTAGATCACATTACCCCAGTTCTGAGGTCTTTACACTGGCTTCCTGTCACTCAAAGAATTGATTTCAAAATACTGATGTTGGTTTATAAAGCACTAAATGGTTTAGCGCCAAAATACATTACTGATCTGCTGATACGTTATGAACCGTCCAGAGCCCTTAGGTCGTCTGGGACAGGTTTACTTACAGTCCCAAGAGTTAGGACTAAACGAGGAGAAGCAGCTTTTAGTTTTTATGCACCAAATATCTGGAACAAACTCCCAGAAAACTTGAGGTCTGCTGCAACCCTCAGTTCTTTTAAATCGAGTCTGAAGACTTTTCTGTTTCCATTTTAACCTGTACTTTTTATTCTATTTAAATGTTTTACTTCTTTTCATTCGCTTTTAAATGTCTTCTAATGTGTTTTATGTATTTTAATCTTGCCCCTGTAAAGCACTTTGAGTGGCCTTGTGTTTGAATTGTGCTATATAAATAAACTTGCCTTGCCTTGCCTTGCCTTGCCCAGGCACACAACTGTTAACACCTGCTGTGGTGGCGTCGATAAGGGTGAAGTTTAGCATATGACAGTGAGGTTTTTTGAAAACAAAAGTACATTACTGATTTGTGGATTGTATGCCTGATTACTACAGGGCTGAGAATTGCACTTAAGTACTCTTTTGTTAGTCTCTGAAATGTGTGTGTAGCACAAAGTATAAAAAACTTCCTTGCCCTGTTAATTTACTCTTTGATTTTATTTTTTCTTACTTTCTTATTTCAAGTTGTCATGAAGTAACAAGTCGCTTGTGCTTATCAGAGTGCTATGAAGAAAGAAAAAAAAAGTCTAATGAGAAAGTTTAATTCCTGTTCGTGTTCCACAGAAATCCATCAACCGTTTGTGAGAAATCGCACTGGATTGGTTGGATGCATGGACCAATGAAATAAACAGAAGGAATCTGATCTATAAGATTTGATCATGGGGACAAAAATACCCGGAGCGACATGTGACCAGGGTTATTTATGCCAGCAGACCACTTGTAGCAAGTCCATTTTAAGTGAGTGCGTAGGGCGAGATGATAAGATTAAGGGTAACAACTACCACACACACACACACTCACACACACACACACACACACACACACACACACACACACACACACACACACACACACACACACACACACACACACACACACACACACACACACACACACACACACACACACACACACACACTTATGCATTTCCATTGTCACACGTTATTGCCCGGCCGCTTGCGTCAAGTGGAAGTGGAAGACACTTGAATTCAGGCCCATGTTGGCAATCTTGGGCACTTGACTTTGCTCTTTCACCCCCTCTCTGTCTTTCTTTCTGCTTCTGCCCAGCTGAGTGTGATAGTCCCCATGTTAAAACAGATTTAGTAGCTGGCACAGTACGTTGCCTGTGCGTGCCAGCAGCAGCGCTAATAGCAGTCCTGTGATGGCTGAGCCTGACTCATTGGGTTACATATTTACCCAATGTTCTGCTGCAGTGGAAGTATCGGTCCACATTTTTGTTTACACATTCAGTCTTTTCATTGCTTGAAAAAAGATTTAAGTGTTGGTGAATGCAGGACTTTGCCCAGGCTTGTACTGTGTGTGTGTGTGTGTGTGTGTGTGTGTGTGTGTGTGTGTGTGTGTGTGTGTGTGTGTGTGTGTGTGTGTGTGTGTGTGTGTGTGTGTGTGTGTGTGTGTGTGTGTGATTGAGGGGGTGAGCCAGACCGAGTGTGACACATCCTATTATCTATTAGATGTGTTTGTCATAATAACACACCGAGACTGAGGCCCACCACAAGTGTGATTGGCTGTGTGTACGTGTGTGTTTTCACTGTTGCGTAGAAGCAAGAGGGGGGACAGAGGAAACGAGAAGGGGGTAAAAGGGGAAGTGTGTATGTGCACGTTAGGTGTGGGCATAAAGGGAGGGTGGTAAAGGAAGTAACGCAGTTAAGTAGTAGTGAAAGAGAGTACTGTTTTTAGAAAGACCTGCACACAGTGGTGGGAGGGTGAGCTAAAGGGCAAGGGGGGAGAAAAAGGTGGGGAGGGAGTGAGATGAGGAAGAAATGGAGATGAAGGCTGTGGAGAGTGAGCTTTATGTGTGGATGGATGTGGACTTGCCTGTTTGTGGCAGTCAGCTGCATCAGAGAATGGGATGAGGGAAGAAAATTCTTCTGAAAAGATGAGAGGAAGTTTGTGTCAGAGGAAGAGAGAGAGAGATTTCATGGAAAAGTGTGTGTGTGTGTGTGTGTGTGTGTGTGTGTGTGTGTGTGTGTGTGTGTGTGTGTGTGTGTGTGTGTGTCTGTGTGTGTGTGTGTCTGTGTGAAAGAGAGACAGAGAGAGCGCAGAGTGTAACAAGAGGAGAAGTTATTCTTTCGGAGGGGGTTTTAGCAAAAGGTGCAATTGGAGAAGAAAAGAAAACGAAGAGACACACCAGCTAGAAACAGACATTGCACAGGAAGACACACTGAGGCACTCTTTCCTTCCTGCCCTTTACTTTCTCTAGGCCCTTACCCCTAATTCCGACCATCCTCTCTCTCGCCCTTGACTCCTTTATATCCTCTACAAAGTAAATATTTACCAGGAGGCACTTACACAGGATGCCTCTGCAACATCAAGTGAGGTGAGAAGCATGTAGGTAGTAGTCCACACACAGCCAACAATCAAAGGCATTTCTACCCTGGGTCCAATTTTTATAGTCTCAGTTTAATATACCGGCCTGTGCACCACAAGTAGAGGAAATTGGTAAAACCTTATGGCATGATTGAAACATTGTTTATTGCTCCAGACCTGATAATCAGACTTACAAAGTGACGTTACTCCAATACTGTCTCTCTTAATAGATCTGTCCGTCCTTTCGAAAGCCATTTTCAAACTGTCTAGCTGCCAAACATATAAAAGAAAAAGCTATGAGTTTGGAAAAAAGAAGTTGATATGTAGTCATGTGAATCACCTTCGATTATCATAGACAGCATTAAGCTGTGCTTGGCTGACTTTTTTGCTGTGGATTTACAGGAAACACAGTTTAAGGCTGCAAGAAAAGATTTATTTTCATATTCAGATGTTTTTATTTCATTTTGGTGACCTCTCTAAATGTCCCGTTTTTTCCTACATCAATCAATTTTCATGAATTCTCGACAATTCATGAAACATCCATATAGCAGAACATCCATATATTGGAAAGAATGTAACCAGAAAATTATCATTTTATTCACTATTTTTCCTTGGAAAAAACTCAGGGCCGGAAAAAGGACTTTGGGTAAGGGTAATTTGTTATTTTCCACATTGACTTTAACATGTATAAATGCAACATAGCATTGACATATCATCTGACTTCACCGTGCCCTGTAGCGAGAGTCAGATGGTCTGATCAATCTGTCATTACAAAGGAAATACAGTGTATTATTAGGGGAATATCAAACCACCGAGCCACTCTCCTCCAATCTAATGACTGAGTGCAAACCATGGTGCAGACCCTGCCACGTTCACTGCTGTTCTCATCAAGTGGCAAACAGGCGCAGATGTGTTGGTTTATGGGACTCAAGCACAAACACACACACACACACACACATGCAAACACTCAACCGCATTGACCCGTTCAGACTGATCTGTCTTTGCTTCTGTACATTTCACAATCAGCTTCTACAAAGAACAGGTACCGCTGCTTGTTAAAGTATGTTCATATCAGCTCCTGTGCGCTCTGAGTTTCCCTAACCTCATTCTTTCATGTTCCTTTCTTCACTTTTTGGCTTTCCTCACAGTCACTTTCCATCCCCTTCTGTCATTTTTTTAAACTTTGTTTTTGTAAATGTAATCTTTAGTTAAAGGAATAGCTCGCCATTTTTTGGGGGAAATATTCTTATGCTTTGCTCTCTTGAGTGAGATGAAAGAATTAATCCCAATCTTATGTCTTTGTGGTTGAGTATGACGCTACAGTCAGTTGCTGGTTTGGTTAGGTTAGAACTGAAAGAGCACTGTAGTGAGAAAAGTGAGATCTTAAGACTGTAATAATCAAACAAAGTGTATTTAATAATCAAACAAGGAGTATTCAATCAAACAACAGAGGCTCCATGTTCTATCCAGTAAGAACATGGAGGTCCATTCGACCCAGCAAGCCCCGCGATGACTTTCTGAGCAGAATGGCCCCGATCAGATGGCAAGTCACATCTTAAATACAAGACAGATCAGCATCAAGAATAGTGTTGTGTGTTTCAATTGGCAGTCAGGTGAGGGGGAGGGGTTGGGGGAGGGCTCAGTGACAGACTGTTTACTGTTGCAGGGGGGGTATCCAAGGGGGGGGGGGGGGGGGTTGGAGAGGTACAGTCTGAGTACTCTGTAATACACTTTTGAGGATTTTAATCTTAGACATACAGGAGTAATACAAGATAAATACAATGTTTCCTATTACATTAATAAGCATTCCAACATTCAATATCTGCCACCACAGCACTTAGACTGAAACATGGAGAAATAGCTTTTTTCATCCAAAGCTCACTTATGGATACGTAATATCTTGTTTTGTTTCCTCCCTACTGGAACCAAAGTGTTAAAATTGTGACAACAAGACTCCAGAGCACCAGAGTACTACCAGACTAAAGTTGCTAGCTGACAGGTGTTGAACTCTATCAGTAAAGCTCTTTCACGTAGTTCAGTGCAGACTTTGGGAACTGTTATGAAAAGTGAGCCGTGGGAACGAAGAGTGTATAGCTGTTTACACTAGTGTTGTTTTTGTCAACGAAATGTATGACAAAATATCGTCGTCAACGAACATTTATCACTTGACAGAAACGAGACGAGACGCAACGTAAATGGTGGTCATGTGACGAAGACTATAATCAAATATATAATGCTTTATTGTTGACAAATAAAAACGGGACTAAATGTGGTTTACAAAAACAAAAACTCTGATAAAATATCTCTTCATGTTCATTGACAAAAACCAGAGGACACAAAATGTTATAAGGCTATTTTGTCTCGCCATTATTATTATTTTTGCAATATTTCTGTTTCCTGAGTCTCGGGGCTGCAAGCTGCAGATTAAAAGCATTTCACTGGCTAAACATGAGTATTTAACTAGACAAACGTGAGTTGGCTTTTATTTTGAAATAGCAGGAAGTTAGCAGGCGACGTTACTTCCTCAATCCCCACTCGCGGCAATAGAGCTGTTAAGCGGAAGTGGCTTACTTCCGGGACATGGGACCTCTCGGCTCGAAAAATTACAACGGTAGTCAATGGAAAGAAATGTATTATTTTCTGGTCCCAGTCATGAAATGCCTTCGATTACACATATGTTTTGTATGGATTTAGATGGTATTTTTTCGTGCAAAGAATGGAACAATTTAGTGAGTAGAAGCTGGATACGGTCAGGTTTTGTGCAGAGCGCTTTTGTGGACTACAGCTCTTCGCTGCTCTTGACACTTATGATATACGTCACCACCACTGGCACCCGCCCAGCTCAGAAACATGGCTGTGTCTTTAATGCACTTTACCGCCTTCTTTCAATGACAAGACAAAAGTCTTCAGCGTGGCGAAAACCACTACACAAGTGGACATGTGGAGAGTTTCAATTTCTCGAGTGGGGAGATTGTTGGCGTTGTCCACGCCAGCCATTAGCATTAGCATTAGCACTGTCAGTCGAGAAGTGGAGGGATTGTGTTGAGGTGACGTCACAGAGGCGACAAGACTTGTAGTTGTTCTCGTAACATTTTTTCAAAAGCCGTTAGACGAATAATCATACAACATACCGTCAAACTCTTCACATGAAAAATGATCATTTAGACCCATACAAAACATATATGTAATCCAAGGCATTTAATGACTGGGACCAGAAAATAATACATTTCTTTCCATTGACTACCGTTGTAATTTTTCGAGCCGAGAGGTCCCATGTCCCGGAAGTAAGCCACTTCCGCTTAACAGCTCTATATGGAAGATGCAGCTGCGGTGGTGGGTTAACTTTAACGACTAACCAGCTGCAGCCTAAAGTTACTGTATAGGCTAACTGTCAATATGCGGCCAAACATACTCACGTCATATTGACTGGATTCCTGTCGGATATTAACCATGACTCCTGTGTTCCCTGCTCTCCTGAGTCATGTCGAAAAAGTATTCCATTGTTTTCTGAACGAGTAATAGCCCTGTTTGTGGACGTCTATCCATCAAAACTATGACGTAGGTCCTTAGCAACGGTCATTATACCCTTGACAGAGGTCTGTCTTGCTGGAAATAACAGACCTGTAGAATGCCGTGATTTACATAGGATTTTCAAAGTGCCATGTAATAAGTTATGTCAACGAATTCCACTGTATGCCGTCTGTGCTACCAATCGCATGGTTCAAACCATTTGTGTTATATCTTGTAATACAAAATCTGACTTCAGTTTACAAGCAATACAAGTCATACACAAACATTTTATTTGCACTTTGTTATTATGTTACTGTAGCTCTAGCATTCAAGAACCTTTTTTCTCTTAATTAAACTTGAATGTAATGTAAATTTTTTCTGGCATTGTCATTGGAAGCTATTTTATTTAGGCCTATTTATTTTATGTAAATGTATGTCATTAGACAGGAGATTTTGAAAAACAAAGAGAAGCTGTCCGAGCTCCCCAGACTGCTGTTCAGGTTGAGGAATCCGGCATTCTTACATGTTTGGTAGCTCAAATAAATATGATGTAAATTCAATCAGAGCGTCTTCCGTGTCTGGAATTGCATGTATTCTTGAGTCTATAAGGTAAAAATAATATAATAAGATAAGATAACCTTGTTTGACTTGTGAAATGGGGGACTTAAAGAACATTTTGATTTTGGCTGTACTATACTAGGTACTTGTACTATATTAACTGGGTTAAATATAATTGCATTACTAAAAAGACTAAAATACAAATGTCATTGACTAAGACTAGACTTAAATGTCATCAGTTTTTGTTGATTAAGACTAGACGAAAATAGTCCCAGATAATTCTGACTAAGAGAATACTAAAAAGCTCAAGACTTTTAGTCAACTGAAACTTGACTAGACTAAAAAGAGTTTAAACGTGACTAAGACTAATAAAAACTAAAATGACAGTTTGACACAAAGACTAGACTAAAACTAAACTTAAAACAGACCGCCAAAAACAACACTAGTTCACACTTGTTATCCTTTTCTCTCAGGTCCTTGTATTTTATTGTTACAATATGTCTTAAATCAAGTTTTCACTGTGCAGGAAAACACTGTGGACACTCTGGTTTGTATTCATTTGTTGCAGGTTTCTTAGAGTCGCTACATGGAATGTGTTACATGGAAAGATTGTCATTTTCATCGTCTCCGAGCAAAGTTTTTATTGTCATTTAGGGATCTTGTGGTAACACTTTTTACTTTACTTTTATGTTCTTTTTCTCTGCATGCATAGCAGTTTGCTGATTGTTTTGCGCAGCACAGGGCCTCCTCCTCCTCCTTTGGTCAT